>JANZLF010000008.1:20177895-20204536 GCA_026546835.1 Erythroxylum foetidum
ACTGCAGAATACATGCATGCCCTCGTACAGAACATTCTCCTCCTTTTATATCCCATCCTACCCCAATTAATAGATGATACCTGTCACTAATATGTAACTAACTCACGTGCTAGGATTCGCCAACTTCTTCTTACACCTACTGTAAACTAATGGCCTCCGAGCTCTATCATTGAAAACACCATTTTGACTCACAAATGCACCTAACACTTTAATGAGAGTGATACACTAAGTATTTCAACCATTTTTTGACAAATTTTTGGTGCGGGATAACGTACATAATTGGACCTAATCCTTCATATGGAAGAACTTGAATCCAATATTTCTATGAATAAGTGAACCAACAAGAATCCTGTCAAAATAGTTTCTTAAAATTCAAGCAAGGAAGCCTGTTTGTTTTGATTCCTTTACCGCAAAAAGAAAGTTAATGTTGAAGCTGAAAGTTTGGTATAAAACATGTGAGATATCTTTGATGAAGTGCAATGGAAAATCAACCCAATGATGGAATTTAATGAAGGTAACAAAGCAGATAGAGTGTCTCTTATGAGTTAAATATAAGAAGCTTGAATCAAAGAGTATTGAACCTCATAGAACCTTTAAGAAGAAAAGTGCTAACACTTCAACATTTTGGAATTGTCAAGTGACATGAGAGTTACTCCTATATTCAACACTGCAAAATTAACACTTGTATGGCACAATCTTTTGCATTCTCGTACTGCAACTATAGGAATTTCAGTCATTCCTTATCTTAAAGAATAGATTGAAGATATTTTCTATGAACAAATTTTATCCAAAAGAGTTGGCGATTATAAGTGATTTCTTGTCAGGTAAAAAGAAAAACCTTCTAACAACTCAACTTTAAAAATTCAAATTTCAAAAGCTAATCCAAACTTGTATAGTAGTATTTATCACATTCTGTGTCAAAGACAACTTTAGATAAAATGGTGAAAAACTTATGTGAAAAAATAAAAGAACTTAACAATTTACAAACGAAACAAAAGAAGATAGATCAACCACAAGCTTTAATTTATGAAGGATGAGAGTTGGTCTAATACTATTCATGTTACCGTTCATATGCATATTGGCAACAAGGACAAGTTAGTAATATTTATTTTATACTAATCTGCCTTAATATATACAAATTAGAGAGAATCCTTATTAAAATAAAATTCAATTATATTTTGGACATCTTAGTTGGAATCCTTTTACAAATAGATCTCCAGTTCCAAGAACTCTATACGTATGTATTCAGCCCTCCAATGAGAGGAAAGTTGTTTTTTCTTTGTGTGTAAAGTTTGCCTTTTTAAAGTATATAGTGTTTCATAATCCTATGAGATTCCTAGAACATCTCATTGTCATGTTTCCTTTAATAAAAGACCTCACAACCTAATCTGAATTTCAACAACTAGAATTTGAAGTTTTAGCAGCCCATATAGAAATGTCAGACCTGAAATTCAAATTCCGGCACGTAGCAAAAAAGCCCACAACCCAAATTTTCTAATTTTCACAAGCTTTATTAATTAATTGACCTATCTTTTATTCATCTTACATCAATTAAACTTTGTATTAATGGCAAAGTCTACTCATAGTAAACATCCACATAACTTTGCAAAACTGCATATGAGTAAAGCTGAATAATAGTCCTAGTTTAATAATTGCCAAACTACAGCAAATTCATATTCATAGCCTAAAGAATTTTTCTAAAAATTCCAACCAAATGAGATCTTAATAGGATTGTACCTCTAGAGATATTATTAGTCATTTTAAATCATTTCTCTGCACTATTCCTTTTGGAAATGGGCTAGGAGATACAAAGTTTAATCATAGCACTTTCGCAATTTTATAAACACCAAAAGCTTTAGAAAGTGTTGTTGATTTATAAAGCCTCAAGTTTGCTAGCTCATCCCCTTCAAAGCTCACACATACGTATAAAAGCAACTTATATTTGCACCAAGTTAAGTATTGTGATTAACCAAGTAATTAATTAATCAATAACGGTAAAAATTATAACCTAAAAGCACACTAAAATCATTGGTATTTCACTCCCCTGAGTTTCTTTAAAGCATTCCACTTCGTTAGAATATAATAGTATTTTAATAAGGGTATTTAAGTCTTTTATATACTTTCTCCTATTTATAAATAGAAGATGACTAACCTAAGTAAAGGTTAGGCCATCATATTCTCAAATTCTCTTCTTCCTCTCTTTTTCTTCTCTTCATCTCTCTCTCTATAATTTATTACATGGTTTCAGAGTGAGGTTTATTAGATCTGATTACGATCATGTGAATTTCCCTCCAGATTCTTTTATTCTTTTCTTCTTGTTAGATTTGGGTATCATGTCCGAAAAAAAAACAAAAACACTTGGAGACTATTTTTTGATGAAGGATAAATCCAATTGTAGCCTAGGTTGGTCTAAGTAGATACCTGTGTTATTATTCTTATTAGTTTTTGGTTATTTTTTTCTCTAATGATGGCTGACAAGAAGCCTGAACTGGTTCCGATTCCCATCACCAAGATGACTGAACGTCGTTTGAATGGTGATAACTATCCTCAGTGGCAGTGAGCGATCTCTAAATATCTTAGCGGAGTTGATAGGGAAGATCATCATACCCAAGATCGTCCAAATGATCTTGGTGAGAAGAAGTCATGGTGAAAGGAGGAGCACAAGTTGCATTCGCAACTTTTAGAGACAATTGAAGTGAACATCTAGGATCAAATTTATCATTGTGAAACTGTTAAGGAGATATGAGAGACCTTGGCGATTATGTTTTTAGGTGCAAATAACGTGACTCAAATGTATAATGTTGCCAGCAAGGTGTATCAGGCTAACATGAAGGATAAGTCTGTTCAAGATTATTCCTATGATTTTTACTGAATGCTCGAGGAGATGAATTCACTCCTTTCTTACACGACAGATATTAGTGTCCAAAAGGTTCAATGTGAACATGTTGGAGTTATGTGCTATTTAGCAGGGTTGTCTCCCAGTTTAGCTTTTGCCTACTCACAGATTTTAGCTAGTCTAGAGATTCCTTTGCTCTCAGAAGCCATCAATCATGTATAGTGAGCTACCCATTCTTTACCATCTAAAAATTCAATAGCTAATAGTAGTGCACTTGTAAGCCAAGTTCCTTGTTCCAACAGTGGTAAAGGTGGTGGTCGAGGTGGCCGTGGTGGTAAAGACACTAGTGGTCGCTATGAGGGAAAAACAATGTGTTATCATAATCATTTAATAATAAAGCAAGCAACAATTTATCATAAAATTAGCTTAGAAGTAGAATAACTTAGTCCAATCTAGGTAGACCTTGTCCTCGACATGTGTTGCCTGTTTTCATCAGCAAAAATAGGCTCTGCAAAGAAGGGGTCCAATGTAAACAAGGGAAAAGAGGTTAACTTTCTAGAGAATCATCCTTGGACTCAATCCCAAGCACGGGCACATAACAAGGTGACTGCAAATTGCTTCTCCCACTCTTTCCGATTGCGCTGACCATCCTGCATCTCTCCCTCCGCCATGTCCTTCGTCACCTGATCCTAGTCTTGATATTCCTATTGCCTTGCGTAAAGGTAAACGTAGTTGCTAGTATCTTATTTCTTCTTTTGCTTCCACTGCTAATTTATCACCCCTTCGACAAGCATTTGTTGTTTCTTTAGATTCCATTTCTATACCCAAGTCTTTTATAGAGGCCTTGTCCCTTACTGGCTGGAAGATAGCCATAGAGGAAGAGATGGTAGCTTTGGAGCACAATTCCACATGGGATATTCTGTCTCTTCCAACGGGTAAGAAAACAACTAGTTGTAAATGCATGTTTACTGTTAAGATGAATTCTAATGGCATTGATTCTCGCCTAAAGGCTCGTCTAGTTGCCAAGGGCTATGGTCAAACTTATGGAGTTGATTATTCAGATACTTTTTCTCCTGCTGCTAAGCTTGCTTCTGTATGTTTGTTATTTCTCTTGCGGCATCTAAACAGTAGCTATTGTACCAATTAGATGTCAAAATTGCATTTTTACATGGTGATTTACAGGAAGAGGTATAAATGGAGCAACCCCCTAGTTTTGTTGCTCAGGGGGAGTCCGGGAAGGTATGTCGCCTTTGTAAACCCTTGTATGGACTAAAATAGTCTCCTTAAGCTTAGTATGGTAGATTTAGTAAGGTGGTTATGGAGTTTGGCCTACGTCGAAGTGCATATGATCACACTGTGTTCTTTTGTCAATCTGTTGCTGGTTACATGTTGTATATGTGGATGATATTGTTATTACTGGGAATGATAGTAAAGGCATTGAGCGGTTGAAATTCTCTCTTCAAAGCAAATTTCAAATCAAGGAATTGGGAGATTTGAATTATTTTTTGCGTATTGAATTGCTAGATGTAGATAGGGTATCTTTCTTTGCCAAAGAAAACACGTTCTTGATCCTCTAACAGATATAGGTATGCTTGGATCTCGACCATGTGATGCTCCTATGGTGCCTAATCTTAAGCTTACAGGTGAAGGTGGTGACCTATTAGATGATCCAGAATGGTATAGAAGATTGGTGGGAAAACTCAATTATTTGGTTGTGACATGTGAGTGTGGTTAGCCAATTTATGTCCCCACCACGGAGTATTCCTTGGGAGGCAATTATGCACATACTTCAATACTTGAAGGGAGCTCCAGGTGTGGAGTACTTTATTATGACCATGGTCATTTAAAAGTTGAAGGACTATGTCATACAAATTTGGCTAGTTGCAATCTCATATTGTGGAAAAATAAGAAACAATCGATAGTTGCACGGTCTAGTGCAGAAGCAGAGTATCGTGCTATGGCACAAACTACATGTAAGTTGATGTAGGTGCATCAATTACTTGAAATTGGTTTTCCTAACTCAAGTCCTATGGACCTTTGGTGTGATAATCAAGTTGCTCTCTATATTGCTTCTAATCTAGCATTGCATAAGAGGAACAAGCATATTAAGGTGGATTGTCATTTAGTTAGCGAGAAATTGCAACAAGGACTGATCTTTACTAATTATATAAGAAGTGGGGATCAACTCACAGATATATTTACTAAGTCTTTTCTTGGGAATAAGGTTGAAAGTATTTGTAACAAGCCGAGCATGATTAACTGTATGCTCCCACTTGAGGGGCAGTTTTAGAATATAATAGTATTTTAATAGGGTATTTAAGCCTTTTATATACTATAAATAGAAGATGACTAAGCTAAGTAAGGTAATGACCAAGCTAAGTAAGGTAAGGCCCTCATATTCTCAAATTCTCTTCTTCCTCTCTTTTTCTTCTCTTCATCACTCTGTACAATTTACACACTTCACTCTCTATAGCATAGGAGAGGCACAAGATAAATTTTTCTCACACTCAAATCCATATGTCCTCGTGTAGTCTTAAAGGAAATATTGCCCCCTAGGTAGTGGAATTTAATGGCAAGTGAACCAAAACTATTGGCAAATCCTAAATGCAACATACATGGAGTTGATTCCTTATATTGTTAATCAAGACACGTTAAAATGAATAATAATGAACTCTGCTATATAATAAAGCATGAGAAGATTCTTTCTAGTTTTTAGTTTCAAAGATTTGTTAACGACATAGTTCGATACATTTTATCAATAAATCACATAGGGAATGGACAAGCAGTTGAGTAAAACTAGTTATATGGATACCAATACACATTTAACAATTAAATTATCCTCAAAATAAAAACAAACTTCTAGTAAAGTATAAATCCTAAACCACTAAGTCTACACTTAAAGTAAAATATCTATAATCATGAGATTCCATTATAAGGTGTCCCAGTTTATTTTAGAAGTAGGAAGGAATGACACATAAGATAAACTTAAAACTTGTATTTTTAATATGATTAGTTTGAGGAAGAAGTGTTAAATTCACCTTAATAAACTTTATTTGGGGTTTAATAATAATCTCTTTGGGCCAATCAGGCTCATCTTTTAGTATATCCTATAAATTTGTAAATTTTACCAATCTATTTATCCATTGTATCTAAGCGCCCATTTAAAATGGCATGTTTTAATTGGATCAAACAATTACATTACATTTAGTTTACAAAGGACAATTTAGGAGAAATTAAATGTAAACATTTAAAATAAACAACTCAAGTAGAATGTGGCTGCTGGTACTCTAAGAAATCAAGATATAAAAAATTGAGGATATGATGCATAGTGTCAATTTGGTGAAGCGCTTACCAAAAACATGATAAGAGTGGCAATAAAACTCACTTTGACTTCTGATTTGATTTAAATTTTCTCAGCTCTTCCCCTTGTTGCTATGAAACAATCATCATCATCAATGCCATGTGATTGATAGGAAAAACCACAATACAATGAGCACCTTTTAGAAAATACCAGAAATAATATGAAGATAAATTTTGAAATTGAAACTTGGAAAAGATTGTGACATTGTTCAACACCTTGTATAACTTTTTCCATTCTATATCTGATCTTTCTTGCAATAAACACCACTCCATAGCCATATCATACTCGAGTGTATTGGGTTGAGAATAATGCGAAGTTGACACAGCCTCCTTCTGTACACAAGAAACTTGGAAGTGACAAACTACACACAATCCATTAGTTAATGTAAACATTAGATCAAACACAAATTTCGCCAAACAAAAATATTATTATTTTACAGTAATTTTCGAAAATCCTTCTAATTGAAAGTTTTATTATTCAACAGCATTTTATTGTCTCATGCTAAATTGGCTAGGATTCATTTCCTTTAAAACAACACAACTAGCTACCTTGACAACTTGTTTTCAAGAAGTTATTTTAGAATAATATTTACAAGGATTGTTTTCCATTAATCCACCATTACGTAACCATTGACATTTATTATCTATCCTTGAGAGGGTTATATATATATCAATGTGCCATGCCATATTAGTAATTTTAGCAAAATTCCCTATGCTATTTAGATAATAGATTCAATTAAAACTATTATTTATGTAGGACAAATAGGAGAAGTACTAAATAGTAGCTAAAATTCACAAAAATAGGAATTATAGCAAATATTAGGCCGTTGGAATATCAAGTCTGAATTTCGACTAGGAATGCTAAAATTTTAGTTTTGCTATAGTTGGGCTTTTAGGGTTTGGTTGTTAGTTTAAGCCTTTCAGGGTTTGATATAGTTGGAATTTAGGTTTAAGATGGCTGGAATTTAGGTTTGTTAGAATTTAGTAAGGAACACAAACAATGGAGGGTAAGAAACTAGGAATCACTCCTAGGATCTAAGAATCACTCTTAAATGCATCACATCTTCTAGTTGAAAACTCATATTTGTAGACAAAATACAAATTGTTATTCTTGATGGGCTAAGTATACACATATTTATATAAAAGTTATTAGAATAAGATATTTAACTCACCACTACTTACCTAATAAGGAATCCTAACATAATCTAAATTTCAGCTACTATTTTTTTTATCAACTCAATTCACAGTCCTCATTCCACCAAATTAAGACTTGCGATTGAATAATTTTTCATTTAGGCTTTAAACTCTTTTGCATCAATACTTTGTGGCTTGTCTGAAATTGTCCTCAATATAGAATGTGATAAATATTGATCACATAAATCTGAATTTAACTTCAAAAATTCTTATTCTAAAATTCAAAGTACTGTTAAACGTTGGCGTTCCTTTCCACTTGACAAGAAATTGTCGATATCCTACATCTTTTATGGATACAATTTGTTCGTCAAGAACATCCTTTATCTCCTTTTTTAATACAGGGAACGGTTAGAATTCTCATAGCTATAGTAGAAGATTGTGTATTATCATATCCACGATAAATAATTAAGTCTACCACATTAAATATAAAACTAATTCCCATGTCACTTGGTAATTCCAAAATATAAGCATTAACACTTATCTTCTTGATTATCTTATAAAGTCCAGCACTCTGTGAATGAAATTTCTTATATTTTTCTTTTGGAAAACGCTTTGGATGAATCATAACCATCACCATATCCCCTTTAATGAATTCCACCAATTGATGATGTTGATCAACATTTTCTTTATAAGACAATTTGTTGGTTGTTATCTTTTGTCGTACCTCGTCAAAGACGTCCCTCATGTGTCATGCAAAACCTTCAGTTTCAACACTAAATCCCGTTGTTTGTGGTAAAGGATGGTTATCAATAAACTACCTTGGTTGAATTCCCGAGACTATCTCAAAAGGGCTCTTACTAGTAGACCTATTTATATAGCTATTGTATTCATATTCTACCATAGGAAGAATTAGATCCCAATTTTTCAAATTGTCTCCAACCAAACATCTTTACAAGTCTCCCAAGCTTCTATTCACCACCTCTATTTGCCCACTAGTTTGGGGATGGAAAGAACTTAAAAATTGAAGCTTAATATTCAATGATTTTCATAAAGCTTTTCAAAAATAATTCCTAAACTTCATCTCATGATTAGAGACGACGGTTAAAGATCCAACTTATCCAAAAATCGCAAGTCTTGATCATTATATTCATTGATGGTTTCATTACAATATCACATAGCTTCTCTACCACATAGGCATTAGGAACATACAAATGCACTCATAGCTTCTCATTTATTCCTATGTTGAGTTAATTTCATCTCTTCATTAAAATGTACTCCTTCATCACCCACTGCAACATAATTTTCATCAACAACACATATATCATTAAGTTTTAAACCAACAAGCTCTAGAACCCCAAGTAGTTGTTGGTTAATCTCTTCAACTCCAAGTTATGTTATTTTAGCTTGTTGTCCTATTCTTTCAGCCTGTTGCAATGTTGTTTCAGCTTGTTGTTTAAGTGTTTGAATTTGTTGTTCAATTGTTTCAACTTTAGGGTTTGCCAAAGAATCCACTTCATTATGTTTTTCTTCATCTTTAATGCATTGATCATCTCCTACTACCAAACTCTCCATGTCATGATCATCTTCCATTACCAAACTCTCCATCTCAAGTATTTGAGCACCTTCCACATGCAGGCTTGAAGATTCAAATTGATCTACTACATTTGAGAAATCAAAATAAATACATGATTCTTCAGCAAAGATTTTCATTTACATTTCGTGTTGTTGATCAATATCAATCCCTTCATCCTGCTTACGACCACCTTCTCTTTGTTTATCATTAACTATTGGTTACTGGTTCACATAATCTGTCAGAGTTTTGACTTTTAGGGAATGTATATCCAAACTATCTAAAGTCTCTAAAAATTTCGAACATGGATTCTTATGGGAGATGCTACATGTAAGTTAGTTTTTGGAGCACCTTGTGAACAAGGATCAATGATGCCCAATTTCTTTTTGCAATATTAAGAAGTATTCCATCTCACTCTAGGTTGTTGAATATTCTTTTATACGCCCTTCCACTACATGTCGCCATTGTTAACCAAAGCTTTGATACCAATTTGACGTAGAACATATAGAAGTACTAAATAGTAGCTAAAATTTACAAAATTAGGAAATATAGTTGATATTAGGTTGCTGAAATATCATGTTTGGATTCGGGTATAAATGCTGGTTAGTTTTGGTATAGTATGGTTTTCAGGGTTTGATTACTATAAGTTTAGGCTTAGAATTTCAGGGTTTAATATAGCTGGAATTTAAGTTTAAAATGGATGGACTTTAGGATAGGTCGTCTGCTGAATTTTAGTAAGGAACACAATCAATGGAGGGTAAGAAACTAAAAATCACTCATAGGGTCTAAAAATCACTCTTAAAAGAAAGCATCACCTTCTAGTTGAAAACTCAAGTTTGTAGAAAAAATTCAAATTGTTATTCTTGAAGGCCTGAGTATACACATTTATAAAAAAAAGTTATTAGAACCCTTATTCTAGTAAAAAAGTGTTCCTAATAAATGTAAATCTTATTCTAATAAAACTTCTATAAATTTAAGTCCTAAACAACTACAATAACATTATCTAAAATAGAAATAACATATTTAACCCACTTCTTATCTAACAAGGAATTCTAACATAATCTAAATTTCAGTCATTATCTTTGTTGTTAACTCGATTCACAATTCCCATCCCACCAAATTAAGGCTTGTGGTTAACTAACTATGTATTTCTTCTATAGGCTTTAAGCTCTTTTGCACCAATTCTATCATGCAATTTTCTAAACTAGTGAGTGCAACATCCAATTAATAGAAGTTTCTTGTTAAAAAAATTATCCACTATAGTAAATGACAATTAAACTTTTAACCCTTATCAAAGTATTGGAAATCCAATAATTTTGCAAGTCATCAATTTTATGTTACCAATCCTTTTAATAACTCTAATACTATCTTCACCACAAAAGATTTTACTAAATAGAGTAGAACCACATCGAGTCTCATATAGGTATGCAACTTTATTTAATTCTTAACAAGTATATTTAAAGACCTTTTTTGTAAAACATAAAAGACATGCATAAATTCTAATATAGGAAAAGAAAAATAAAAACATGAATTGTAAACTATATTACGTATTGCATCCTTTAAAAGAACCATGTGGTGGATCATCAAAATAAGAGTGCAATATGTTGATATATCCTATATCAACTAGGAGAAAGAGTACAACAAGCCTTGTAAAATTTGCACAATTCTTCCAAGCTTCAAGTGGCTTTGAGGTGGAACTAAGCCCAATTTTATCATGGCATCAAAACAAATTAAAAGAAATCTGATATCAAAGAAAGAATATGTGCAAATATAATTACTTGCTAATGATGATTAAAATATGATTGTGGAGGTAGGTTGGCTGTACGAAATTGAACTTGTGAAGCAAAAAGGCCAGAGTGAAATGTACTTGCATACGACAAGTCGATTATGAGTCCATAAGTGGCTGGTATCACAATATGCTTAAATATACTTGCGAGTAGAATACAAGTGTTAGGAATCTCAATAGAGATTGTATTATTGATAGTATAATAGGTGATAACAAGTTGGAGCATGCTTCCCCTCCTGGTTGAACTAGGCCAAACCTTCCTAACAATGATTACAGCTACATCCCCTCTCATTCTCTCTCCATAACTACCTTCATGGCAGCTGACACCCCCCCGTTTCCCAATTTGTTCCTACGAGTATAAGTTTTAATGGGCTTAGTTGGTATGGGCTGAGTAGAATGTGAATTGTTAACAATCCACTCCTCAATATGCCCCTTGTCCTCAAGGGTAATAGAAGGGAATTGTCGCTTTATGAAGTATGTATCCTCCCAGGTAGCTTCCTCTACTAACTTAGCTTTCCAACGGACTAGCCATTGCTGAACCTTTTTGCCTTCAGACTTGCTGTAGCGTGAAGCCAAGACTGCTTCGCTTTCAACCCTTTTAGAAATATCCACCTCCAACCCTTGGGGGAGATCTTGCTCGATAAGGTGGTCACCTATTGCCCTTTTTAGCTGAGAAACATGGAAAACTAAATGTACCTTGGCTGTAGATGGAAGCTATAAACTGTAAGCAACCTGCCCTACCTTTCCGATGACCTTAAAAGGGCCAGAATACCTTGCAGATAGCTTAGGACAGAAGCACCTTGCCATGGTGAGTTGTCTATGTGGCCTGAGCTTAACATAGACCAAGTCTCCTACCTGGTACTATACCTCCCTCCTATGAGCATCAGCAAATTTCTTCATTGATGACTGGGCATGAAGTAAATTGTGCTTAAGTTGGTGTAAAGCCTCATCTCTATCAACCAAGGCCAATGCCACAAACTCCACTTGCATCTCTCCTTGTAAGAAGTGCAGAATAGATGGTGGTACGCGGCCATAAACAACTTCAAAAGGAGTCCTTCCGAAACATGGAAATTAGTGTTATACCAATACTCTGCCCAAGATAGCCAATGAGATCAGTATTTAGGCTATTCAAAGGCGAAACAACAAAGGTAGGTTTCTAGGGACCTATTAACCACTTCCGTCTAGCCATCCGTTAGGGGATGATAGGAGGAACTCATCTTCAATCTTGTTCCTTGTAACCCGAATAATTCCTTCCAAAAATTACTCGTGAAGAGAGGGTCTCTATCACGAAATATGGAGCTAGGAATACCATGTAGCTTCACCACATCTCTTATAAACACTTCAGCCACTATTTTAGGTGTGAATGGGTGTTTTAGAAGTAGAAAGTGAGCATATTTCAACAACCGAACCACTATCATCACCATTATAACTTCATAACCTTGGGATCTAGGAAGCCTTGTAATGAAGTCCATGGATACTTCATCCCAAACCAGCTTAGTAATGGGCAAAGGCTGTAAAAGACCAGCTGGAGACATAGCCAAATATTTGTTCCTTTGACATGTGGCGCACTCCCGTACAAATCTCTGTATTGATGACTTTATAACCCACTAGCCGACCTTTTGTAGGTCTTAAGAAAACCAGAATGTCCCCCCTAGAGGAGAAGAATGATACTTTTGTAGTAAATATGGAATTAATGCTGAAGTAGGAGAACGGACTAACATGTTCTCATAGAATAGTAAGTTTTCCTTCACTTGATAGTTTGATTTAGATTTCGGATTCTGTCGTAAAGTCGCCATGAGTTTACTAAGTTTTGCATCCTCTTGAATCTCCTTCCGGATCACTTCCATATCAACCCAAAATGGAGCTGAAACTGTCGTAAATAGCAACTTATCTTCTTCCACTATGGACAGAGCATCTGCAATCCCATTCTATTTTCTCGACTTATAGATCACTTCAAAATCCATACCCAACAATTTAGGTTGCCAACATTGCTAGTCTATTGATGGAATTCTCTAGTTTAGTAGATGCTTAAGGCTCTTATGATCAGTATAGACTTTGAAATGCCTCCTCAATAAGAAGTGTTTCCAATGTTGAATAGCCAGCACTATAGCCTTCATTTCTTTTTCATAAACAGACTTGGAATTAGTCGACTCAGCTAATGCCTTGTTGAAGTAGGCCAAGGGGCGACCTTGCATCAGGACAACACCTAATCCCTTTCTGGATGCATCACACTCAACTGAAAACTCCTTGGAGAAATTCGATAAAGCTAGAACTGGTGAGGTGGCCATTCTCTTTTTGAGTTCCTCAAAGGCCACCTGAGCTTCCCTTCCCCAAATAAACCCATTCTTCTTGGTCAATTCCGTAAGTAGTTTTGCGATTCTGCCATAATCCTTAACAAATTTTCTATAATACCTCGTAAGCCCAAGAAACCCTCTTACTCCCTTCACATTCTTAGGTATAGGCCATTCCACAATACTTTGGATTTTCAGTGGATCCATAGCTATTCCTTGACTTGAAAGTACATGACCTAAATATTCCACGAACTGCTGGCTAAATAAGCATTTCTTCTTGTTCGTTACAAGTGATTATCCACTAATAGCTATAATGCCCAGGCTAGATGCTGCAAATGCTGGTTCCAATATAAACTATAGATTAAAATGTCGTCAAAGAAGACTAAAACAAATTTGCGCAGTAGAGGTTTGAAAATAAAATTCATATTAGATTGGAAGGTAGCAGGCACATTCATGAGTCCGTAAGGCATTACAAGGTATTCATAATGTCCTTCATGAGTACAAAACCTAGTTTTATGGACATCATCCTCTCTAACTCTAAACTGGTGAAAACCTGATTTCAAATCTACTTTGGAAAAGTATTTAGCCCCATGTAACTCCTCCACCAACTCATCTATTACTAGAATAGGAAACTTGTCGGGCCCCATAAGTTTATTCAAAGCCCTATAGTCAACGCACATTCGCCATGATCCGTGTTTCTTTTTAACAAGAATCACGCGGCTTGAAAAAAGACCGACATTAGGTTTGATAACCCCTACTGATAGCAACTCCTAGACCTGCCTTTCTATCTCATTCTTGTGGTGGTGCGCATGCCTATAGGGACGAACGCTCAGTGGTTATTCCCCTTCTTTCAGAACAATCGCATGATCACTGGTTCTTTTGGGAGGTAACTCTTTTATCAGTTGGAACACTGCATCAAATCTGGTTAAAACAACCTACAATTCTTGTTGTTGTTATGATCCTAAGGACCCCTTCCCTTCAGCTACAGTTTCTCTAATTCCCATGGACCATAGTAACCCTTCAATCTCCACTTCCTCACGTTTGATCATCTGTTGTAGAGCATATGGAATAGAGCCTTGCATATTAATTCCTTGCAAGGTTACTTCTGTCCCCATTCGGTCAAAAGACATAAAACATTTTCTTCCAATCTACTTTGACCACCCCTAGTGTCTCCAACCATGCAATGCCTAATATTAAATCGGGTCCCCCAGTATTGAAAACATAAGCATCCACACTAAATTATGCTCCATTCACTTCTAGCTTAATTTCTTTACAAACACCTTATGAGAAAGATCGGTGCCCATCACCTAATCTAACTCCAAAGGTTCAAGTAGGGGTAGTAGGGATTCCCATGGCCTTAAACAATTTACTCAACACGAAATTATGACTAGCTCCACTATCTACCATAATTAAAATAAGCATTTCGTTAAGCTTACCCATCATAACCATGGATCTTGTCGATGGGGACTTTTCTCTTCCTATTTCTTTGTACTCAACCAAATTGCAAACCAACTCCCAATCCTACTAATGCTCATCTAGCTTCACTGCAACAAGATTACACCGTTTCATCTTCTACATCTCCCTCCCAAATAATTAACTTGTATTCTTTATTTGGGCATTGATGAAATGGATCAAAGGTTTGGCCACACTTGAAACATAACCGTATAGCTCTTCTCTCCATTAGTTGTTCATAAGATAAATTCCTAGTTCCCTTCCACCTTGGACCATTTTGTCGATTAACATCAGCCATCACATTTCAGGGCTTGTTTGGCAACTCCCTTCCCTCCTCCTTGACGTTAGCATATGTGTTTCTCGTTTGACCCGGGCGTTGGAAATTGGAAATGGCCAGCCGAGACCCATACCTGGTATTGGAAACCCCAGGTTTGTATTTCGATTACTTGGATAGGATTATTCCTTCTCTGACCAGCTCTCTTTCCACCTTACGTGTGACAGAAAGTAACCAGGCTCAGGTCAACAAGTCATGGGTCCTGACTCGATTCCTTATTTCTTCACAAAATCCTCCCAAAAAATAGCTCATAAACCACTCTTCGGGAAAATGGGTGATTTGCGAAGTCACCCGCTCAAACTCGTCGATATACTCATCCACTGACCCACACTAAACTATCGATTTAAGTTGCTCTACGAGTTACCCTCACCCTTTCCCTTGTAATATTCAAACAAGGAGCGCTTGACGCATTCCCATGCCATGCAAGGCTCCAGCTCACGTATGGACTTGAACCAATACAACGTGGTCCCCTCTATACATATTTGAACCATCAGCAACCTAAGCTCAGCAAGAATCTTGTGAATCAAGAAATAAGAGTCAGCTCGTACGACCCATGCAAATGGGTCTCTGCTGTGGAACGAAGGAAGATCAACTCTTCGTGTTGCATTTCTGTACTCCTCCCATGTACTGGTTCCCACGTCAGCGCTGGTGAGCCTTCTCCTCCGTCTCCTATAGTCTGCTTCTCTAGGTTTTTGGCCTTAAGAGTTTGAAATCCTTTTCTCAATTCTGGTTGTAGTTGGCTTTGGGACTTTGCTAACGTCTCAACGCTAGCCATCAACATGCTCAGCTGCGTCTTGAGGTCCTTCAGTGTGGTGTCGTGTGACTGCACCATTGCTTTTTGGGCTGAAATCAATGATTCTTGTCTCCTAAGAGACGCTTCCACTACAGACACTCTAGCTTCCATACGTGTTTGCATACAATCTCTACTCCCTTAGTCTCTCAATGAAAGCACCAACCGTTAGGAATCTCAATAGAGATTGTATTATTGATAGGATAATAGGTGATAACAAGCTAGAGCAAGCTCCCCCTCCTGGCTGCACCAAGCCAAACCTTCCTAACAATGATTACAAAATTGTGTCCCTCTCTATCCTCAATGGATAGTTATATCCCCTCTCATTCTCTCTCCATAAGTACCTTATAACAAACTTGCCTACATGGCAGCTGACACTCCCTCTTTTCCCAATTTGTTCCTATGAGTATAAGTTTTAATGCGCATAGTTGGTATGGGCTTAGTAGAAGGTGAATTGTTAACAAGAAGTACGCGGGTGAAGACAAGACTTCCAAGTGTAAACCTCAATTTTTGGAATGTTATTCAAATGACTATGCAGTAAAGGAGAGCAAGGATATTTGACATGGGTTTAAAAGATGTAAATAAATCCCAAATTAAAAATTGATAAAGTATAAAAGTGGTTTTCTATATAAAAATGATCAACAACTTGATGCCTTTTGGATTGAACAAGGTATCCCTCCTAACATATCAACACACTTGAGTCCCAATTCACTTTCTCCCCAATACACCTCAAGAGTTGAAGTTTGTCATGGTATCATGTTATGTATGTTATATCATATTCCATATCATCAAGAGAAGAAATAGAACTCTAAAATCAAGGGAAAGAAAAAAGTCAAATTAAAGTTTCACAAGTTCAAGTTGAATAAAGTCTAGTTTTGAAGATGAAAACTTGGTCCTAAAATGAAAGAAACAAAAGTTAAATTCTAAAATGAAGCTTGACTTTGATACAATGTGAAATCAACATTAATATCATGTGAAGGTAGAGGTAAAAGGAGAAAAAAAGGAGGAAAGAGGAAAGAATGAACAAGGTTTTACATGATTCAACAAAAAACCTACTTCTTTAACTACAAAATCTGAGGGTACTAGAATGTATTATTCATTAAACTTAACCCATTCAATTCAAAGTAGTAGACAATATTCCTTAACAGTGTGATATAAATAATTTCAAATAAAACCTAGATAATCTACCATAAGATATACATAATACTTGTATGCTTAATAATAACAAACTCTAATTTTCCAACAAGCTGCTATGAGGATCCATTTTGATGCATTCATTTTAAAACATCCCTTCTTCACAAAGTTAATGTTAAGCACCATATAGGATTTCTTTGAGTTGGTAACAAAAAAATGAGTGACTCGTTAAGTGGTTTAAAGAGAAAGTTTCCACCTTAAGATGATATATTTTAAAATGCCAATTTACCACATTTTTTCTTGCAATGTAGGATTTTGTTGAGTTCCTAACACAAAACATGCATCATTCATAGAATTGGGTAGAAAGAGAGAGACATTTACCATCTCCCGATGCATATGGAGTCTATTTCTACTAATATTGATATGCCCAAAAAATGTTGATTTCTTTTGCGGGAAATAAGGAGTTCCAAAGCTTCCAACTAGAGGCCTACAAATGAAGATAGATCACGCATCATTAGTGCAACCTTGATAAACTTGCTACTAAAGAAAATAAGGATGTAATCCAATCACATAAGAAGCAACTATCCAACAACAATAATAGACCAATACTCACAATCAAAAGACTTGCAAATAAGTCCAAATTATTATATAAAAATCAACAAGGAAAGTCAATATCAAGCTTAAGATGAAATTAGATTGCTATCAAGTGTTATTTTTTGGACTAGTTCTTGGAGCACCTTGTGAACGAGGATCAATTGAAGTCCAAATTTTCCATATTTGTAGAAGTTTTTCTTCTCGCTTTTTTATTTTAAGCTTGACATTGACTTGCTTATGACAACATAACACTTTGGATGAGATAAAACTATAACATGGTTGAAGATCACTTTTATTGGTCCTCTTTATAAGAGATAAGTGTCTGAAGGCATACAACAATGTTGAATATGTCAATTAACTAAAGAAAAGAAACAAAATTCTAGACCATACCCATGGCTATCTTCAACTTATGAACCGTAGTAGGACATGATTATGAATTTTGTATTAGGAGTCCATAAATCTATAAGAATTTATAATTCTATTATGTGGTGGTAGATAGGTTTTCAAAGATGAGTCATTTCATTTCATGTTTCAAGACAAATAATGATGCAAATAATGATGCAAAAGAACTCAAAGTATATAAAAGAAATAAAAGAGAAAAAATTAGTTGACCACAAACCTTAATTTGGTGGGATGAAGATTAGGGATTAAGTTAACAACAAAAATTAATAGTTGAAATTTAGATTATGTTAGGATTCCTTATTAGATAGGAATTAGTAGTAAGTTAAGTAGGTTAAATATGTTATTTTATTTTACATATGCTATCATAGTTGTTTAGGTCATAGAATTTTTATTAGAAACCCTTTCCTACTAGAATAAGAGCTCTAAAACTCTATATATATGTGTGTACTTAGTCCTTCAATAATAAAAAACAATCTGGAAGTTTTTTTCTCCAAACTTGAGTTTTCAATTATAAGGTGTGATGCTTTCTTCTAAGAGTGATTCCTAGACCCTAGGAGTGACTACCAGTTTCATACCTTCCGATCTTTGTGTTCCTTACTAAATTCCAACAAACCTAACCAACATTCTGGCCATCTCAAACCTAAATTCCAATATATTAAACCCGAAAATCCTAACCCTAAATTTCCAACAATCAAACCTTAAAATTCCAATTATACAAAATCTCAAATTTCAACATTCTTAGCCAAAATTCAACCTTGAACCTTGAACCTTGATATTCCAGCAACCTAATATCAGTCATATCTTCTAATTTTGTGATTTTAGCAACTAGTTAATAATTCTCCTATTTGTCTTACATCAAACAATATTGTCAACATTGTTAAAACTCTTCGTCAAAGAGGTGGTTCGTCTTTGCGGATTCCTTAACCATTGTCTCTTATTGTAATGTGAAATTTATGAGTTATTTTTAAGGAACTCTATGAAAAACAATGAACACTAAGAGTCTAAGCTTCAATTTTCAAATTATCACGTCCAATAAGCATTTGACTAGATCTCTTCTATGAAACTACCATCCTACTAACCTTATGAGCACATATGTGATTTTGCATCTAATGCAAACATTGTTTGACATGGATGGAAAAGAAAATGGAAGCAAAGTGCTAAGAGACAACCAATATAGAGTGATGTGCCAGATTTAGATGTCACAGCAATAAGGACGTTAGATGTCCACACAAATCTACGTAGTAGAAATCAAATGAAAGTTGCAAGGTACCTCCCATTTGATAGCATCAAGCAACCCTCATCCAATTTCATTATCACGAGTTCTGCAACTTCCCTCTTTGTAAATATGGCAAAAGCTTGACCTGCAATGATAAAAGATAATATACCACATATCAAGGATATTATTGGCTCACCAATTAATGTATTATCGTACGAGTGATGTGTTTATCTTTACCATAATGAGGGCTAGAAAATGTAGTTTGTTGAACCATCTTTGCTGTGCATTTTTCATTGAAGGCATGCCAAATAAGACCCTAGTTTTTTGACATCAATAAAATTCAAAATTGGGAGATAAAGTTGTTAAAATTACATGGCAAACAATAACAACAACCAATTGCACATATATTAAAAAAAATTATATCATGGAAAATTGCGGGAAAATACACCTCTCCTATAATGTGACTTAAAATCATAGTCACTAATACACACACACACATATTTAGAAAAGAAAACAAAAATTATAGCTTGGAAAATTGTGGGAAAATACCCCCACCTATAAAGTGACTTAACATCATACATATGTGTGTGTGTGTGTGTGTATATATATATATAAAGACAAAAGTAAGGATCCAAGGTTCCAATGTATCACCTCAACTTCCGCTGAAGTGTAAGATCGATCCAAATTTTGAAGCAGAACAAGTGTTCCTCGCTCATGTGCATCTCTCATTCTTTCCTCCCAAGGCTGATGACAAATAAGCAAAACAACAAAGATATATGGATAAATGTACTGTAAAATAAGAGACAAAGAGAAATATAAAAATTGGCATGCGACTAATTTTTAATGAAATTTATGTAAATGTGACCAAGATTAAAGGGCAATGGTTGAGTACTTACAAGATCCTTAAACCATCTGCTTTTATCCTGTCACAGTATCACCACAAAATTTCAGTAGCAAATACATCTTCACAATCATTATCCCATTAAAGAAACAAAAATTAATAGGACAATAATGCACATAACAAGCTTTTTGCATCTATGGAAAGTGAAATAAAGATAAAAAGTTTGGCTAAACATAAAATACAAAAACTTCAATATCCCTCCCTTGAACAAATTGGCTGGAAATTGTGAAACTTATATGATATCATAAGATTCAAACGTCAACATTACAACATATGAGGTTCAAATCTTTGTGAAGCCTTTATCTTCTCCAACAAAGCAAAAAAAGAATCCTACAATAAAAAGGGCAAACTCCAGTGCACAAGGCTCTCTACATTTTGAAGGGCCGAAGAGGGTCATCTATTATACGTGATCTTCCCTTTCCATTTTACAAAGAGACTGTTTCTGTGACTTGAATTTATAACCTTCCGATTACAAAGGAATAACCTTACTAGTTGCTCCAAAGTTTGCCCTTATAAAGAGAAAAAAAGAAATCCTACAATACATATCATTAAATGCTATACAGGGCAATTGTTCAAGGGCCATATCCATACGCATTCAAGGTTACAAACAAACTAAAACGCTCAATAACAAATCTATAACTTAGTTAGGCAAAGATTGATACTCTAACACATTCATTTGCATAACATGCTTCCAAGTCTTATTTTAAGGCTTGTTTAGTAAACTAGCAAAATCTTAAGACTTATAAGCATCATTGCTGAAGGGTTTAAACACAAAGCTTTATTATGTATCATTTGAAAAGTTGTTCAATACTCATTTAGATAATTTTATTAACTAACATGGACAATCTTTTTATAGACTTATCTCAATATAATTGTCTTTTTAATCAAACTAAACGAAATATCAAGCCTCCACCCAACTTTATATTTCTTTATGAACTAAGTCTTAGAACAAACTTTGGACTCATTCTAAAGCTCGGACACAACTTTCGTTTGAGAAAATCGCACAAAAAGGTTGACGAGAAGCTCGCGACGGATTTGAACAAAAAGAACATTACTAAGCTTTACTTGCTCCCTTTTAATTGGACACATTATACTCTAATGAATTTTGACAAATATGAAAAATCTATCACCATGCTTATACTACAAGTTAAATTTGAAGGTAACTTTCCACACTTTATCCTTTTAATATCAAGAAGCCCATTGTCAATTGCTTGTCGGTGCATGAGGAGGAATTTCTTCCTTCGTCTTTTCTCTCTCTGTTTTTTTTGGCTTTAGTTTCTTCCATCACTTTGAATATTAGGGATGAATAGGATGGGAGTTGGGAAATATCTAAAAGGAATGCCCTTGATTTGATATGGTGCAATTTATCCCCTAGAGAACCTAAGAGAAATAAAAGGCAAAACAAATAGCAATAACGTACGGTAAATAAAGCCTTGCACCACTACTTACAACTTCTGGTCTTCGTGTTACTTCCATTGTCTGCGAATAGACCTTGCCATCCTCAATTGATGCTTCATATGATGGTTTAAGCAATCTGCCACTAGCAATTCTTCTAAGTTCCTCATTGGGCTTCAATATCTTCACAGGGTCTCTATCAAGCCCATATGAATCTCTTGCAAGTTTATGTTTAGACTTGGGCCCAAAATCATTGATGGTGTTAATTGTGGGCTTGACAACACCATTACTAGACTTGTCACTAATGTTTAGAGCATTGTCCTTAATCTTATCCCTGATCATTTTGATAGAACCATCAAATTTTGCTTTCTTTGATGGCCTATTATCTAATTCACTAGAATCCTCATTATTTTTTACTTTCTCATTGACAAAACTCTTAGGAAGATAATTTTCAGCGTTCAACAAATCATCCTTAGTCATCAAACCAATCTTGGAATCAAGCAAGTTTCCCTTAATATCTTTAGGAAGACTATCCTTCGGCACTTTAGGCATTAAATTGATCTTATCCCTTGAAACATCTTCCTTTTGACCTTCAATTTTAGTTGCATCACTTGATTTGACGCCGTCACTCCAATTTATAGATTCTTGTTTGTCAAATGATGCTCTTGGATCAATAGTTTCTTTATCTCCAAGCTTACACACCGTTCTCAAATCAAATGAGCTTCCATCAATGTGGCTATGCTTTGTTATTTCGGTTGACACATCACATATAGAAATCTTTCCACCATATGTAGATTTTTGTATAGACATAGGAGACGCACTTTCTTTAGCTAAGTCATTAATATGACCACCATCTATCATATTAGTTAGACCATTTCCCAATATGTTTTTCTTAGGGGGAACAACCTTTACATCTGTAACTATATTTTTAACACCAACTTCTTTCTTGTCCAACTCAAATTTTGAAGCTTCACCAGGTTTCTTACTACCATATGAGTTTAGCAACAATTTAACTGCAACAATTATGAAATCAAGGAAAAGGATTAACAATTGCAATAATAAATAGTGAATTATAGAATGTGAAATGACATGTACCTTCAACCCCAGCTATCTTGTCATCAATCTTATCTGAAATTTCACATCTCCCAACATCAAAAGTGCGATAAAATATGAAATCAGCAGTTCGTAGTTCCTCGTCTGTTGGTTGTGGATTTCTTGGGTCCTTGGATGTACATACAACATTGCACTTTCCAGCAATTGCTTCCTAATTTATTCATTAAAAAGCAGCCTACAAATGAGACATCATACAAGTTTCTCAAAGCCAATATCTCTAATGCATCACTATCAAGAAAAAAGAAAGAAACATGAGGCTCATATATTGATTGAGAAACCAAGCTAATCAACAATAAAACTGAAAATTCTTCAACAACAAATATGACAATACTTATTCAGTGCTTAGCATACAAGTCCAACAATCTTTGGCATCCAAAGGCCACTACAACTACAATATATTGTAGTGAAAATTATTTCAAGGTGTAAAAGAACAAAAAATAAACAAAATTAAAAAGTTCTTGCTCTCAAGGGTAAAGATAACACTTTATATAGTGAACATGTTGTGATTCACCAATTCTCACCGTTGCCACAGGCCCAACTTCATCTCCAACTCCTTAAACATTTAACGTAATAAAAAAAGTTAATTTGTACATAGGATGATGAGTTGGTGTATCTTAATCCTAATTTAGAGGGCATATGTATATTAATTTCTCACACATAAAACAATTAAACCAAAAAAGCTAACTCTATAAAGGAATATGCATGGACACCACACAATGCAAAAAACTTTTAAGTGTCAAATAGCCAAGGAACTTTACATTGATAAAAAAAACCAATCTTGTGGAAGGGCAATCCTTAAAGCTCCAATTAGCAATTAAGGATGATAACAACAAAACAAATGTATGCGATCAAAATATTTAATTATAGTGCAGTATTAAAGGTGATGAAATTATTTGAAAACCGAAAAGGCTAAAAAAACACTTTACAATGTTGTGAATGCATGGTTCATGTGAGTATCTTCAAAAACTAACTCAACTTTGACAAATCAATGTATTTATACCAAATAAGCTTTCTGTAAAAAACTTAGTTTAGTTCATTCCAAAAACTTCTTAAGAAATATTGTCACTAACCGAATGATATAAGAGCATCAGAATGAAGGAACAATTATGTGGATTGCATTATAAAGGGCCCAACATATAGAATTATGCCCTCACCATTTGCTTCTTTCAGTTTTTAAGTAAAGTTGCAAACCCTCAAAACAATTCAGCACATAGATGTTTAAGAAACGTTTATGCAATTAGTATGTAATCATTCAAACAAACCATCAACGCAATTAAGATGCAGTGGACATATCACACCTAAATGTACCAAATTAATCTAATTGTTGAAAGCAATAGATCAATGTTGTCCCACAGATGAAAGTTATTCTACTAAAATATAGTATGGTACAACAAATTACCAAAGAATTAACATTTGCAAGGCCTTCACCTTCACCCGATGCAAGGAACAATTCATTCTCAAGAGTCTGCATAGATCCAAGATAACTTGAAATCTCATGAGGGCGGAAAAACCACAGAACCTTTATTCTCTTTGTTTGATCAGGATTCTCCCATATTTTCACAAGTTTACCAACATAAGGTTCAGCCAACTTTTCATCATATAGATAGACAGAGTCAAACAGGCTATATTCATCACCATCATAAGTAAAAGTTTCATAAAATTGTACATTTTTCCTTTTCCCACCAACTCCTCTCTTTGTACCCCATTTGAACTCAATGTCTTCTTCTGCCATACTGTAACAGTAAGACTCTTCTAATTAATACATTCCAAAACACATCCAAAAGGATAAACCTGAAATGCAAACAGAAAAGAATAACAACAAAATCATTCACTAAATAAGCCAAGAATGTTAACCCAACAACATTTACCAAGAGGGAAATGTCAAAATGTAAATTCTAGTAAGTAATTAATCATAATTACATTCCCCATCCACGAAGAATTTATTTATGGGATATATGCATAATACGAACAGTTTGCCCCAAGCACATAAAATATTTCTTTTGGTAACTCTCATCAAAATCTAACACTGTTAATCCTTGTATAGATGGCAATGCTCAACATTCTACAGAGGAGATCAGAAACTAAGATTCATATCAGTTTGGGATATGTACACTACCGAATCTGTAAGCGAGGTGGCAGTAAAGAAGACACTTGGCTCGAGATAATTCACAAAACTGTAATACAAACAAAACCTAATTGGCTATCGTAAGAACTATAATCCAGGACTTCAAACAAGAAAAGAAATAGTAAAACGATCTTTCTCAAAAAATTAACTGAAAAAATAAAACCTAATTCCGAGAGTAACTTATTGTGACCATCCTCGACCAGACAAAATAAACGCCGAGTGACCCATAGGAAAAAGGAGACGAAATAAGCCAGAAACAACAACAAGAACTTCAACATGCAATCATTCACAGACGTTTCACTGACGAAGAAAATACTATAGAAAGAAAAGCAAATTCAAAAATCACAGAGTTTTTCAGAACTTCGCATGACATAATCCATAAAAATAAGCATATCTATACATATATATGTTGAAGTGACTTTAGAAAAACTAAAAACAGTAAGCGCCTACTTTCCCCTGAAAAATATTTCCTAGGAAACAAACGTCGCGCTCACCCAAGCCCAGGATGACACAACACAAATACTGGTGCGGCAGAGCCAAGAGAAACAGTCAATGGAGCTGAAATAGAGAGAAAGGAGAGGAGACTGAGCGGGAAAGAGGAAATATAAGTTTGGCGTCTTTCACAGCAAAAACCCTAGCTATATCATTCATGCCAAATAATCTCGAAGCAAAATTAAAATGGCCGGTTGTTACCAGGAAGAGAAAACAACTTCAAATTTATACTTGTTGTCCACAAAAAATTACACAATTAGATCCGTCGGAGGAGGTAGCCCGTCAGTATCCGTAATCCTCAGTGACACGGGTATAATTTATGGCCCGTCGTTGGGGATCTCTTTTTGGAGTTCACCAAAGATGGAGGGTTCGGGCTAAAAGGATTGGTGGTTGGCAGTAGATGATTTAGGATTTAAGTTTTGAGCCGTCTAAAATCCAATCAAGTTCGGAATCAAAATGCATAAGTTACACTCAGTCGGGTTCGAGTTCATACTGCATAAATTAAGCGCGATTAAGTTTAGTGTTGAGTTTGAACTGCTGTATTAGGCAGTGGACATTATTCCAATATGGTTCGAACCATTGGCATCTTTATATCCAACTCCCATAGAACGCAGAAACTAATATTTAAAAATATTAAATTAGAAATAATTCAAAGATAGAGAACTTAGAATTCTGCCGTATTTAAATTTTAGATTAAATGTTAGACAGCGAGTTTACGATGTCTAACCCTACATTTAGTTGATGTCCTCATGGGTAAGGACAGCAGACAAAGACATAAAAGTTCTGTCCTTCATCCTATTTGTCTGCTGTCCTCATCCATTTTGTTCCGTCTCTAAAGAACAAGGATAAAAATTTTTGTTTCTTTCAAAACTATGGTACAAAAATTATTATCCTACGGACAAGAACGGAAAATGTCAAAAATAGCCTTGTGAATTACAGACAAAACCTAACACGTCCCTTGCAAATCTCTATCGCAGCTCTCCTTCTCCCGTCTGCTTCGTCTCCACAATGAAAGGTATCAAAAATACCCTCGTCAATTTTCGGACTGAAACCTAAATCATGTCCTCTGTCGCAACTCTCCTTCTTCCCTCTGCTTCGTCTCCGCAGTGAAAGGTAAAGTAATTGGTTTTTTCTGTTCACGAGGGCAGATTGCGAAAACGTTCTCATTTTTCACGTTCTGTACCTCCAGGTTGTCTTCTCCAAAAACGTCACTCTCCCTTCAAGTTAACCCAGCGTTCTACTATCTGTCCTCTCTTCTGGGTAAGACTCTTTCATCCCATCGTTTTTGTTTTTCTAAGGTATGGGTAATGGTTTTCGAATGGGTAAGGGATGTTGATTATGGAGTTATGTTTGTGTTGTTGATGGGATTCGAAGGGGTAAGGGATTCGGTTTCGTTGATGGGTATCGATTGGGTAAGATATTACGTTATGTTCATGGGTTTTTCCATCAACAAAACCGAATTCAGTGAAAGGCCATTTTCAACTCTCTCTTTTCCTCTTCTCTGCTTTTACAGAAACACCAGCATTGTTGTTGGTCGGTGATTTGTGATATATTTGTAGGAGTTGTAGCAAATTGAATTACTCTACATGGGGTTGTGACTTTTGATTTATATTCCACTTGTGTCAATGAATCAATCTTCTGAAATTTACACTTACAGGGTGTGCTACTTGCATTAGTTCTACATCAATCTGCCCGCATTCGGAAACTTGAAATTAG
>JANZLF010000008.1:20291040-20310683 GCA_026546835.1 Erythroxylum foetidum
TGCCTTGAAATTGTGATCTGTATAATTAAGATGAGAGAGAAATGGAAGGTTAATTTTGGAAGAAAAGTTATAAATATACATACAAAGTCAAAAATAACACTTATTTTGAATAATTAAAATGTATCTAAAACGACTCTTATTATAAAACAGAGTGAGTATAAAAGAATGTAAACAGAAAGTGGGAGTCAAGGAGATAAAGCTCACGGTTAGTGGAGAACTAAGAGGAGAACTTGAAGGCTTTAGTTGAAATTTGAATAATTAAGTGTAAGCGTGCAGCATTGTACTATCTAATTTGTAATTTATGTTATTTTCTACGATTTGACATTTGGCATGGTCTTGGGATTGTATTTAAGAGTGTTTTCAAGTTGTTTTAATGTTAGCAAACATGATGATGATTAATGTTTGAAGTGTAATTACGATTTGTAGAATGTTTAGTAGGAATGTTGTGAAATATGTGTACCTAGAATGATATGATTAAGGATCTAATTCCTTGGTTATTTTGAGTTGATTAGTAGATTGACGTAGTTACCTCCGTTAGGAAAGCTTTCATATATAGGGAGTAATATTTATTGGAGGTGTTTTGTCCCAGGAAAGAGTTGAGTCCAATTAATGACTTTGAAATTCGCTTGGAGACTTGCGAATTCGGAATTTAAAGACGTCTTACATGGTTGCAGCTTATTGATTGTTGATTTGCAAGTAGGCGCATACATAGATGTATATGCTTGGTACGTACAAAGAATTATACATGCGGATATATATATATAAAGCCACATGAATTTGTTTCGGATTGAATGAATATATTGGTCCATGCACACTCTAGCTAGACACCAAAGACCAAACTGAGGGATGAAATATATATATATATATATATACACCCAACTGATGAATGTCAACAGGCAGCAAGCAAAAGGAAATGTATCAAATATCACTGAATACGGATCAGCCATTTTAAGTATACATATTATATGGTAACGGAAAGGTAGTAGAACCCAAGGACAATATAAGCAGAACTAAACGAACAGAATACCACAGGTGATATGGCATAAAATCTATGGATATATGTCTCAGGCTACTTCTAGTTTCGAACCCAAACAACATGATCCTCTGGTAGGAAATGGCATATCGGGACAGTTCCTGGCTTCACTTTCAACAGCTGGAAGGCCAAATGCTTGGGGTTCCACGCACCTGTATTCGTATGGCACACTGCTACTGCTTTGGTCTTAGTTCCATCAACACCAACTAACTGAACCATGTAAAGCCTTGTTCTTTCCGTTGCATGACAGTAGAAGACAGCATATGGGTAGTTCTGCTTGTGACATGCTACAGATTTCTTGCCATCTCCGATCTTCTTCACTCCGGTAATCGTGAACTTCTCCGCCTGATTCTCTTTCCCCACTTCCGTGGAGATTACCTGAACGTTCTTCCCCAGCTTGGATGTGCTGAAGTCGATCATCGACTCCAAGGACGTTGCACAGAACTTCTCCTCTCCTTCAATCCCAGGATCTTCACATTCCTTCACCGTGTTCTTCATCAACTCAGCCTCCAGTGATCCGGGTTTCACTTGAAAATCGTCAAACACCTTTGACAACTTGCTGGAAGAGAATGGTATAGAGTTAGCATCATCGCGAGGCAAGAAAGTTGCAGCGTTCGTGCTTTTGGGGAAGTGCAAGTTCATGACATTGCCAGTGTGGATGTCTTTGTCCAAGAAAAAGATAGCGCCTTTCCGGTGATCTTGAAGCTGGGTTTCTGTAGCAGCATATAGGTAATTGAAGGGATTCGGGCCCGGATGCACTCCGACATAAACGGGCTTGCCCTTGTGCCCGGTGTTGACGGAGACGCCACCTTTACCCACACCAACGTTGGTTCTGTGTCCAGGCTTGCCTGTGTTAACACCTACACCTGTGCCTCCTCCGACTGCAACATGGGTGCCACCACCTGGCTGCCCTTTTCCGGCATGAACATTTACGCCGCCTTTCCCTACATTCACGGAAGTCCCTCCAGGATTCCCTTTTCCAGCATCGACATTTACACCACCCTTCCCTACGTCAACATACGTGCTCTTGTCTTCCACGAAACTGTCTGTAAATTGGCAACATTAGATCAGAAGAGCTGATGAGTACAGCTGTTTATATCATTGTGATTTCGTTAATAAACACCACTCTTACATAGATATATGTCATAATCTAACCTTCCGAAAATTAGATATTACGGAGAGGAATACAAAAGATAAATGTTAAGAAATTATGTTCATTTGAGACCATTAAGTTATAAAGGCTTCGAATCTACTCAAGTGAAAAACTATATACTATTGTCATTATATATTACTTTAAACTAAGGGAAGTAACAAATTCCAAAGTCTTTTGATCTTTACTCTGTAGTTTGGGACTTTTGTCCCTAGTTACCTGGTTTTAGAAGATCTTTGACGGCATTTGGCATTGGAGTGTTGGGCAGAACAGATTTCCAATAAAGCTCAGGGGAGGAGGCAGCGTCACTAGCCAAAAGTGCAAGCTGCAAGAAACAAATCACCAATCTCTATTAAGACTCATAACACGTGTCAAATTATGTCCATTCGTAGCAGTAGCGGTCCTTCAAACCTAAAAAGCTTTCTGAAAGCAGAAAAGAAAGTAAAAAATCTTGTCCACAGATGAAACTTACAACTAGAAAAGTGAGGATCCGTTGAATTCTGAACTCCATAAGTACTGATCGCAACTAATGGAACAAGAGAGCTAGATACACTAAGACCAGAATGCTTGCTTTGAGACGGAGCTAGCAGCCTTCAATCAGCATTTATAGTGTCTGAAGCATGTCCTAAGGGTGCTTAGATTGAATGTCAGCTTATCAACCACAAATATCGACCGTTTTAATTACTTCAACTGTCCCCGGCTTCCTGAATTCAATGCAATTTCTTTCAAGTGGGACAGGTGTACTACAAAACAAGCAAGTGATGATGTGAGCTAGAAACAAGAGTTAGGGGGTTTCTAAGTTACAAGTTTGCTTTTGGGGCAACCTTGGTTTGCCACCTCGCGCAGATATATGGAACCAGATTTGCTCTTCATTATCTGTCATTTTTGGACGTCCATTGAATTACGAAGAAAATATAAGAGGTGGGGCGGTCTCGCTTTAATTGGTTAGACTTTTGGCTAGAGCTTAACAAACAACTACCACCATTTATGAAGTTGATGAAATCTGTTTTCTTTATGATCTTGCGTTTTATACAGTTAGAGCTTGGATTTTGATCTTTCCTGCCTCTTAAGAGTTTCAGTCTTGTCATTATCCTTATTTTGACTTTTCAAGTTTGCATTTTTGATTGCTACGTTCAGCTAGCTGGCATTAACTCATTTTTCTCAATCTTCTCATCAAATTCAAAGGTAAGAGCAGATGATATATGTATTACTTTCTTCTTCTTTTTGTGCTAATAATACTTGATGGTGTACAATAATAATAATTATTATTATTAAAATTTGGGGCAAGTAATAAAATTGGATGCTTCAGTGCCAAACCCAACTATTGGACTCACATTTATATGGTCCACAAGGACAAGTGTTTTGGTACAACCACAGGAGGACAATTGTTTTGCTGCAACCATACTAACTTAGAATTGAGCAGAGTAGATACGGCGCCTTTATGATGATCAGTTGCGGTATTGTACCTTCCTTTTGTTTATCCTTTCTTCGGTGGTTCGCAAGTTAGTGGTTATTGGGATTGAATGTGCACCGTTTATTCATGTATTAGGATTTAGGACTCTGTGTAGTTTATCCCTTATGCTTAAGAAATTTCAGTTTAAATTTGAACTATGGTACGTAGTGAAACAGTACTTGAAGTCCCATTTAGTGCATAATTACGTGTCTTAATAGACACGTACGGTTCCCTGACCTATACATACGACAGGATCTAATTAACCTTGCTTATCTCTTGTTCCTAACATTAAATACATTAGATCATAAGATTGTTCTTGATACAGGAATTGCTTATCATGATTGTTATTTGCTAGGCTTCTTGTTGTTACGGACTTTGCGTAAGTAGACTTGATATCCTGAACGGCCCAGCCCAGCAAGAACACAACTCCGAATTCCTCTAAAAGAAATTACAAGCCACTAGGATACAAGTCTTTGAAGTCACTTAATTTCTTCCTATCTTCGTATTTATAATTATAAAATAATAACAACAAGTGATTTGAACTATGATTATAATAATATTACGAAAAAAACGCATCTTTCTTTTAAATTAAGCATCTAGGATAAAATCTGAATTCAAAACTAACATTTGTTAAGCTCTTTAATCAGGTCAGGTCATCAAGCTTTATTTATATTCTTTTATCATATGATTTTTATTTTGTTACAAATAAAAGTAAATTAGTTGGTTACTGTTTAAATTTTCTTTCTTAGGTCCATATCTGAATATTTGTTCTTTACCTTTTGTTAATAGAGTTATAACTGCCCTCAAGGCTCGATGGTTGAGAGTGGGGCTTGACTTTGGTTAGATCCCAGATTCGATTTCATTCTAGCCCCTCTTGTAAAAATCTGGGGCAGCCGGGGTTTTACCTGTAGATGGAGAACTAGTTAGGCCCTTAATGATGAAGTGCGCTCGCTTGACCCACTTGTAGAGTGGTGCGCCAGTTGGACCCTCCGAAAAGTGTGCCTGCTTGACTCATTTACGAGGTTTCCTTGAATCCAGAAAAAAAAAAAAAAGAGAGTTATAACTTGCTAGACAAGGATATATCAAATGATCATTGCGTTGTATCGACTGTGGGCTTTTGGACAAAACTAAAGCTATTCCTTTCTCTTTCATTTACATAATTTCCTAATATATTTGAGGCCCACTTTTAGTTTTGGGTTGGGTTTCATGCACATTATAGTTTTCTTATATATTTGAAGGGCTCTAATGGACCTAAGAAGCAATTACCATGCAACTTAATAAAGGATTTTACTTACTGGCCTAGTCTTTTAATTCATCACTGTGTAATCTAATTATAGCGGTGTAAAAAAGTAGGACGACATTATATTACGATTGAGGAGGATAGGATTATCGTCTGAGTGCACATTATTACAAACGCACTCAATCAAGCACGAGCATGTTACAAATCTAGTGGAATGTTTAATACTTTTCCGACTATGTTACAAACCTAGTGGAATGTTTAATACTTTTCCGATTTATCTAAGAAAAGGTAAAGGAATAAAAGAAGATGGGTTGGAAAACAGGGTCTGGTTGCTTAACCCACCGTGCTTCTTGTTGTTGTTTTGTTATATATATTTGCAGTGTCTTAGGTTTAGAATTGTGGTTGCTTATGTTGAATTCCGGACGGGAGGTCCGATGAATAGTACAGTTGGATGTGATTATATAGAAGTGTGTTTTGAACCTTTGCAGAGTTTTGAGTTTTGCAAAAGACAGCCTTTATGCTACTGAATTTTCGTTAGAATAAGTTTTATTAAAGATGAAATTGCGAAATTGCATGATTAAGAAAAATTGTAAGAATTAAGGTTTGATTGAGAATAAAGTTCCAAGTGGAAAAGTGTTTTTGCTTGTATAAGCGGTTCACAATGTCAATCCTAACATGAAAGGGGAAATGATTGAACCAACATACATGTCATCTAAAATCACAAAATGGGCGCAGAACAGAACCCATTAAGTTTCCTCCATTAGTTTGCCCAATTCTTGTGTTCAAACCATTCATTATTTGATTTTAAGACCCATTTTCTTCACGTATGATCTCAGAATCAGTTCACTCCGAGTAAATAGATTATATAAACAATAAAAAAGAGCTAAAAACAACTTATGCCAACTCCAGCAGCAATTTTGTGGAGGAATGTGAATCCAATTCCTTGCATAGACAAGATAGCAAACATTTTAAAAGGAGTTATTTAAGTTGGGTGTGGTCATGTGTTATAGGAGGATGACCTAATTTTTGTCCAAAAGAGTGGTGATATTTTAGTATATAAAGAGAACCCAATTGGCCTAAACCTGTCAACAAGGTCACGCCCACGAGCATTCATTGTGCGAAAAGCCATTCATTCAGTACATACGATTATTCAACTACAGGCACAAGATGAACCTTCTATAGTGCACATTTTAAGAATCTTAAATACATGTCAAGACGTAGGATTATAGTATTGCAAGAAGGCAATGTTTAATTGTAGTGTTTATAACTCCACTCGCTCTTATTAGAGCCAAAATGAGAATTTTAAAATCATATAAAGGCTTTGTTTCGAGTAGGAGCCATATATCTTTGTTTAATTTGTTTTAATTTTCATACGAACGTTAAAAATAAAAAAAGACCCATATATTTTCATTCAGTGGCTTATGTTTCTATATAAATACAAATTTATTTTGATTCTTGTTCTGAAAGCATAATAGTTTTCAGGATAGAAGTTAAAATAAATATTTATTAGGTGACACAAAACTTATAATAAGATAAGTAGAGAAAAGTATTAGAAAATATAAATTCCTCAAAGATCGTAGCTAAATGATTGAGAGCGGAGCTTGGTTTTGGTCAGGTTTTAGGTTCAATTCTATATTAACTCCTTTTGTAAGAACTTGGGACAGCTGAGATTTTAATCGTAAGTAAAGTGGCAGTTGAATCTTTGATGATGAGATGCGCCCGCTTAATTTGTTTATGAAGTGATGCATCAGTTAAATTCTTAAAGAGATATACCTGCTTGACTCGCCTGTCAGATTTTTTCGAGTCTAATATATATATAAAAGAATCAAAATTTTCTATATGTACTTGATATACAATTTATGTGCACATGTGCGGGGATTAAAGAACAATATTCTTATACCGTAGAATCTTAGAATTGGCGCAGGGACAAGTGCACTTTAAACCACGGAAAAGCTTTAGTCGCACGAAGGTCTTGTCAAGCTTTAGACGTGAGCGATGAGAGCATAATTTAACCACAACCTCGAAGAATAAAGTGGTGGTGGACAGTGACCCACATTGATTCTACTGTTATGTTTATGATTGATCTCTATATATAAATATATATGGAGAGAGTGGAAGAAATGATTCTAATCTTAAAGCTGCAAATTTTGCTTCTTTCCCTTTTCTTTGTATCTAAGAGAATGTCGTTTCTTTCTAGCAAGCTTTTGCTTGATTTGATTTTGTAGTCTTTTGGTTTTTTTAATATTATCAGTTCTCATATAAAGACGTCTTAATCAATTAAATACATCAAAGTGTGCCCAATGATACCAGAAGGATTATATTGAGCAGCCAAAAAGTTCTTATTTAACTCTTTTCATATGAGGCTTTGCAATCATACGGGGCATGGGAAGAACCCATCAAGCTTTTCCGTGGGAGACTGGCGTCATCAAAACTATGTCTGCCTATACTTAATTAACTAACTTGATAGGGCAGAGCGCCTAGTCATCTGTTTCTCTTCACACCATTAATTGATAATACAATTGACAGCTACACGTCGAACTGAATTAGACAGACGCGGATTCAAAGAAACTGCTTGAGCATTTCAATCACAAAAACACACATCCTAACTATTTAGCTTCGAGCCCTCCGATAAATACTTACTATTAATCAAATAGGTTGGTGTGAGTAATTCAGCGTTCTTATTCTTTAATTATAGGTCTCGAATTCGAGTCCTAAAAATGGAAAAATCTGTTTGGTCAGTACTTTACTCTTTACAGGTTGACCCGATGAAAGCTGGGATTAGTCTGGAAGTGGATGACTTAAAGGCGCCTTTTGAGATCCTCCTAAGACACTTGTGGGCTAAAAAAAACTTACTATTGAAAAAGATTGCTGTGTTCTTTTTTATTTTTTGCTTTGCTCTTGAATTTAAACAAATGAAAGGAAATAATTTAAGTAGAAGAAGAGGACATGTATATGCTTTCCGCATTACTTTATGATACCCAGAAGTCAACCACAAGAAAGAAATTATATAACACAATAGCTTTCGGTTAGATTAAAGTATTCCATCTACTTTGAGTAGATTAATTATGATTGTACTTTCAGAAAGGAAAAAAAGACAAAATTAATAGCAAAAGCTAACATATATTGTCAAACAAACACTAACACTCTCCTTCCCTTTGCTGTTTTAACTGGCTTGCTTTTAAAAAGAAATGTTTTAAATTTGTCTAAACTTCACAATGAAGGTAAGCTTCTTTTTTAGTTCAACTATTGTTGTCCTTTTATCATGCTAGGAACAACATTTTAATACTGTCAGTGGTTTAGTGCCTGTGGGTTTTTCTTAAAGTACTTCCATGTCATTCTGTTTTCTTCCTCTTTATTTCTTCACATTCGACCCCAACTCGCCTGTTAATGATTAGCCCAATTTAATTATTACTTAATTACATCTTTCATATACTCACTGAGATTTAATAATGGTCATCAATTCTTAAGTATCATCCTAAAGTAATGCTTTAGATTTCATTTATGTCTAATCAAAATGATAATTAGGAGAGATTTATTCATCATTAATATAATATAGTCATCTATATTTAATCGGAAAATCTTATAGCAACGATCTCGTGTAAGATGCTTTTGGCATAAAATATTATCAACCTAATGAAAATGTAAGCAGTTTATGCGCCACTAATTTGTGAAAACTTGATGTCGTATATTTCCTGAAGTAGTTTAATTTGCAAGAAGAGGGGAAAAGGCGGTGGAAACCATTATCTATTGTCATATTCTCACAGGCCCATATTGAAGGGCCGAAGCTGCTCTATAATTCATTATTAAGCTTTAAATTAATCTGGAAAGTAGCTGATTACTGGATTGCAAATCATACTTGAGTTGGACAAAAAGAACAGTTATAGGGTAAATACAATCTCTTGCATGATCCTTTTATATTGTTGCCTCGTATTTCTATCAACATCACAAATTAATTAAGCCCAAATCGCTGACGGGTTTTAGACTTACCAAGCAAGCTCCCTTTTATTTTCTTAACTCGGCCGAATTAAATACTGTTTACTGATCTTGCAATATGGGCTAAATATTGGTTTAACTGACATTCTACGAAGCGATTATATAGTAACACAACAAAGATTTATGCTCATTTTTTGTAAAGAAATCCTTGCATTTAAAATATAGTTGCGGTAACATAAGCTACCAAAAAACAATCTAATAATTGCTCACGTAAAGGGCCTAAGGGAATCTCCACCAATTTCACTTTCCTTTTTTTTTCATTTTTTTTATAAAAAAAAAATGAATACACCGGTTACAAAATTAGTCGAGAGAAACAGATCCCTGACATATCTTCTGAGAAGATGGAAAGGCACTCGTTGGGTGAAGAATCGAAATAAGTGACGTCAAGGACGGAGTGCTTGGCCTGAATAGCGAGTCAGTTCACACTTTTGTTACTCTCTCGATATACGTACTGATATACAACAATCCAATTACGATTGAAGAGCTCCACTTTCTCTTTCTTTATGTTTATAAGCGTATGGGGGTAGTAATGGGCTAAGTTAGGATCTATAACTTGATTTCCAGTTGAAAGTGGAACTATGACATGTCGCCATAGATGGTAACAACTTTCTGAATCCTTTTTTCTTTCCAGCTGAAGCTATGGGGGCAACCCTAGACCTGTTCCTCCTATATTGGAGAGTAGGCTTTCTAGTTTCTATCCCTCCCTTACAGACAATTCCCACTACAATAAATCTCATGCGATTCCCCCTTTTAAACTTTCCGCTTAATCATCATAATGACTTTCTTTGCTTCACTAATTCTGGATCGTTGCTTCTTGTACCATTTTGAGGTTTGCTTTTGGGTTGCCCTTTAGTTACTCTTGTTTACACTCTCTTTATATTAATATAACATACACTTCCCAGTTTTCTTTTGAGAGGTTGCTTTTAAATTAAAATTTGAACAGTTTTCTAAATTGTGTCGATAAGTTTATTGACTTGCTAATTCGTCCAAAAACTACTGCTGATTCAATCCAATAACTATTAAATGTTTAATTCTTGTTACACCCCCTAAGTTACCCTTTTGAATTGGTAACTTGGTTATTGATTAAATAACCCCTTGTGGAATACATGAAAGAGTTACTACAACCATTTGTGAAAAAAAAATATTGTTGAGATAGAAATAAAGATATCTATTTCTTTAAGATGAATATAAATTTCAATCAATAAAAATCTCAATAAACGTAAAATAAAAAAATAAAGGCAAATAGAAACTATTTATCTTTCAAACTAGCATAAATAAATATAAATTGGATAAGGTTTGACCTTTCTTAATGAGGTAGTTTTCATCATGACGTTGAGGTTGTTAGAAAAATATGGTCAAAAAAGAAAATAAAACAATTATTTCATAAATAATGTGAGATAGATTTTCTCAAGATTTCAATTTTTTATTTTTAAATGTTATTTTTAAGAAATCGCTAGATTACCTAACCTTATTAATTAGAGTTGCTATATTATTTAATTAGCATAGATAGACTTGCTTTCAGTTCTTTGAAATCGTATTAACTTCAGCCCAAATGTTCAAGCAGGCACGTATAAATTGGTAATTCTACTTATCCGCTCCAGCTTGTTGAATTACTATGAATATCGTGTTCTATGTGCCACGAGCTTCACTTCTTATTTCTAACTAACTAGATGAGTGCGAATTTTGCACCAAAAAGAGATCATATAGAGTTATCTCCTAAAATAAAGCCCTAACTTTTGAAAATTTCCCACTGGTGGACCGACTAGAACAATTGAAAATTTCTGGGATCTAGTCGTTGTTCAACCGGTGTGATCAGTGAACTAATATCAACCAATAAAGCCATGATTAATTTGAGTAATGCTCATCACTTGTTGAATTGATTGGAGTGGTCAACTAAGGTAAGCAATCATATCCTTCAATAATATTGAATTGATACCACTGACAAATCCAGTTAAAAAAACACAGATTACTTTCTCTTTCAGGTTCCTAGCTAGTCAATCCCATTGCGTAATAATTCTTAATCGTGTCACTTTATTATTTGGAACCATAATCCAATCCGAGTGTAGAAGGAAGCACCAGTTGGTATTGCCATTTGTACTTGGTGATGAAATGAGAGAGAGATTTTTTGTAGTGGCAACGGGGAGTGTTATGCGTGACATAATAAAGGTGGTGATTGGGAGAAAGCAAAACACGCCGCTTAACAGTCCCACCGTCCCCAGGAATCATGATCTTGTCCTGATACCAAAAGCGCCCTGGCTCTCTCCGTACCACAACTTGTTAAGGAACTAAAAACGAAGGCAAAGTAATGTGGATCTCCAAATCCATTATTGTGCTCTCTCTAAAGGGAGCCAGCAAGCATGAGAAAATGTGGATGGAGAGTCAGCTTCCTCTTGTCAAGTGAAAAAGTATCTGTTATTGCTAAATAGAACTTCCTCTTGCCAAGTGAAAAGTGTATGTTATTGCTAAAATAGATTTCAGGTCAATTTCGGTACATCAAAGGAAAAGTAAAAAGGAAACATGTACAAGGATCATCTTGATTTCAATTTAAGTCTAATTGATACGCATATACTTGCATGTGTCAAGAAATTAAACCTATAGTATATTAATTTCAATACCATAAATGCACCTTTATCATATCTTCTAATTAATTATCCGTCTCTTTGATTATTGCGTAGAATTAGAAAATGAGATTGAGGCAGTAGAGTAGTCTTAGAAACCCAATATCAATGGGTCTTGAATTCAAATTCTTACTTAACCTAAGGTAAGATCTAGAGGGAAAGGACGATTGTTTCCATATTTAACCTAAGGTAGGATAAGATTTGTTGCATAACTTAAAAATTAAATTGTAACGGAAAGAAAAGAACCAAAAATTGTTAAAATTTAGAAAAAAACAAATCGAGGGCTATCCTTTACATAAGCCAAGGTGGGATAATATCTAGAAAAGAGAAGGTTGCCTTGCAAAACTCGATTAACAGTGTTGTGTTAGAGTATCCTATATTAACTAAACATGAAAATATTAAAGAATTTATAAGTGATAAGGGTCAACTATCTAAACAACTAGTTCTAGTTATTTAAAAAATAGTTGACCAAAGTTCAATTCTTATTAGTGAGCTCTACATTCTACCCATATTAAAAATTTCAACATGTTGCAGTATAGAAAAAAAGAAGAGAAGAGAGGTTGTATAACCTAAGGTATAAGATATGCTTTAACTTAATTTAGGGTTGCCCTTTTTCTATAACTTAATTTAGATTGGCATGGATAAAGTAGAATAAACCAATATATTAAGATTTAGAACCAATAGAAGAGGTTATCCTATATATTGTACAACAGTGTAGGAGAATATTTAGGCTTGTATAACTTCATTTACAGTTGAAAAAGAAGCGAACAAGATTAAAATTTAGACAAAAAGGAGGATGATACTGTTACATAATCCAAGATTTAGGCTAAAAAAATTAGAAATTAATACTACATGTGTTAATCTTATTCTAAAATGCTTTTCTTAAATAAAGAAATTGAATTAGATCAAATATCATGCAGAATACGTACGTATGGTATATAATCAAATATCATTTAGCAATAATACCATGCGTATTCAAAGAAAACAACTCGGAATAGCTTAAAGCTCCTTTTTTAGATAATATAAACCTATATAGGATTGTTTATACAATATATTAATGACATAAAAGCCCCAGTGATTAAGCTGTCAAAACCAAATACTAATTGGACTAATATTTAGAACTAGCAAGTGTTTGGGATTTTAATTATGATGTAAATCTAATTCCTGAAAATTAAAAGAAGAAAACGAAAAAGCAGATTAGATGTAATGATTAAATATGCGACTGGCCCCAATGAGATTAGTTGCAAAGAATTTTTGCCGACGATTTAAGAACAGCCACAAAGGATAAAGTGGATTAACTTGGAAAAGTCTTGTTATTAGTCCTTTCCACCTTTGATTAACATTAAACAAATTGGATTAAGTAATTAACATTCACTATGGCGGTGCTTTAACTCATTTTATTTACTGTTTGCATTTGGATTGTTCTGCATCACATCAACGTGTCCGCAGTGACCCCTCGATCCGGGTCCGGAGAATTTCATCTTCGGTTGTTTAATTAATTGAGATTTGAGTACTTAAACATTGGATTAGGTTTTTGGAATTAACGGAATTTATACATATTAGATAGGTGCAAAAGTGAGTCGAAATCAAGGGCCCATGATAGCTTATTACTTGAAACCCATTACATATGGCTATTAATGGATGTGCATATGAGAAGCTATGATTTCACAAGGGAAGCAACCTCACCAATGAATGAGGAAATCATTAGCTTGCAGAAAAGTGGGTTAAATAACCCAGGCCTCTCATTCAATTCTTTCTGTCCCCATTGGGGCTTTTCTTATTGCCTAACCATTCTTCATTTCATCTACATTTTCTCCCCTTTTTTTTTTTTTAAAATGTGTTTTGAGAATTGTACGTTAAAACTAGATTATGATCAACTTGTCAGGCTCCATTCAGATGGAATCTGAGTTTTAGCTGTATTTAATAATTTAATTATATCTGTTAATATAAACAACTAAAATGCTTCTTCATTAATTCGCTTAATTACAGTAGGTCAACATGTTGTTTCCAGTATACAAGGAAATTAAGGGGGTTCACTTCACCCGTGATTACCTTGACCATCAAATCTTGCCTAGCTAGGAGGAGCTTCAATTTGAGCTTTGAAGTCAACTTAAAGTTCATGGCGTTGAATATGTGGGATTTGACTTTTGTTATCTGTGTTTGGATACTACTGAGTATGCCCAATTGAAAATGAGGGAAACATCATAATTGTCCAAATCAAAACCACATGAATGGAAATCTTTCACTCCATGCATTTTTACTTTTCATCATTGCATGTTCTGCTGGCTACAATTCATTACACGGCCCAACTTAAAGTAGACTAGTCCAACTCCTTCCATCCCATTGCCAACCTGATGAACTATATATCACTTTTTTGATCACCCTTTGAGGGGTGCCTACCTCTTCTAGCAGAAGATGAATCGGGTCAGTTCTCACAGCCTAGCATGTAATTTGTCTTGTTTATTTCTTTCTTTATATATATATATAAAAATTAATATAAAGAATAGATAGAGAGTTGTTAAAAAAAAACACGTTGCAACGTGATTGAAACTAATTACTTGACAACAAATACCTCCAAGATATACTTTTAATTGTTGTATGAAACTAGATAAAGTTATCTCTGACAAATAATATATATATATATATTTATAATTGATAGAATGATTATGTATACATGTAAATGAATCAATTGTCTTTCTTGTCTCATGAGAAGGAAGGATCTTTGGATGTTGAATGTCTCTTGTGGCAAGTAGCTAGGGTGACGTTCTTTGTATGGCTTCAAGCATGGCCACAGGCTGTTGGTTAGTTAATACGAATATTAGTAATCTTATAACATATGGTACGCAATCTACTTGTACGTGTCCCACGCTTTGATTACTACTACACTCCCTCCCCATATAAGTCTGCCTGTGAACAAAAGGAATATATAGAGATATCACCATCCCTCTCACTCTCACACTCTCTCTCTCTCTCTGTTTCGTGGTTGAATGCTGATTTAGCCCGTAGTTCTTGCTCATCTTCCGGTTTACCCTCCATTGAACAAACACACGCAGAGAGATTAAAAATAATACTCATTCCCATAAATGGACAAGACCTTATCCCCCTCTCCTCAAATCTAACCGCTCTGTTTAGATAAGAGTGAAATCTATTACAAAATCTCCGCCTAATCTTTCAAACTTAGTCCCCCAACTTGGTGTGTTATACACAAACCAACACGTTTTTTTTCCTTAATGGGTTGTCATGAATTTCGCTCTTTCTCCTTAATCCAATAGGGTTTAAATTCTACAACTTCGCTTGCTTCAACTCACTATTCTTCCTTTTTAACCAGATCAGATACTCCCTATTACGGACATCATCATCATCATCATCATCATCAGTTCTTGTTCCTAGTTCGTGTTGATGGACTGCCTGAGGGAGATAGAAGGAAAACAAGCTCATGATCCTATTTTTACTGAAAGAATGAGTAAATCCTCACGTTGTGTGTGCGTTCCTGGTCCTGTGATCGTTGGAGCCGGCCCTTCAGGGCTCGCTGTAGCTGCTTGTCTAAAGCAAAAGTGTGTCCCAAGCACAGTTCTTGAGAGATCTAACTGTATTGCCTCTTTGTGGCAACTTAAGACTTACGACCGTCTTCGTCTTCATTTACCTAAGCAGTTCTGCGAGCTTCCACTTAAGGGATTCCCCCCCGAATTTCCAACTTACCCTACTAAACAGCAATTCATTGAGTACTTAGAGGCATATGCTCAAACTTTTGATATTCGGCCAAGGTTCAATGAGACAGTATCATACGCAGAGTATGATCACGCTCTTGGGTTTTGGCGTGTCAGGAGTGTGGGGCTAAAGGGAAAGGAGATAGAGTACGTAAGCAGGTGGTTGGTGGTAGCCACCGGAGAAAATGCGGAGGCTGTTCTGCCGGACATTGAAGGTATAGGAGAATTTGGAGGAGATATAAGGCATACGAGTTTGTACAAGAGTGGAGAGGAGTTTAGAGGAAAAAGGGTTTTGGTCGTTGGATGTGGGAATTCAGGCATGGAGGTTTGCTTGGATCTGTGCAATCATGACGCTAATCCGTCGCTTGTGGTCAGAGACACAGTAAGTTGTTGTACTGCTACCACTACGCTTCAATCCTCCTCCACTCTCTCTTCTGTCTCTCTACAGAAGGGGGGAAAAAAAAAAAAACCTCGGAAACTTTTTGCAACTTTTTGTCAATTCAAGAGTCGAATTTCGGGATTTTCTTTCTATCAGTTTATAGATCAAAACTCATCTTTTTTTTTCCCTTGTTTCCTCAAAAGTTTTTTTCTTCAAAGTTCCAAGTCCGAGCAGTGCAATAGTAGTCTTCTCCGCAACTGCTAAAATTTTCATGACAGCTGAGAACTGTTGCTCTTATACAAAAGTTGGCCCTAAACGAGAAAATTATATTTATATTACATACATGTAATTACATATGTTTCGAGTTCCAATTACTTTTCCAAATTGACAAACAATCTCTATATTATATTGCGAGTAGAGAAGTAAAGATCCTTTTCATCTTTAACTTTCTTGGGATTCCCAAGCATGCGGAACATTGATCAGAATGGTAGGATCTTACATGTATGTTGATAATAATTATAATACATCAGAACCCATTTTCATGTTCCTCTGATTAATCTTCTCTGTAAAAGAGCCAATACGCACCTATCTCTAGGGATGAGGAGGAGGGAATAGTGAGGATTAAGCGGAAAGCCCGTCACCTCTTTCAATAGTCCTGTGTTTTGGGGCACTTACGAATTTAATTTTGAATTCAGGTGCATGTTCTACCGCAAGAGATGCTATGGAATTCAACTTTCGGGTTGTCCATGTGGTTGCTAAAGTGCCTGCCCATATGGCTTGTCGATCGGCTGCTGCTGGTAGTGTCTTGGTTTATACTGGGTGATACGGCTAGATTCGGATTGGACCGGCCGCAATTGGGTCCCCTTCAACTCAAGAACCTGTCCGGGAAAACCCCAGTTTTAGATGTTGGAACACTTGCCAAGATCAAAAGTGGAGACATTCAGGTACTTTCCTAATCACCTTTTTTTACATATTCCATATTGCATTCAACCTTTTACCCCTTCAAATTGCTCTTTGGCAGCTATTTCCTTGATGATGGATCTTTTTAATCTACTGTTTCCATCATATTAGTTTCTTTTTTTTCCTTCATTCACACTCGCTTATTTCTCTCTTTTCTTCCTCTTTTCCGTTCCATTAACAAAGTTACTTTAACAATTCTCGTATTATCAATTTCTCATCAACTATTTATCATGTCCTTGCCTAAGTTCATACAAGTCATAATTTGTTGAATTTACTTATCTTTTCTTTAAATTTTAATCAAAAATTGATAATTTATAATAATTTAATTAGAAATTCATAATAAGAGAGAATATTTATTAGAATTATGTCTTTTTATTTTTGTTGCAACACTTTCTTAAAAAAGTTTGTATGCACACTAATTCCTGATCCTCAAATCAGCCATTCCTTGAGTTATTGTCCCATTAAAAAAAACCATAAAAATATTATAGAAGTAAAATCTTGATATAATTTGAAACAAGAACACAGCAAATCCAGTAATAACAAATAAACCATAATTAACTCTGATAACATATATTCGATTCCTATTATGAATGCCTAGATTCAAGCATCTCTTTTACACCTTTTCTTAAAAAAAGTCGGATCCTAAATTTGACCGCTATTAGTGTAGGTATGTCCTGGTATCAAGAGGTTAAAACGTCGGGCTGTGGAGTTTGTTAATGGGAAAACCGAGAACTTCGAAGCAATTATTTTGGCCACAGGTTATAAAAGCAGCGTACCCTCTTGGCTAAAGGTGCCTTTATCTACCTTTATTCTAGTTATTATATGTATATTTCCCTTCTTTTTGTCAAGTTTCTTGATTCTTAAGTGTCTGTTAATTACTATAGCAACCAAAGTTTCAAAAAATCTAACAAAAAAGAGAACATTGGCATGAATTGAACTTTGTCAGGAGGAAGACATGTTCTCGGAGAAAGATGGATTGCCAAGAAAGCCATTTCCACATGGATGGAAAGGAGAGTGTGGGCTATACGCAGTGGGGTTCACTAAACGTGGAATACTAGGTGCTTCCATGGATGCCAAGAGAATAGCTGAAGACATCAAACGATGTTGGACAGCAGAAGCCAAACATAGCATGCCCTGTGCTAGACCACTTCAGTCTCGACCATCTCAGTGATTATGGGGAATTTAACTGGAAAAACATATAGAGTTGATGAAAAGCACTGAAAGGGTTTTCTATGAATGATGGTGACGAAAGACGCATTATCTAGGGTGGGTACTTGTTCTCATCCTCCATCGTGAAAGGAGAAAAATAAGAGTTGGGGTTGGACCAAAAAGGGTTATATATAAAGATGAATGTACCCTTATCTCTTTTATCAGGATCTGAAACCGGCCAAAGGGTTTGGGAATTAAAGAAAAGTTCAGAGCAAAAAGAAAAGGTTGTTTATGGCGTGGGGGACCTCAGAGATCGAGAAGCTACCTGTACATCATCTTGTACATTTGCCAAATTTTCTCTAATTAGGTAATGACTTTTCTAGAGAGGAAAAAGAAGGTGGTGGTAGGTTGTTTGGTATTTGCTTGCCCGGTGATGATTAGATATGATTTTGTGGTTTTCATTTTCCCAATAGGGTTTTGGATATGAGATCATGAGACTATTAACATGTAATCTAATTCTGGTCTGCTGGCTGCCTAAAATTGTATGCTTCACATCATCTTCCTTGTAGCTATCTAGGTTTGAGAAGTGCTCAAGAGAAATTGCCATTTCTAATGGCAAAATTCTTACGGATCATATAAATGGTACAATTCCTCCCTCCCTTTGTTTCTTTTTTTTTTGTTTGGCCTTTTTTTTTCTTTCAAGTGGCGTCCTTTCTGCAAATTTGATATAATTCAATCCCAGGAGAGGTCAGGACCACCGACTTCTCATGATAAGAAGCTACATATGGGCATTTAAAATCGACGGAATCACATTAAATGAAACCAGAAGTGTCAATGATTCTTCTTGTTATTTAATTTTTTCTCTCACTCTCTCAGCCTCACTTACGTCCGTGAGTTTGTAAGTTGCAATTAAATCCCCCTCATCGATCTTAACATGTTCAAACACCAATCTGCTGTTATTATTAGCTAGCTACCACCTGTTTAAAAACCTTGCCTGATAGGTATATATCTTCGGAAGCTCCATACCAATCCCAATATGCAATTTAATATCCGCGAGGGCCATGACACTATAGTATGTAGAAAGTGCTTCAGTTTAGAGAATGGCCGATAGTGAAGAAGATGATTAAGGCCATCTTTTCATCCTTTAGTAAAAGGATTATACAGCCAGCAATATCTCGGTCTTCTACTGACCTCTTCCGGCAAATCATCCGTCATATATGCGGGAAATCGTCGTCCTTAGCTCATCCATAATAAAGCAATTACTTCAAACATACCTTACGAGCTTGCAATTTTCTATATGCCACAACTTATCCTACTAATTGAACCCTAAAGCCATTTGGTTGGCAGCCAGTTTTGTCCGGACAATGCAAGCCGAAATGTCAACCTAAAAGTTGAAGATCATTTAGAAAACCTGAATGAACCAAAAATATAAACCATGCATGCATCGCTACAGTAGTTAGACTGACATAAATTGAAAATGTTGAAATAGATAAAGAGTATTTTTGTTATTAAATGCCTGTCATGAAATAGCTAGTTCTCAGATGAGGGAAAGATCAGCTGAGAAAAAAGTGTTTGAAGAATGGAAAATTTAGGCATGCGATCCTATTGCTAAAGTTCGAAACTGGTAATTCCAAGTTTAGCACCTTATGTAAAAATTACCAACATGCATTTCATAAAAACATATCGTATAAAACACATGCAGAAATCAACATATATATATATCCCCGTAATATGTATATGTAAAACAAGCGGAAGCTTAAATAGGAATACCTCCAGCCATTGCCTTTCAACATAAATTCCTTAGCCTACGTGAAGGTTGGAGCTTCTGTCCTCTTCCGAAACAGAACGATGGTGTCAACAATTGGTGTAGCTTGGAGACGACAAAGACCAACCTTTTAAACACCCATTGCATACCTGTCTCTGGCCATCATCGAGACTGAAGGTTGGGTAAATGGGCAACA
>JANZLF010000008.1:20345683-20368857 GCA_026546835.1 Erythroxylum foetidum
AAATATTTTATTTTTATTTATTTTTATAAAATTTTTATCTTATTTATTATATTCCGGTTTAATAGCGGTTCATTACCAGTTGAACCTCTAAACCTTAAACCTTTCCTTCAACCGGTTCGATGTCCGGTCCGGTTTTTAAAACATTGGTTTTTTCACATCTTGGCTCGATTTATATTTTTTAAAACCCATGTGAAAAACCCAAACCTAGCCAAGATAAGGTGTATCACTTTTAATATGTTTTTCTCTTGAAGATTCGAAGTCTTGAATTTGCAATTTTTACTAAGTGTGTCCACATTTAAGATCACATCATATTATTTTTTTATACTTCACTTTAATTTGATTCCCATAATATGATATCAAATGCAAATTAAAATGTTTTGGTAGCCTAATCTCCTTAATTCCCCTTAATAATTAGTGATTTTACTATTTATTTCAAACTTTTCAAATGTGGATTAGGGTTTAATCTTTTTCTTAAAAGAATTTAATTTGAGCACATTAAAATAAGATTGTAAAGGATTTGAATGCTAAAAATTAGGCAAAATTATGGCACATCATTAGAGTTATAGTAGTTTATTGTGGCCAAGATGAAAGGGAAGCAATGCTTACTGCCACATGTGCCTAAGGAAAATATTAGATTGTGAACATAGCTTTCCTGTCAAAATTTGGCAACTATAGGCTCCTGAAATCAACTTATCAGGTCACTTCGATCCAGACAGCTATTATTTACAATCAGCTGATGACTCTAGGAGTGTTGCAGACTTCCTCTAGAATAACTTTCTCAGCAGTTTGTCAAGTTCCTGGTCACTAAGAGACATCGATATGAATGGTGTAGACTTTTTTTTTAACAGGGAAAAATAAAAACAAAAATCAGCCTCTGGAATACAGCGCGCCTTCCACATCACGACCGAGCAACTCCCTGAGGCCAGCAGGCGGCTCTTGAAGAGTATAGAGGCCTGGGCGAAGGATGACTGCAAGGTGAGCCAATCGGTCCGTACACTGGTTGCCTTCCCAGTAGACATGCTAGAGATGAGTCTCCCACGAATGGTGGAGAAGCTCGCGGATACCTGACATCAAGGAAGAAAGCCCAGTCAGTACAAAATTAGGATCAGAGAGGATATTAATAACCTCTAGCGAGTCAACTTCGATGATGACCCAGCGGTACCCCTTCTCCCAGGCCAAATTAAGGTCGGAATACACACCCCAAAGCTTCGCTTCTAAGGGCAAACCTCAACCAAGGCTTTGCTGAAACCCTCCACACCAGATTCCATGACAATCACGGATTAAGCCGCCAGCGAACATTGTGAGAGACCCGAACGTAACGATATCGTTCGTGTTGACTTTTACCCACCGCTCTAAGGGTTTGGAACAACCCACAAGGGTACCCACTGGAATACCCAGGGCGGGAAAGACACAGATCTCCATCGCGCGAGCACGAGATATCCACTCGACATACTCGAGAATAATACTGGTGCCAGTCTCCGACCAAGTAAAACCAGCCTCAAAGAGGCTGCTGTTCCACCACCGCCAAAGGAACCAACACACGACTCCATAGATAGTGGTCCACGGGTACTGGTGCACCCTGACCTGTTGAGTAAGGTTAGACTGGAACCACGGCTCCCCTTCCTCCTGAAAGAACCGCGGGGGAATTGCCACTCGAGGGAACTGTCGCCACAAGGTGCTACCTGTTGACAGTCCCGGAGCACATGAACAGTCGTCTCAACCTGCCCACAGACTGGACAACTGTCATCCGAGGATAGATGTCGTGCCACGCGGTGCTGGTTCATCAGAAGTTTGTGCTTGGCTGCAAGCCAGAGAAAAGACCGAATCCGCTGAGGACCAGGCCATTTCCAAATAACTCCCAGAGCTTGGGGGGAGCCTCGGGAACGCCCAACAATCAGGTCATAGGCAGACTCCACTGTGAATCTCCCTTGGGTGGACAGAGCCGACACCACCCTATCTGCCCCAATGTCACTCGCACCAGGGCAGCAGGGGGCGATCGAAAGGCAGACTGCAGCTGGAAGGTAATGATGGAATTCCTGCCAAAGCCAGCAGCCCCGGCTGTCTGTGAGGTCCGCGATGGTGGCGACATGAAGATGATCGGGGATGGGAGAGGGCCCCAGTCAGGCAACCAATGATCCAACCCAAAAAAGGTACGCCTCCCATTACCCAGCTCCCATTTTAGGCCCTGGCGAACAAATTGCCAAGAGGCGGAGATGCCCTTCCAGGTACGAAGCCTCGGGTCGGGATATCATCGGGGGGATCGGAGAGTCGTCGAACTTATACTTGAACATCAGGACTCGGACCCATAAATCCTGGGGTTTTGTGAGCAAGGCCCAACCGAGCTTAGCCAGTAACGCGTCATTGGTAGGCCGAATACGTCGCAGACCCAAACCTCCAGAGTGCTTAAGAAGGCACACGAAGTCCCAATTAACCAGATGAACTTTGCGACGGTCCCGGGATGACCCCCAGATGAAGTCTCTCATGAGTTTCTCTAGGTCGTCGCACAGCTGACGGGGGAGGCGCACCGTCTGCATCATGAAAATGGGAAGCGCCGAAAGAACAGCTTGGGTTAAAGTAACCCTACTTGCTAGAGACAGCATTTTGGCACTCCAGCCAGCCAATTTCTGTTGGGCTTTATCAAGAATGTGCTGGTACGTGTGTCTGGTAGTCCTCTCGTGAATCAGGGGGACCCCTAAATAGTGACCCAGGTTGGTAGTACTAGAAACCTGAAGCTTCTGGCTAAGTCAGCTTGCAGTCGCCCGAGGGACGTTCTTGGAGAAAAAATGCGAGTCTTCGCGTGACTAACACGTAACCCAGATGTCTGGCAGAAGGTCTCCAAAGTGCTCGAGATTACCCACGCCTGCAAGTCCTCAGCCTTGGCAAAGAGCACAAGGTCATCCTTAAAAAACAGGTGGGAAAGAGGGGGCCCCCGGTGGCTCAGCTTAATCGGCTTCCACCGACCACTACCCACCGCATATCTGATAAGATGCCTAGACGCTCCAGACACAGGACAACAGGTAAGGAGAAATGGGGTCACCCTGCCTTAATCCCCGTGAAGGTCTGAAAGGTTCCGAAACTGTACCTTGCCAAGAGACCTACAGGGAGGTAGTCGAGACACACTTTATAATGACCCAGATAACAGCGTCAGGGAGGCCAATCTCTACTAGGGTCTCCTGGAGGAAAGACCAGCTCAACCTATCATAAGCTTTCTCCAGGTCCACTTTCATCGCCAAATAGCCTGTACGACCGGTCTTCTTCCTCATAGAATGAATGACCTCCTACGCTATAATGATATTGTCCGTGATATGCCTACCCGGGATGAAGCTACACTGGGTCGCTGCCGTTAAATAAGTCATATGCACTTTCAACCAATTCACCAGAACCTTAGAGATGACCTTGTAAAGGACATTGCACAGGTTAATCAGTCGAAACTGCGACACATGGGTGGGAGAGGGAACCTTAGGGATGATATCCAAAAGGATGCAATTCAGATCGAAATCCCAACGCTCCATACGAAACACAGCTTGGATAAAAGACACTATCTGCGGCCCAACCTGCCCCCACTGGTACTGAAAGAAGACCGCGTTATACCCATCCACTCCCGGGGCTTTGTGTGGCCTCATGGCAAAGAGAGCACACTTTACCTCTGCCTCTCGGATGGGAAGGGACAGGTCCTGAAGATGCTCCCTAGAAAGTGGCGAGAAAACACCAGAGATAGGAAACGATGTAGGAGGCTCGGCGTCCAGGGAATAGAGGTGGACAAAATACTATTGGACCATAGAACGCAGAAGGGCTGGATCAGTAATGATCAGCCCGGTGGGGTCAGTAAGTCGCTCAACGCGAAGAGTCCACCGCCAGGACATGATAATCGTATGGTAGTATCTGGTGTTACGATCGCCTTTCGAGAGCCACTCGCAACTGACTTTCTGATGCCAAAAGAACTCCTCCTCACAGAGAACCTGGTGTAACTCCCGACTCAGCTCGTCTTCTAAGGCTAACAACAAATCCCGAGGGGCGACTGTCATGGCCCGCTGGATGCCCGCCAGGCGAGCAATCAACCTCTTCTGAGGCCCAGATGCCCCTCCCCTGGGGCCTAGTGCTAGGAAACCACGGCAGAAAACTCGGGGTGAGTGAGCCAAGCATTCAGGAAACGAAAAGGCGAAAGGCCTGTAGTCCGCTGCGAGGGACGAAGGAAGGTAAGAAGCATCGGACGATGATCAAACCCTAGAAAAGGGAGGTGGAGGTTCTCGGAGTGAGGAAAGGTCTGCAACCATTCCGTCGATCCAAACACCCTGTTGAGCCGGGCCTGGACCAGGCCTCGACGCCAAGTGAAGCTCGATCCTATGAACCCTAAATCGTGGAGACCACACCCATGCACCCAGTCCTTAAAGTTCCTGTTCACGACGCGGGAAGAGATGGCACCCCTTCTATCGGAAAGGTCGAGCTTAGAATTGAAATCGCCTCCCACCACCCAACGCCGAGATCTAGAGTCCCCAATCCAAGACATGAGAGGCCAGAGTAGGGACCGCAAATTCTCGTGCGGGCTAGCATAAACAACAGTCAAGTTAAAAGAAAGAGCACCATGCTTGACAGTAGTGTGCAGGAATTGTTTATGGGCAAGGACCACCGAGATGTCAAAAGCGTTCTTCCAAAGAAGCCAAATGCCACCCGAGAATCCTTCAACATTAACTCAAACAGAGAAGTCAAAGCCGAGGGAAAGAATAACATTGTGGGCCCGATCACCACTAATGCGAGGTTCCAGCAGAGCCAAAATACCCAGCTTGTAAGTTCGAATATGATTCCGCAGGATGGTCTGAAACTCCGACCCTCCCGCCCCTTGGCAATTCCAGAATAAAATCGACATAAGGGAAAATGGGGAGTCAAGAACCCTACGTCGAAGTATCCGGAATGCTCTCAACCTCCTCCGCCCGTGGCTCCGCGACGGGAGACCCAAGAAACTCGGCCCCGTTCTGGCTCTGGGGCAGTTGGTCTTCAGCCTCTTCCGAATCCATAGCGATGTCGGGAGGTTCGGAGGGAAGTAAGGTCGGTTGGTCGTCCTGCAAGGCTGGAGCTACAACCCCCTCCATTTGGTGGGGCTGCGCTTCCATCTCCTGCCTCGGTACCTCAATGAGTCAATTGTCACAAACCAGTTCAGAATGATACAAGAGATTAATGACCATATTCCTATCAGCCACCGTGGGTGTTAAAGGGAAAGAATTGGCCGGGCTCAAGGCCGGACTCGAGCCCGAGCCGGCCGGGGCTAGGGCCGTGCTCCCTCATGGCGGGCCCCTCCCCTCTCGAGGCTAGCTGGAGGAGACAGCCGCCTTGCCTTTGGTGCCTATCGGAGGTTTATAGGCTCTCGGAGGAGCACGCGACAGGCTGACCCTATGCCAGTTTCGACAAGACCGGACAATTGAATTTTCTGTCCAATACCAACCAAAGTCTCATTAGTAACAAGTGGGGGGGGGGAACTAAATATCATATCATCTACAGTATGTGTGGACTGCAACACGGCAAATCTGGAGCCTCTCGAAGCGCCTCCTATCCTGCTCGTTCCAGGCTGCTTCTGTCCCATCGTGGATGACCGTTGGTGTTGGCGTCGACATTGGACGTTGGTCCAAGGTTCGTATCCTGCGTCGAGTGTAGCCGCCAGACTTCGCGTAGCCTGTGCCTCAATGCGCCTAGCCTCCGGCTCGCCCTCGCACTATGGAGTCGACTAGGCCTGCGGCCTTTGCTCCTCAGTCATCTGCCAGGGGCAGGCGCTCGGTAGGTGTCCTATCATGCCGCAAGTGTAACACACTGGAGGAAGCCCTCATACGTGATCAGCAACGACTCCCCGTCAAGGAGAATGCAGGAAGGCAGAGGCACACTAAGGCCCACTTCCACCGCCAGTCTTGCGAAGCGTCCCCTCTCCGCCTTAAAAGAAGCTTCGTCGATCTTCACGGTGGTACCAACCAAGTCCCCTAGCGCCGACAGTATCTGCGGGTGGTACCGAGCAATGGGCAAGTTGGGTAACCGGATCCAGACCACGACACATGAGATCGAGGCTTGGGCTGGCCAGAAATCAGGAAACCACCGTTATATGGCTAGCACCTGCCCAAACATTGTCCATGCACCACTGGTAAGAACCTTTAGAAAATCCCTTTCCAAATGAAACCGAGCTAAGAAGTCATGATCTAAGTCCACGATTTTAAGCAGACTGCGGGGCTTCCATCAGCTCCTGATGCGGGCGCTCATCACCGTGTAACTCACCCGGCGGCCTAGCAGTTTTAGAACCACAACGCGCTCCCATTGGAGATCCAACTTCTGCTTCAAGTTGGACAATAGAAATAAACTACCCCCTTGTACCCCGACGTCCAAAGTGAGATCGCCATCCTCAAATATGACCAGATCATCCTCCGGCCGGCGTCCGCTGCTTCGGCGACCACAGCACTCCCAGTAACAGCCGCTCTATACGATAACATGGGTGGAGGTTAGTCGTCTTCCTGTTTCCTAGTCCGGCCCTTCTTGGCGAGGTGTCCCTCGGAATCGGGGGAACCCATGCAGTGGGGCGAAACACACCTACCAGACTCTCTCGGAAGCTCGTAAATAGTGAACAGAAAAGAGGCGAATGACACTATGTTGCTCTTGCCTATAGGTTATCAGAGTTGAAAAATGGAAAAAGGAAAGTGTACTTAACGGTAGCACCACAATGTCCATTTCCAGACTATTATCTCAAAGGTGTACTACCAACAGGATTATTTGACTATGTCTGGATATATTTCTACAACAAGCCCCCGTTCAATTATAGTTCCAGCAATCCTAACAATTTTAAAAACTCCTGGACTAAATGGATGTCAACTATTCTTGCCACAAAGTTCTTTGTAGGAATCCTAGCTTCTCATGCAGTTGCACATAATAGTTATGTGCCCTCAAATGCTCTCAACACACAAGTTCTACCTAAGTATAACGGTGATAAGATCGCAGCTACAATCCCAAAATTACGAGTATTTTTTATTTTAGGTAGAGGTGTCTTGGGGTCCAAAATTAAAAAGCAAACTTAGAATTCTAACCAGAGTCTTAAAAAAATAAAATTCACTCCTTTCCATCTATCTACTTGATATATTTGATATGTTATAATGACATCCACTTCATAAATTTTCGACAGAAGGTAACAGTTCTTTATGTGATGCTCTAAAATTCCTAAACCATAATCTAGACAAAAATTTCCACAATTACATCATTAATTAAAAAAATTTCATTAGTCTAAAAAATAATGTTCATCATTAACAAAAAATGTTTGTACAAGCATAATCATCCCAACCTGTAACATTTAAAAGCATATACAATAAAAAAATTAATCTACCTACCTAAAATCTACAATTTTAATCGTGTACACTAAAATTATTGGCATTCTCTCTATCTTTTAAAAAATATAGCGGCAAAAGGTGAGTTGTCTATTCAATAAGGGTAACATGACCATATTCTTAAAATCAAATAACTTATCACATATTGAAAATAGGTAAATGAATAAATAAATACATACATACATACATACATACATACATACATACATACATACATACATACATACATATATATATATATAGGCAATATTCAATAAACATCCATAATAATAATATTAATAATTATTAAAAATAATTATTTTTCATTACTACTATTTATGTTTTACATAATTAGAAATTGATTATGTTATCCTATGTTAATTAATTTGGGTATTGTGTACAGATAATCAGATTTTCATTATTATTCGGTTATTTGTGTATGAACCTATTGGGTATTGTGACATGATGATTTTAATGTGCTCATTGAATCGTTAATTGCAAACCCATTGCTAGAGTTTTGATATAATCCGTATTTGTTATGTTGAAATTCATGTGTAGTGACTAATGATTCGTAATTATTAGGGATGACATGACCTAGGTTAAATAACACATCGTATGTGGTTATTGCCTTGATTAATCGGTTTTTCTAATTCGTAATGCTATAGCCTAATTAAATCTAGTGATTATATCCTAGGTTATTTAGTGGTTCGGTTTAATTAACGATCGCATCTTGATTAAACAAAACCTAAGAGAAAACTCAAGTTAATTATTAATCCACGATTAATAGTTGCTCGAAGAAATTAAAGAACAACAAATCAATGAAATATGCTTAATTAGAGTGTAGGCTGAGATTGAGCTAAAGAATTGGATCCCTATCGAATTCCCCACTTTTATCATTTTTTTGCATGTTTTCTTTAATTTGTTTTTATTAGTTAGTTTCATTTTATTTTCTTCTTTCAAAAACAAAAACCCCCGTTAAACCTAAACACCGGTTAATTTCATTTCATAAACTTTACACACACTCTTTGTGGGATCGACCTAGACTCACCACTACTATAATAGTAGGTCTAGTTATTTTATTTTGACTAGCGTTACGACGTGCGATCAGTTTCTTAATCTTTTTCTTCTGAAAGCTCTTCTTAGAATGTCACTCCATTCATGAAGCCAACCCTTGTCTTTTATTCAATTTACTTCGTTGATAAGCTCAAATAATATTCTGTGTTATGCTCAAGATATTCATATGAACAAAATAATAAATTCCTTCTTTTAATTTGTGTCAGCTAGGTTTCATTTTTGTTAAGAGTTCTAGTTTTTTTCTGTAATATTCTCTTCTTCTTCTTTTGGGGGCTCTTTGGCAATCCTAAGGTAGATTGCTATTCCAAATTCTTTAGGATCTATTTCAATGAGACTAGGCAAACTTACCTAATTCTCATCAGATATTATCTTCGCTAACTGGTCGATCTAATTCACTATATTTTGTATATAAGCCTATATTTCCTGATATCTCATGATTGATTCTTGAATAAAATCATCTATCTTATCTCCCAATGTTGGCTCCTTAATTTAAGATGCTTGGTACTATAAATATTCAACTGGAGTGTAATCATATCATCCATAATATGAGAGTTGCTCCACTTTGAATTATAACTATTTTCATATAGTACCTTCAGGCTAATTGTACATGCTCGATTGCTCCCACATATAGGTTAGTGCACAACATTCTTGATTAAAATGGTTACTTCCACAAATGTCATGAAACAACATGGATGCCAATTGAGCTTCTGAAAAAATGTGAGGAAACCTCTCTTCTCTCTATAGTGATGTTATATATTCTGAAGATACATCATAGATCCCATAAGAGTATTGTCTACTCCATCCTTCAATTGTGAGTTATGGTATTGACTTAACCCTGAATTCCTAGGATAAACCATAAACACAATATTAATATAGAGAAGTATAAAAGATAATTAAATGAATGAACCAAGAAGACAACAAGATAAAATAAAATAAAATAAATACAAAAACTAATGACTAATAGAATTGAGGTGTACCTAATATCACTATCCTAGAAAACTGCGCCAAAAACTTTATTGGTTATTTCTATACCAATATTAATTTTGCCACAAGTGTACGACATAATTATAGCTAATACTAGAAAGTACAAATTGATTCCAAAAAGATAATAAGTATTACCTTTGTCCTATTATCTAGTCTTCGAATTGAGTGTCAGTTTTAATTAAGAAAATAAAATTAAAAAATTAAAATAAAAGGAAACAATAGTGGGTAGAGAACAAAGAAATCATTAGGAAAACAATCAATATCAAGAATTAGTGCCTAGGTGATTAATCCTTCTAAAACCTTAAATAATAAACCTTTTATTATGTAATTGTTTTGTTGATTATTAGATCATAGAAATTCCTATCATATGCTAATAACTTACTTGAGACGACTAATAGGTAATCTTAGGTTTATCAACGAAATAACTTAGGTTAAAGATTCAAAGATTTCTTTATAAATTTTTTAGTTTCACTAGTAGGTTTGATCCTAATCTAGAGGATTTATGTTGACCTATCTATAGGTTGGCAATCAACTCCATTCAATTACAGTATATCTATTCATACATAGGATTTCTCAATCTCTATGCCATGAAATCATACTGTGGACTAATATTTTGGATCTATTGGAACATATATTAAAGACATAATTGAATCATAATAGATAAGTTAAAATCAAAATGGAAGTTGCATAGAACATAGTTTCTAGAATAACACTATAGAATATAGTTTAGATGTGGATAATCTATAGATTTCATTGATTGAAAATTTCATCTAAGATAGAATTAAATTGTTTTCTAGGGAATTCTCAAGGCTATTGCAATGTTGTATATTGATTACATCTCAAATGGCTTTTCTAAAGGAGATTTGGGTGTTTTTGAGAGCTATTGGTGGAAATATCTATTGTCTCAATAGTTTGTATCTTGCTAACAACTAATGGTATATTTTCCTACCCTTAGTTGAGTGTTATTCTTATATTCTTCTTATCTTATGTTGTGTCTCTCAATTGAGACATGGTGACATGATTAAATTTTCCATTCAATCATCATCTAGGCTGACATAGGAATTTTGATCCTATATATATATATGGATATTCTTGAATTCTTTGGAGAGGGACAATCTTAAACATATATAATGGCATGGTCTGATCTTTGAAGATTTTGGAGTTGTGCTTCTCTTAAGCAGCAGACACCAATTCTTCCAAAACAATCTGGATAATTATTTTGTTCTAGTTAGTTGTATGTTTTATTTTAGTGCACCAATAGATTTTTTCCATCCAATATGTTTTAAGGGGACCTATTCTACATCTTTGAATGATGTAGAGTCACATCTCAATACAGAACTTGCAATTGAAGAGGACGTGGTCTAAGGACTCCATTTCCTTTTCTCACATCACATATTTGTTTGGAATGTATAGGAATTTTGTTAGCCTATTAATAATAAGAAGTCTACCTTTAATAGCTACACAAAGGATCCTAAATGAGCTATTAGTAGGTACTTCTAAAGCAACATTTTTTCACATAGATGTGTAATATTTATTATAAAATTGCAGTCTAGGAGGTGATATTCTCCAACAACCTTTTGATGGATAGAACCTAATAAATAGATGATTCTTGTTAGAAGAAAGCTTTGAGTGGTTGTAGCTCATATATGTGATTCAATACTCTAAAGGGAGTCCAATTATCCTTTCTAAAATCTAGTGTTCTTCCCATCTCCCTTTTAGTGAGAGATGTTTTCTTTTATAAATTTTATAAGCTTGAGAATGTTAAGGAAGATTATTGAGGCACTATTTAGGGGGTGAGGCTTCAAAAATGTCTTCCTTTGATGTAGTAGTTATTTACCCATCTCACTTATAGAGATTTTTTACGCCTTAGTAGTCTCCAAAAATTTTTAGACAACATTATTTTATGGACAACCTTGATAAGAATAAATTCCAATTCCCCCTATTTTTTAAGGATACAAAATTCTCTCCATTTAACTTTAGCTTTGATTGCCCCTCCTTTTCCTTATTCTATATAAATAGTCTAAATAGTTTCTCAATCTGTTTGATGATAGATCTTAGGATTATTGAATGGGAAGCTAGTAAACATATCAGGAGGTTAGGATAAATGAGATCAGTCAAGCTCTGCTTGTTAAGGATAGGGATTTGGAAGTCCATTCGTGTAATTTGTCACTAACCTTCTATATGATGGGTTTGAACTACGAGAACATTAGTTTTTCAAAGGATATAAGGATTCCTACATAGGTTAAAGGTAAATGTTGGATTTTGGTACTAGTAATAATAGGTAACCATAAGTCTTTTAGAGATACTTTACCCAATATATCTAAGCTACTTGTCTCATAGTTGATTTGTAAGCCAAACAATTTAACATTTTGAGAGTTGTGATCAGGGTGGATATAGAATTACTGTAAGCTTTTGAGAATAATTGTATGTCATCATGAAGCTTAAACTAATTATCTTTTCCTTCTTTCACCTAGTATGGTACTTGAATGCTTTGGGTCTCTCCACTACTCTCTATAGGAGCGTATTTAATATTTCCATAACTATTGTAAATAGGTAAGGGGAGATTGGATGACCATGTCTGAGTCCCTTAGAGTTTTTGATTAATATTGGAGGTTCCTTATTCATTAGGATGTTGAATGAGACTTTAGTGAAACAGTGCTCAATCCATTATATGAATAGCTTAGGGAATTCAAAATCCTTCAGTCCATTAATGATAAATTCCTAATCTATAGAGTTATAGGTTGTTTGGAATTCAATCTTTAGGTTACAATTCTTGCTACTTCTCTTTATGGAGTAGTTTTCCAATAATTCCTACACTAGTTGAATGTTATAAATGGACAATCTCCTAGGTATATAGGCTCCCTACTTTTGAAATATATGAAAAGGTAAAACTAGCTTGATTCTTTCAACTAAAATCCTGGTAACGATATTGTAGATTGTGTTTTAGTAACCGATTAGTCTATAGTGTTTGAATGAACTTTGCCCTTCGCCTTTAAGAACCAAGGTAATAAATGTGTTACTGATTTCCTTTAGCAGCTTCCCCTCTTTGAGGAATTTCTCAATAGATTGCAAAGTAGTTTCACCAACTAGATCTTATAATTTTTGAAATAAAAAGACATTCATCCTATCAGGATTGGGAGCTTTCAGTAGGTTTAGGGCCCTTAAGCATTTATAGATTTCTTCCCTGCTAATAGGTTGCAATAGTATGTTCTTCTCCTTAGTGGAAAATTGTTCCGTTAATATTTCCTTTATCAAAAAGACTGAGGAGGTAGCATTTGAAGGATAACCTAAAATATTAAAGTATAATCCTACTACTTCTTCCATGATTTTGTTATTACCAGTTGTTAAATTTTCATCATTTAAAAGACTTATGATTCGACTGTTGACCTTCCTTCATAAAAATTTTCTATGAAGGAAAGCATTGTTTCTGTCCCCTTTGTTAGCCAGGAGATTTTGGATATTTTCTTCATAATAGAGATTTCAATATTTAGAGCTTGGAAGTATTTCATTAAGGCTTACTTCTCATTCTCCATTATACTTGGATTAGTGGGATCCTAATAGAGCTCAGTTTGTGGTTGCAATAGTTTTAGCTTAGACTGTTTCAATAATATATGTGTATAACCATTTTTATCCTTATATTTTTTTAATTCGTCCTTTATACACTTTATATTTCTAGTGTAAATGTCCTATTTAGTTTCGTAAAGAGAACTCTCTTTAATCCCTAAGAAATTGCAGCCTCAAATCCCTCAACATTTGTTAGGTGATTATTGAATCTAAAGGGAGTTTTCGTAAATTCATTAGAGTGATAAATGTATACAATGCTAGTTAAGTGATCATAAATTTGAGGGTTGGGATAAGAGGCCATACTTTGTGAGAATTTATGTACCCATTATATGTTCACCATACTCTTCTCCAACTTCTTCCTCAAATGCCATCCCTTTTGTTGTTTGTTACTCCAAGTATAAAAATTGCTCATATATGGTAAATTGAGCTATGTCTAATGTATAGCTTTAGATCTTCATTTTAATTCCTAGTGCAAACATTACTATCAGTTGCAATAAGATCCCTTACAGGATTAAAGTCACTAATAACTAGCCATGGTTCTACCATATTATTCTACAAGGAAATTCTCTAGAAATTAAGATTAAAACCATATATCATGCTTATGTTGACCACCCACTGTTCTTGTAAGTACCTTTCCTTGATGTGAATCACATGATCTATGATCTATGTTCTTAGAATATTAACTTCCTTCTTATTATAGAGAAGTAATATTCTCCCATTATAGTGATAAATGTAGTTATTTATCATCTTCCACTTAATACGTGAAAGGAAGAGGATGGTACATTTTTCCTTCTTGATTTTACATTCTAAAATGCCAAAAATATTCGATTTATTCTCTAGTATAAACTTAATAGTAGCATGTTACTTAGTGGGGGAATTCATACCCCTCATGTTCTAAATTACAACTTTCATGTTTCATTAGTTAAAGAGGTTGCCCTCTTATTCCAGTTTGATCACCTCTTATTTTTTGGGGTTTTGAATACCCCCTCCATTGTAACAACATCAAACTGCTATGAGAGAGTGTTTCTTTGTGGATACACCTAATCTAGTTCCTTATCCCCCATTTTTTAGGGTTTTTTTGTCTCCATTATAGAGAGTGTAGAAATAGAAATAAAATTGCGATTAACTTATATAGGCTGAACTTACTTATCCATTTCCTTCCTACTTATTTGTATGGAGTCTTCCCTTATTCTGCTTTTATCCTCGCTAACTCCTTTAGGTTGTTGGCCTTCCTCACCAGCTTTCTTACTAAGGAGTTCAAGAAATCCACCATTTTGAATACTCTTCCAAATGTTCTCACAAATTTTGTATACCTTTGGTTTAGGTTTCCAAATGTATGTTATAACTATATCCTCAACCATTTCCACGTTATTGTTGAATTTTATAATGGGGACCTCCTTAGGTAAGTCACTGATTGTGCCCACTATGATGTGATTCTGAAAAAGTTGATGTGTTTTATCCCAACAATAACTTGATCTAGAAAAATATGTTTACCTATATAGTTTTCTAAATAAATTAAGCCTTTGGTTGTCTAATATTTAAGTGGAATCCTATGTATGTGTACCTAAATAGGGATGTTTGTAGATCTGATGGTCTTAGTTTCAATATTAGACCTCCATGATTGCAAAAGCAGTGCTTTATTTCATACATGCTAATGGCCATTCTCCACCACTTTCAAGGGATATTCTTTATTGGTGAACTTGAAGATGAAGAAGTCATCTTTATTGACTAAGATTTCTACTAGCCTATAGGCCCTGCAATTTGCATTCACACATGTCCATATTGTGGGAAAAGAAACTCTTTTATCCATAAAGAAACGAATAAGCATTGATGATCATCTTTCTGCACCTTCTTTTAATATTTCAGTAGGGGGCTACCACATGTTGTTCTTGGATATGGCTTGGAGGTGAAAAGAATAAGCTAGTATCTTTTTTTATGTCACCCACCATTTAATCCATGTGCGTTAAGATTTTTTAATGTTGTTAGGGGTGTTTATTCATCTAAATGGTCTTTGATTTATGTTCTTTTGTTTCTTTATTTATAGGAGGAGGTGAGTTATAAAAGGAGATTATGAATTAGTATTTGGTGTAAAGATAGGAAATCACTTTGGGTGCATTGCCCAAAATTTAATGATTTGTAAGAAGACAACATAGTAAGGTAGCAAGTTCAGAAGCCAGGGAAGAACAGATATTATGTAGGATTAATATTAGAAATGAGTTTTCTTAAAATTTTCAAAATTATCATAGTGACTGTATGAAAGTACAATAAAGACTAAAAAATTATTTATAACGTTGATATGCTATATCTTCTTTGTCTTCTCTTTGATCTTCGTTTTGAATTATGCAAATTTTAACATTTCTTTATCATATTTATGAAATTGTTTTACTTTATATATGGTTGCAATTTGCTCTCATCTTACTTTTATAAAAGACAAACTCATTAGTAGTACTTATGTTTTATTATCATCAAAATATTGATTGGAACCTACCTAGGTTCAACAACCCCCCTTTTTGTTCATATCAAAATATTTTATGACATTAAAAGAAGTGATAATGAAATCAAGCACCTTTATATACATCACAAATTTCAAAACAGTATTACGAGTAAATTAACATGATCAAATTTTATTCAAATTATCAAATATGTTTAATAATTGAAAAATACCTATTTGGTAATCCCTTTAAATCTAATATTACTAAATTTATCTCTATTTTTGAAAACATAGATAAGGAAAGAAAGCATAAATCAAGTAATATAGGTCATCAAGTTGATGTATTGTAAGGTCATGAAAAAACTCAAGATTGCCTCACAAATGATTGAGTTGAAACTCAATAGTAACTAGATGAGCATTAAGAGGAAACTCGTGACGTGGTCATAAAATAATAGTCTCATCATCTGTAGGTAGCTCAATAGTGTGACTACTTATCAAAACCAACTTCACATTATGGGAGTCTCAAGTAAGGATACATGATAATAAGATTGTAGCTATTGTTGTTAATGTAGCCAAGTCATATAACCGTCAACCAAATAGTAATCTATATAGCTAAAGATAGTATAATGAAAGAAGAAATCTAAATAAATACCATATTCAATGGCAGGGATGCTAAAATGTTGGAAGTAAGGTTAAGGATTAAAGCATATATGATTTTTTATATTTTTCTTTATGTTAATAAAATGCACCATATTATGTTGAATAAATTCCTTAATGTATTTTTCTTTATGTTAATAAAATGCACCATATTATGTTGAATAAAGTCCTTAATGTGAATTTTTTTTCTCTTAGCATAAGGATGGAGTGGAGCCAAAGCTAATCAAGTCCTAGAAACATAAAATGATCACTAAAAGAAACAAATTATACTTAATGAAAAGGTGATGAAATATTGAAATAGCATTAAGACCATGAATGTTGATTTATAAGGAAATTGATTAACTACACTATGATATAGGTCAACCAGTGTGATCTTAAAAATTAGAATATTCTCAAAACTCAAATTAAAATATTAGGGCATATACTAAATCAATTAAATAACAATCTAGAATGAGCTAAGTTACATAAAGGGATCCTTATCATGTATAATTCCCATCAATCATACCTAATTCTTTCCAAATTGTATAAACCTATCATTAGTCATTAGTTTAGTGAAAATATTGATGTATCAATAAATTATAGTACACTATTCCAATTTTGAACATGATCTCTAATGAAATGATATTTAATTTCTATTGGCCTGGTTTTCTAGAGTTGAACAAGGTTCTTTATAAGGAATATGGCCTTAGTGTTATCAAAACTAATGGAATCTCCATAAGATTCATATTATAATACCTAAGATATTTTCTATACTATAAAATTTGTGCACAATAGCTTTCAGTTGCCATATATTCATCTTTCACAGTTGATAGAGAAACCAATTATTTTTCTTATTAAACCATGAAACTAATGTATTTCCTTGAAATTGGCAATTGTAGGTTGTGCTCTTCCTATCATTAAGAGTATTGACAAAATATAAATCCACATATCTAGTTAAATAAAAATTTTTATTCTTAGGATACTAAAGTTCTAAAGATCAAGTACCAAATAGGTACCTAAATATACTCTTAATGGCTAGAAGTTGGGACTCTCTATGTCTCAATTGAAATCTAGTATATAAGCATACGCTCAACATAACATCAAGCCTATTGATAGTAATATAAATCAAATACCAATCATACCTTGACAGAACTTTACCTGAACCAACTTGCCCTTTTTTTCCTTGTTCAACTTTCTTATGATGTACATAAGTGTCTTTAATGGTTTGACTTTATCCATTCCAATGCGATTAACTATTTCTTTTGTACGCTTTTTTTTATTAATGAAGATGCCTTCTTTTATTTTCTTGATTGGGGGTCTAAGAAAGAAGTTAAGCCTTACCATCATTCTCATCATAAATTCCCAACTTATACACTTGGAAAATTCTATACACACACATTCATTAGTAGCACTGTAAAAATATATATTATCATCAATATAAATTTGAACAATTAAAATGTCTTCCTTATGCTTTAATAAAAATTATTTTATCAACCTTACCTTTTCTAAACCCATTTTTATAAAAAGATTTGCACATAACTTATCAAATCAAGCTCTAAGAACTTGTTTCAAACCATATAGTGCCTTAAAGAGTTTATAAATATGGTTAGATGCATCATGATTTTTAAAATCTTATGGTTAATCAAGATAAAATTCTTCCTGAGTACAACCATTTTAAATTCACTTCTAACATCTATTTGAAGTAATTTGAAATTCATGTAAGAAGTGGATTTTAAGTAATAATCCAATAGGCTCTAATCTAGCTCTAGTGTCAATTTTTCCTTAAAATCTATACACTTCTCTTCATTATATCCTTATAGCTATCATTCTAGCTTTATTTCTCACAATAGTACTTGATCCATCTAATTTATTTTTGGAAACCCATATGGTACCTATAATTTGGTGGTCTATAGTTATAGGTACAAAATTACACATCTTGCTTATCTTAAATTGGTTTAACTCCTCATTCATATTAAAGCACAACTTTCATCATATAAGGCTTCTTATACAGTCTTAGGCGTAATTTGAGAAATAAAAGTAAGATAAGATCTAGTGACTAATTTCTTTGAATATCTTAAAAGCATAGCGATGACAGGGCATTCCATGACTGGCTGATGTAGAAAAGAAAAAAGAAGAGGTTGAAGGCTATTTCGAATGCCTACCTTCCCTCAATTACTAATAAGACTACTAAATTACCTTTTGATGAACGTCACCTATAATTTGACCTGGAAGATGATTCCTCTTAAATTTCAAATCTCTTGGAAGCTCTTTATCCTTGTTGTATACTTCACTTGGTTCAACAATATACTCATATGAGGTGTCTTGGTGATCAATCTTGTTTTCTTTAAAGACCAATATGTTTAGTTCCTTGGATAAATCTACACCATCATCTTTGAGGCCTTTCTTGGTTACGGAGTGTTAGATTCACCAAAAATAACATTCATAGACTCTTCAATAATAAGCTTCTTCTTATTGAAATCTTTGTATACTTTTCTAGTTAAGGAATTAAAAAAAAAACTCTTCATCTGTTTTGGAATCAAACTTCCATAAGTTATCTTTAATAATAAAAACATACCACTTGCAATTAAAAAATTTGAAGTAACTAATGTTTGGCTACTTCCATGTTAAAGCTCATAAGTTTTTTGTAAATCTAAAGTCAACCTTATATAAATTCTAGTAGAAATTATAGATTTTGCTCAAAAAATACTCAGGAATATCATACTCATTTATCATTGTCCAAGCCATATCCTATAATTTCCTATTTTTCTTCCTCAATAACTACATTTTTTAAACGGCCCTTCGATTAAAAAATTATGACATATACCATTATATTCATAAAAGGCTTCAAACCTTTGTTTCTCAAACTCCTTACCATGTTCACTCATAATTGATGTAATAAAGGGTTCCTTTTCGTATTGAATTTTTGTTTATAAATTTAATAAATGACCTAAAGCATTCAACTTTGCTATTTAAGAATAAAAAAATATTAAAATACCTATGATAAAAATATAAAGTTTACCATTTAGACTGGTAACTCTTGTTAGGCTAACTAAATTCATATCAAAAATTGAAAAAGTCTAGTCAAAGTTCCTAGTGTTTTATTCTTGAATGAGCTATTGGATTTTTTTCCTAGGATCCATAAATCTTTTCTTTCCTAAATTCGACTCTTGGAAGACTATTGATAAGTTGTTTAGACTTGAGATTAGAGATGAGGTCCATGCTTGCATATTAAAACCTCATGTTCCCAATCTATGCATCTTCTCTAATAGGAAATTAATCACTTCATAGTTTGGTTAAAAGGTCATCAAGATCAATTTAATGTATATTACCTTCTCTCTTTCCTAAGAAAGTAGTGTTATTTTCAACTATTCTAGCTATAATACATGATCTTCCTTTAAAACATACTTTTTAGACCTTATCATATAGTTGGATCTCACTTAATATGTTATGCTTGAATCCATTAACTAAAAGTAAATTATCAATATTAGTGTGCTCTATTGAGCAAGTTTTATCTAATGTAAAACCCCCAATACCCATAAGTATACGGATTGTAACTTGTAGTATCAAAGGTGTCGATCCCACAAAGAAATAGTTAAAACTAAACGAACCTAACTTTGTCTAAGGAGATAAAAGATGATTAAAATAAAATAATAGCATAAAATTAGAACATTTAAATCAATAAAATAATTAAATAACAAAAATGAGCTACCATAAATATTTCAGGACAATCAAGGATGAAGCTTAGGATTTATTCTACCGTTATTTTGCTTCCTAACTGCTATTGATTCAATAATGTGTTGATTCTAGATCTTCTAAGGGATTGCCTACTCTTTCTCAAGACCTAATTGATTAACCCCAATTGATTATGAAATTCTAGATTTTGCAACTTTTCGATTTATAAAGCCTACCTAATGTTTTCAACTAGTTCTTAAGTGTTCTATCGAATAATTGGGTCCTTACATGAGATCTCTCTTTGTATAATTACCAATTTAATATTTGGAAGATTTATTAGGTCACTAACTCTCATTAGCCACTCTCGTTACCCATCCTAATCAGATTACTTTCGACTCACTCTCTCGATTTATTATCGAAGTATTAGCATAACCAAACATTACAATACTAAAAAATTGAATTGAAATCAACAACAACCAAGTCGCAAAACAACTCAAGAACAAATGTAAATATGATAATTAGAGCATCCTAAACGTGAATAAAATATTCAAATCCTAGTTACACATCAAATTTAATGAAATAACCAAAGGAAAGAAAGAGAGAACTTCAATTGAACTCTGACTTGAAATCTGGAATTTCTGGAGTGCTTTTCTTGCTCCTCCTTTTTGCTATCTCACTTTAGAAAATATGTGGTAGCTGCTCTTTTAAAGTATTTTTATGTTCTTAAATAGTTCTTTGGGCTTTTAGGATTCTTTCTAGGGTTTAACCACTTAATTTGGTTATGAAAATAGCCCTACAATGTTAAAATTACAAAAAAGAGTTGCATGTTGGAAAAGCTGAAATTCGTTGGAATTGCTATCTTGCCACGATTATGGTTAGCTTTCACACTTCCATTTCTTTTCTTTTATTCAATGTCATGTTTCCATAGACCCAAATACACAGAAAACACCTTTTTGAAACATAAAACAAAAGCCCAAATCATGTTCAAAACCTTACGAACACTTAAAATATAAACAAACACTAATAACGACATAATTCTAAGCATATATACATGGTAATCATCTAAGAAATACTTAAAAGCACACTTAAACATCTATCAAAATATAGTATAATTTACACCTATCAACATTCACACACTTAAACTTTTGTTTGTCCTCAAGCAAAAAAAAAAAAGCAAAGCACAAAATTAAACAAACCAAAAAAATAACACATACGTTCGTACAACAAGCACTAATGATACAATGATATCTAACTTGACGAAACCAATTTAACCTCAAAATACAATCATTCAAGTTGTTCTAACATATTAACCTATGAAATTTATGGCTAAGCACTTTGTATTGAATATATATACTAATCAAGACATTAAAATCATATTCATTCACCTAAAGAACTTGTCTACATACTTTGAGAATTAGTAATTAACCAAAATTGTAACTACCATTATCCCTTCATAATTTTTTCTATTTTCAAAGATCAGTAAGATTTATTTATCAAAACACCATTAGATATGCTACGACAATCTTTCTTAAATTTTGTTTAAAACTATTTCTCATACACTTTATTTGTTTCGTAGTTTTTTCATAATTTTTTGTTTTTAGTTCTCTTCATTATTTAAAAGATTTGACCAACCTATTATTTGATATTGAAAATCAAGAAAAGAAATGTAAGAACTACAAACATAAGTGCTCAAATTTAGGAAAGACAAGCATAATTTTATTACTTCTAATTACAAATCTAGGAGAACACAAGGTTAGATATAAAATATAAAAAGTGAAAATATATTTGACATATAACATGAAATCCAATTATTATAGTCAATGAACTAAAAAATAGTTTTACAATGACATCACCATTTTATTTCAATGAACTAAAAAATAGTTTTACAATGACATCACCATTTCTGATCGCACTTTCATCTTCTTTCCATCAATCAACATCATCGTTAGAATACCAAAAACAAACAAAAAATAAGTTAAGAACTTTAATGAAGTAACATTTCACCATTCTCTACTTATTAAGTTGTTTTTAGAGAAATTTCTCATTTTTAAGAGGCCAATTTTTTTTATTACTCTCAAACAAATAGAAGGATCAACAATGTAGACTCCTTCTAAGTTTCAAGTTCTTATGATAAGACTAAATAAACATTCAATATTAAAACTCCATTAAACTAATTTACAAATTTCATATTGTAGAACACATATGATGTAACTCTTGTCCAAAAATTGTTTTTGTTTCCAAGAGGGATTTATCATTAATTTAATCCCAAAAAGGTAATAATTGATATTCTTTAATTAAAATTAGCAAAAAGTAGCAAGAGAAGTAAATGAGAGTTACCTCATAGGTAGATTTGAAGAAATTTAATGTAATTTTATGATATAGGGATTTTATTTGACAAAATTTTAAATTCATTTAGAGTTTCATCAAAACTTCAAATTGATTTAATAGTTAGATTAAAAATTAAAATCACATTTGACACTTGTTTATCAAGGAAAATGATAGCTTGTACTTATTGTTCTAGTTAAAAAAACAATGTGTTTGTTCAATTTGAATTTTGTTGATCTCAGTTGCAATATCCATTAATAAATATTAACAAAAGTCCTAAAAGGAAGTGATTAATACAAACTTGAAATGGAGAAGTTTTAAATGCTGAAAATGATAATGGATATTCTTTAGTACCTACTAAAAAAAGAATCTTTGAATCAGATACAAACTTGAAATGGAGTTGTTTTAAATACTTGAAAAATTATTATCAGCTTAAATTTACAAAAGAATATTATAAATTATAAAACTTAACATTTTGTATATGAAAATTATTAAAATGGAAAAATTATTGTACCATATTATAAATATGTTTAATGTTTAAATTATACTATAACTAATTGAAATAAAAGACTTTAAATGAAAGAATACAATTGAAAATTCATTCTTAATTTTTTAATACTTTAATTAGAATATTTTTGTTAACTTCAAATATATAATATTATTTTATTCAACTAGATAAAAATGGTGCAAATTACTTTCCTATAAGAGATAATGGGTCTGACATTAGGGTTTAATAATTCCATCTCTCTTGTTAGCTTACTCAAACTATTTGAACCCAAGTTGTTTACTTCCTTAAGTCATGTCCATAATTTTGTTTTGCTTAATCGAAAAGTGAAACAATTTTTTACTAATTTTAATTAGAGAATATCAATTATTACCTTTTATACTAACAAAATTTCTTTTTAAATAATAAATTTTAATTTTTCAAAAAATTATAAATGAAATTTATATGAAAAATAAAAGGAAACATACTACTTTATCAGGGCTAATATCCCGACTTACACTTTAACATTCCATAAAAATTTTAAGTAAGCCATACGTTTATCTTTAGTATCGTTTTCCACACTAATGTTATTGAAAAGATACTTGTGTTGGACCCCGAACTTTTGATGAAAATTAGAAATATTAAAATGAATTTAAGTGAGAAAGAAATTGGTGAGAAA
>JANZLF010000008.1:20375381-20393793 GCA_026546835.1 Erythroxylum foetidum
GATCCTTGGAACTATCGATCGACCTCGACATCGCTCGGTCGGGTCGCCAAGACAAGATCCTTAGGACCGCAGCTCGACCTCGACATTGATCGACGTAACTCGGCCAGATTTCTAAGACAAGATCCTCGGAACCTCAGCTCGACCTGACCATCACTCACCCAGGACGCCAAGACGAAATCCTAGATAGCTCGACCAAGTTCGCCCGAACAACGCACACTGAGTACCCTTATTCATCTCCTACCATTAAAAAGATTCGTCCAGTCTTTAACATGAAAAATAAGAGTTTCTATTTCTTTAAACAAAAGTTTTGGCCACAAGCCTGACCAGATGAGCTTAAGGAGGAAGATTATTTCGATCCTCCGGCAGGAGAGGAAGGGCTCGCATCCGAAGCGGGAGAGCAAAGGTCGGCAGCCACATTGGGAAAAGGCAACGGAGAGACATCCTCGTCCCTTTCTGAGCTCAAGTCCAGCTCCTCATCCGAAATCAGCACCTGTTCTCCTTCGACCATCTCCTTCATTCCTTCCAAAAAAAGGCTGAGACCAGCGGGAAGCATCAGCCTGACATAATCCTCAAATGAAGGACACTCCAACCCCTCAGGAAAGTGAACCTCATGGCACCTCCTCAAGACCAAAAGGGTTAAATCGCAAGCATATTCTAAGCATTCCTTATAAAGGAACTGCCTTTTCCACCACTTGATCGCCTCAATCCTTTGTTTTTTAATGGAGCCTCGCAACTCCCTTAATATATCCTCGGTTCTATGCTTACCTTCCACCGCCGCCTGACAATCCTGGAGGAACTTCTTGCTATGCTCCTGCTTCGTCTCCACCGCCTTCTTCAGCTCGTCCCTCGCCACAACCAGTTGGCTCCTCTCCTCCTCCCGCGTGGCAAGTTGAACCTTCAGAACGCCCATCGCTTCCTCCCGGGATTTCTTCTCCTCATCTAAGGAAGAGTTTTGAGCCTGGAAGAGGTCTCTCTCCTCCTTGACCTCTGAAAGCTCGTCCCTCAAAGCCTTCACCTGCTCAAGGAGGTCATGGACTTCCTGGTCCAGAGTCTCCATACGCTGATGCATCACGGTGGATATCACTACATTCCTTACACAGCTACGGATGAGTTGGGGTCCTAATTCCTGATTATTTAGTGACTCCATGAGCCTCTCATCCACGGGGGGAGTGATCCCCTCAACAATGTGAAGGGACACCTTGAGGTCCCCAATCAATGCAGTTTTGGCCAAACTGATCGCAGGCTCCCACTGTTCGGAGTTAGTCACTCGCCTCTTCCCCTTGCTTTTTCTCTCCTTCTCTTTCCTGCCTTGGCTCGACGGGCCGGACGGTAGGTCAGCAAGCCGAGCAATCCTCTTCCTCTTAAGAGGCGGTCCCACCTCTTCTTCCTCCTCTTCCGAACCTGTTCGGCCCCTACTCGCTAGCACGATCGGCAATGACGCCGATACGTCAGGACGATCTTCAATGGGCGGAGGGGCCAACAACACTGTAGAATGGCCTGGCTCCGTTGTCGGAGCGGCGCCTTCACTGGTCTCTGCCTCCCTCTGTTTCTTCCCTTTGGCCCACTTTTTGGATCTATAAGGAGAGGAGGACCCGACAAAATTGCTTATCCTTTCCATAGCTGCACAGCAATAAAAACAAGTCAGACAGCGAGACCAATACCCAAAAATAAAGCAAATAATTCAACCACGAGGGGTCAACCGGACGGGGTAGTTTTCTCTCCTAGTCTGCTAATTTGTGGCGGGGGATCCATCAGAAAGGAATCGGCTGAGGCCCCCCTATGATATCCCAGGATGAGCCGAGCAAAGTCGTATCGACCGAGCCCCTTTATGCGATCGACCATCTCCCACTCCTCTCTACTAAGAGACACGCTCGACATGTCGTTCCACCGCTCGGCTAAAGGATACCTCCACGGCTGGGAATCGAAGGAGGATCCTAGGGGCTTCACAAAAAAGTACTTCGTCCGTCAAGAAGTGATCTTTGAAGGCGTTCCAGCCGGACGAAATCGGGCATCCCTATACTATAGGTGAGGGATTCCGGCCCTAGAGCTTGAGCTCTGGTTTATTCTCAAAAAATGGCGTAGGATGCCAATCGAAGGAGGGCAGCCGAACTGATAGCACAGCAAAGCCAAACCATTGATAAACCTCCAATCGTTTGGAGGAACTTGGCTCGGCGTCAGCTGGTAGGCAGCGCACACCTCGTCAACAATCGGGGCGTACGGGAGTCTCATACTGCCCACCAAGAAAAAACTATCAGAGACAGCAAAATACCCACTCAAGTTGCTGTGGATTCGTTCGTGATTAAGGGCCAACCTGGGTCCCTAGGACAAAGGGATGTTGTTCCTAATAACTGACCGATTCAACTCCCCCACGGTCATCGTCGATGCATTTCTCTGTGGCTCCTCCACAACCAACCCATCCTTTCGCTGTTTCGTCGAAATTTCTTCAATACCTCCTACCATACTTCTAGAACTGGCTGTCGACATGCTCACTAAGAAGAAACCTTTGAAAAAACTTTAGAGGAGGAAACGAGAGAAAAGGACGTACCTATTTAGTGATTTGAGGATGGAAAATCGGACGACGGTTGAAAGAAATTTTCGGGAACTGTAAGCGAGAAAAAGCTAGTGAAAGCAGAATGAGAGCAAGAGAACGAAACAAACATGAAGTAAACCTAGAGTCTATTGATCCCGAGTACTTATAGAAGACCAGTCGAATGAGCGATCCAACCCGCATCCGACATGTGGAGAAAATCCAAGTCAAGCTCAGACACGTGGCTGAATCTGAGTTGAGGCAAATTAGGGTTAATGGGAATCTGGAATGGTGCGACAATTGAAAGGACGTACGTGACAGCTGCACAACGGTTACAAAGATGATACGTTTCAGATTATGAAAAACTGTCAGAGGGCACGCGCCGTTGATAATGATTAAATAAAGTACCTTCGCGCACTCAGCATAGATGTCCGCCCGAACTCTATTGATGTGAGCTGTCCCGCAATAAGTGTTGATGCCAATCGGTCTGGACACTCAACCGATCGATCCTAGCACTGGCAACTGATCGATCCTAGCACTGGCAGTCACGTGCTATCCGTTAATGCCCGACTGATCGATCCTATTACGAGCTGTCTTACGGACGAGCTACAAGACCCTTACATACTCCGTCGACCCTTCTCTTTGCTCAGACTCGAGAAGTAGGGGGCTTATGGTTGGGTCGGTCGTGCTCGGCCCGAACCCAGACATAACGACCCAAAGGCCGATCGGTCCTTCTTTCAAGGATTGGTATCACGCCTTTCGGCTATGCCTGGCCCTGGCCCAGTCCACGATCTCTTTGGCCCATTCGCAGGTGGAAGTCTCCCATGCACACGTAAAGACTTAAACCTAGCATCTGCTCCATATATAAGGTATAACTCTGCCATAATAGACGTACGTAATCATAACCCTAATCTTCTTTGCTCACAGCGATCCTACCCATACCAAAAAGACTGACTTGAGCGTCAGAGGGGCTTATCGGGAAACAACCCCCGACGTGCCTTCTTTATTTTGCAGGAACCTTCAAGCCGGAGCTCTCGAGAGAAGCAGTCAACTCCATGGATCTAAACGGCAACATGCAACCTCGTCAGGATCAGACAGAAACCAGATACGATATATATATTTCTTGTAGTTAAACACAAAAGATTAACAAGTAAAATCCATTAACTTTATTTAATCGATTGTATTTACGTATCTAATGTTCAGTTAATAAAACCAACTCTAATTAATTTAATATTTTTTAATTTTCATTTACTTCAAGATATTAACTAAATATAATTCGGTTAGTTTCTTTGTTTTCATTTTTTTTGATTTTTTGATTTTATTTTCAAATTTAATAAAAATTATTTGTTTGAGTTTTTATTTTGGTTTATTTAAGTATTTAAAATTTATGAAAACCATTAAAAATAATTTTTATTTTCTGTTTATGTTTTTTCATAATTTGATTTGTTATTAACTATACATATATTATATAGTTATATAATTATTAATAAGAATTATGAATAATTTATTTTTATTTAATAATTAATATAAATTTTAATTAATTATCAAAAATTAATTTAATAATTATTAATATGTATTTAAAATTAAAATATCTTTATATAAATTTAAAATAAAATTTTAATTTAATAATTAAAATAAATATAAATTTATAAATAAAATTTAATTTTGAAATATTTATTTTAATAATATAAAATAGTTTTAATAAATAAATAAAGTAATTAAAAAATAATTATTAATATAATTATATTAAATTAACAACTAAATGACTTTTTATTTTATTTTAAAAAATAAAAATAGTAGAAATCACGTAACAACAAAACTAAGCAACGTCTTAAACTCTCCCTCAGATTGTTAAAATAAATAAAAAATAAAAAAGATAGAAAAGGAGTGATGTGAAAATCGAAAGCGGTCGCTTCTTAATACTAAGCATTGGAGTCTGAATCTAATGGCAAATGCTAAATTGATTGCTTGTTGAAATATTCTGACAAATCTCCAATTGTATTTGGAGCTTACACTCTAGTTTGGTCAATTTAGATCTAGTTCCGATATCGTTTCTCGCTAAACGGTTGTTCCCGATCGGCCATGGTTCCTCCGACGCTGTCCCAGCGATCTCCGTCGCCGTCGCAACCGTCTGGGTAAGTACTACTATTTAGTTTCTATCAGAATTCTCAATTTAAGCTATGGCGACAATTTTGCAGAAAAGGCGAAGTAGGGGATCTGAAATCGCAGCTTCGACAGCTCGCCGGCAGCCGCGCTCCGGGAGTGGATGATTCGAAGCGAGAACTCTTCAAGAAGGTGATCTCTTTTATGACGATTGGGATCGACGTCTCATCGGTGTTCGGAGAGATGGTGATGTGCTCGGCGACATCGGATATTGTGCTCAAGAAAATGTGTTACCTTTACGTTGGGAATTACGCCAAAGTGAACCCCGATCTTGCTCTTTTAACTATCAATTTCCTTCAAAGGGATTGCAAGGACGAGGACCCCATGATTCGAGGGCTTGCTTTGAGGAGCCTGTGCTCGTTACGAGTTGCTAATCTCGTGGAGTATTTGGTGGGTCCATTGGGGTCGGGGCTCAAGGATAGTAATAGTTACGTGAGGATGGTGGCGGTTATCGGAGTTCTTAAATTGTATCATATATCTGCTTCTACTTGCGTTGATGCAGATTTTCCGCTCACATTAAAGCATTTGATGCTCAATGACAGTGATACGCAGGTAAAACAGTTGAAACGGTCGTGTGTTTTCTTATGTATGATTCTAATTCGTTAACAAATGTCCCATTGTCTCTTATGTTAATTGTCCTTTGTTTCTTTTCTTTTTTTCTCTTTATGTTCGTTAGGTTGTTGCAAATAGCTTGTGTGCTTTGCAAGAGATTTGGGGTTCGGAAGCTGCCAACTCGGAGGAAGCATCAAGGGAGAAAGAGGCTTTGATTAGCAAACCTGTTATATATTACTTTCTGAACAGGTGGGTTTAGAATGGGCCTGAACTTTTATTAGCAGCAATAATTTAGCTATGGACATTGGACCATCCTAATTCTTCATGAGTTTACACATTTATTTTTATTTGGCTACAGATGAAGACTTCATGTGCAATATGGTTGTTATGTTGGGCATTTGCAGTCTCAATGCTTCACTGTTGCTTAATTTTGTTGAAAGTAGTGAACTACGTTTGGCCCAATCCCTCAGTAATTGTTTTTCGGCAATTATGTTGTCATCTGTGAATTGTACAATCTTTATTTGGCTATAGTCGAAGATTTCATGTGCAATAAGGTTGTTGAATTGGGCATTTTGATTTATGCATCTCTGTTACTTAATTTTGTCGAAAGTAGTGATCTTTGATTTTCCCAATCCTTCTGTAATTGTTTTGTGGCAATTATGCTGTCATCTGTGAATTGTTTAATCTTCAATCTCAGGAACTTGTAATTTAATCAAAGTTGCTTAACCAAAAAGATCTTGATCTAGATTTCAAGCTGTCATTTTGAGTGGCATCTAGTGAGGAAAGTGAATTTAAGGTCTGTCAGTCATACGAAGAGGATCTTCGTCAATTTGTGTTGAATGTTTTTCTATTGGAGATTCAAAGTAAATGTTGTACTGTGTATGTAATTCTGAACATTAGAAAATCTTTGTGTTCTGCAAGTGAAGAAAACCACCATTTGCATGGAGATCACCATTTTTGAACTATACTACTAGGTTTTCCTTCCAATATAAGCAATGTATAGTCTTCTGACATCATTTTGCTTGCAGGATTAAGGAATTTAGTGAATGGGCGCAATGTCTTGTGCTTGACTTGGTTGTTAAATATTTTCCTTCAGATAGCAACGAAATATTTGACATCATGAACCTCCTTGAAGATAGACTCCAGCATGCAAATGGTGCTGTTGTCTTGGCAACCATTAAAGTTTTCCTACAGTTGACATTATCCATGACAGATGTTCACCAGCAGGTTTCCTATTCTTAAGTTGACATTCTGATTTTCAAATCCAGTTGGCATTCCATCTGTATAGTTATTCGTTCTTCATTACTAATTCGTGAAAGTTTAAATATAAAATGTTTGCTCAATTCTTCATGTTTTGATTGTTATGCTATTTGATCGTTATGTCATGGAGAAGAGTTTAATCTGCCGAATGTTCATTTTCTTTGATTAACAGGAGTTGAAGCATAAATGTCTAAAAATTATGCATATGAAAAAGACAAATTACTTCACAGCTTCATGATGTAGGAGCAATAATTGATTTTTACATTGTGGTTTCAAAGCTTCTCTTCTACGGTTTCTGTTTGAGTCACTTTTTGGCATCCTAATTTTCTCTGGAGGTGTTTCTTTCAGTACAACAGTTTTTGTTCCATTTGGGGTTCAAATATATGTTAGTGGATTGTGATATGTTCATGTACAGAAGAAGAGTACCCATAATGCAACTTACCATCTCTGGCTGATATTGGTAAGGTCAGAATCCCATTACAAGAAAAATCTTTTGTTGGTAGGTATATGAACGAATCAAAGCCCCTCTGCTTACTCTTGTGAGTTCTGGAAGTCCGGAGCAATCTTATGCAGTTTTAAGCCACCTGCATCTATTGGTAATGCGTGCACCGTACATATTTTCCTCGGACTACAAGCACTTCTACTGCCAGTACAATGAGCCATCGTATGTCAAAAAGTTGAAGCTTGAGATGTTGACTGCAGTTGCAAATGAGAGCAATACTTATGAAATTGGTGAGGAATCAACTTCAAAGTTCTATATTGAAATATCTGAATAAAAAATTGGCATGGCACATGTGTAGTTGAAGTTAAGGATCATGAATTTTGTGTGATCTTTTTGAATCACTTCCAGTGACGGAGTTGTGCGAATATGCTGCAAATGTTGATATTGCTATTGCACGGGAGTCTATTCGAGCTGTTGGCAAAATAGCATTGCAGCAGTATGATGTCAATGCTATTGTTGATAGGCTTCTTCAGTTTCTGGAGATGGAAAAGGACTATGTTACTGCTGAGGCCTTGGTGTGTCATTCTCTCATTTCGTTTTGGATGTTCTGTTTGAAACATGGCCCAGCAAGTGCACAGCACTTCATGCAATATAGTGCTACAGAATATGTGATCTTATTTAAGTATCAGCTAACAGCTTCTCAAGTTGGGGATTTTTTTCTATGCAGGTTCTTGTTAAAGATTTACTTAGAAAATACCCTCAATGGAGTCATGATTGCATCGCAGTGGTAGGGAATATCAGCAGCAAAAATGTTCAAGAACCTAAGGCCAAAGCAGCACTTATTTGGATGCTGGGAGAGTACTCACGGGACATGAGTGATGCTCCCTATATTCTTGAGAGTTTAATTGAAAATTGGGATGAAGAGAATTCTGCTGAGGTAATACACCCACCCAGTGGTTGGTTAGGTGTCTCATCTCCTAATTCATGCTGCTGTTACAAAATCCTAGTAGTGCTTTCTCTTGGATATGAGGGTGCATCTACTGATTATTTTGCAGATTCAAATTCTATGGACTATGTTGTCACATTTTACCCAAGTCTTGCTCGTACACTGTTGAAATTTGCAATCAAAATAACTTTCTAATTACAGTTTCCACGATGCATTATCCAATTCTACAGGTTAGGTTACATCTGCTAACAGCAGTGATGAAGTGTTTTTTCAAGAGACCCCCTGAGACACAGAAAGCCTTAGGAGCTGCTTTATCTGCAGGTCTGGCTGATTTTCACCAGGTATGGATTTTATCCATGTGTTAATTGACATATTACATTTATCAAAATTTCTTGTTTTTGCAAGACGTTTCATTTAACGGTAAGTTGGTTGCAGGATGTTCATGATAGAGCCTTGTTCTACTACAGGCTATTGCAACACAATGTAACAATTGCAGAACGTGTTGTAAATCCTCCAAAACAAGCGGTGTCTGTTTTTGCTGATACTCAAAGCAGTGAAATCAAAGATCGTATTTTTGATGAGTTTAACAGCCTCTCCGTTGTGTACGAGAAAGTAAGTGCAGTTATCTTCCCTTGCATGTCTTTTCATTATAATGGATTAACCTGACTAACAGTCATCCACGATTGGGAGAAAAATTGTTCTTTTTCCTTTTTTGGGGTTGTCTATTGTTGTCAAGGGGAGTCATAAAGATGGGGTACGCTTGAAAGTTAGATTTGGATTTTTGTTTTGGGAATATTTAGGTTGTTTATTTCTAGAGGCAACTCTGCAGATGATATCTTATTGCTCCTTAGGAAATTATCCTTTCTATGATAAATTTGGATATTGTGACAAGCTTTCTCGTTATATTTTTGTTTAAGCATGTTCCAAGAAGATTAATCTTTGTGTGGAAAGTAGACTATTCACGTTTTCATCTAAGAGCCAACGTAGGACTCCTGTTGGCATGTTTTAGATTTTAGCTTGATGGTTCTTAGATTTGCTGAAAGCTGTTTGAAGGCAGGTTTCAGAGTATCTGATGGTTGTTTAATTTTGCAGCCATCTTACATGTTCACCGATAGGGAACATCGGGGACCGTTTGAGTTTTCAGATGAGCTTGGCAACTTATCTATTGGGGCTGAATCTGCAAATGATGTTCCTGCTCATAGAGTTGAGGCCAATGACAAGGATCTGCTTCTAGGTACTTCAGAGAAAGAAGAAAGTGTAGGTGCCAGTATCAATGGTTCTGCATATACTGCTCCTCTTTATGATACTTCATCTTTGTCCATTACTACTTCACAAGCACAGCCAGGTCATTCTCCACATGCTAGCTTGGCCATTGACGATCTACTTGGTTTGGGACTGACAGCAGCACCTGCCTCTGCGATTACTCCCTCACCTCCTCCATTGAAACTCAACTCCAGAGCTGTACTAGACCCAGCCACTTTTCAGCAAAAATGGCGCCAACTGCCAGTATCTACCACACAGGTTTGCTTTATAAATTGGCTTTCATATTCCTCTATGTTGTACTGGTTGCCATCTTTACCAAAATTTTACATACTTTCCTCAACCACTCTTTAGAGGAAAGGGACAAAGGTATGGAAATGGTTTCTAAAGCAAGAGGGTATAAAAAATATCAGAAGTCCCACTTTATCTCTCTGATTATAAAACCCACTTTATTTCTCTGATTATATGTAATTTATACATGAGTATAATCTGTTCTAATACTACTAAACTACTGGAGTTTTAGTATATACTAACTTATCCTATCTATAGTATATCTTATCTTATCTACTAGAAGATAAACTTTATCTCCTAGAAGATAATCTCCTAACGTAACTAAACTTATTTAAGATAATTATCCAACACTCCCTGTCAAGTTGAGGAATAGATATTTATCATTCCCAACTTGCTTAGAATTGTCTTGAATCTAGGTGTAGGCATGATCTTTGTGAAGATATCGGCTTCCTGTGCTTCAATAGGGACATAGCATAGATCAATACCCCCTTCTTCTATTTCACATTTGATAAAGCCTGTCAATTCTAACATGTTTTGTTCGATCATGTTGATCATTGAAAACTTTGGTGGGAGAGGAAATAGTGATTTGTAGGTCTTGTATCAACCTCTCTAACCAACTAACTTCACAAATTCCTTGTGCAATTGCCCTAAACTCTGCTTCTTGCTACTACGAACTACTTCTTGCTTCTCCATGTAATAAGATTCCCCCATAGTTTAGTACAATGACTAGATGTTGACCTATGTTCTTCAATACAACCAGCCCAATTTGCATCCGTGAAACTTTCTATGCTTCTTTTCTCATTTTTTCGAAACATTAATCCTTTACTTGGATTTCCTTTGAGATATTTCAGAATATGGTTTACTGCCTCTAAATGTCTTTTGAGTTGGAGAGTGCATAAATTGGCTAACAATACTCACAGAATAAGTACGAGGTAAGCATGACTTTTTTCCTACTCTTTTCCCTGTGCACCTCAGCAAACATTTCTTGGATTGATGGCAATGGTTTTAAACCGAGTAACCTTCCTCGTATTCATTAGGTCCAACATTAAGTCCCTGCAAGAAATCAAAAACTCTTTCCTTCAATAATTTTTCGTACGTCTTGGCATCAACACAACACTCCCAATTTACTGCATAAAATAGATCCATCTCTTGCCATAATTTAGTAAGTTATAATGCTCGGTAATCAACATATTACCTTGTTGAGTGTTTCTGATTTTTGATCTGATTTCAAAGCACAGAGAAGTGTTTTTCAAATTAGAATATATTTCTTGCACAGCCTCCCAGATTTCTCTTGTAGTTTTGCAGAATAGACAGGTTCTTCCTATTTTTGGCTCCACTGAATTTATAAATCAAGCCATGACAATAGAATTCTCAGCTTCCCAAGCATCGTAAGTGACTGCTATTTTGTGTAGTTGAGGAATTGCCCCTGTTAGATATCTAGCCTTGTCTCTTCCTTTGATTACGAGCGTGACAGATTGGGACCATTCTCGGAAATTTGTTCCATTTAATTTATGTTGCGTGATTTGCAACGAAAGATTATCAATTGAAGGAGATGGAGTTTGGGCTGAGGGTATTACGTAACTAGGTGTTTGGGATGAGGTTTGAGACTTATTAAAGGAACCAGAGGTTGGAATTAGGCTACCAGAATCAGTAGCTTTGATACCATTAAACAAGAGGATATAGAAAATATCAGAAGAAAAGTCACTTTATTTTTCTGATTATATGTAATTTATACACGAGTATAATCTATTCTAAATTTCTAATATTACTAAACTACTGGATTTTTAGTATATACTAACTTTTCCTATCTATAGTATATCTTATCTTATCTACTAGAAGATAAACTTATCTCCTGGAAGATAATCGCCTAAGCTAACTAAACTTATCTAAGATAATTATCCAACAGTTTTTATTAATATCAGATGTCTTCCTTTTTAATTGCTTTAGTTCTAAAATCCTGTTATTTTGCGCTTGCTGAAGCGTTCTTGTGGTATTTCCAATTGCATGATTTTATTGATATAATGTCTGTTCATGTAACATGATACAATTCTCTCTTGATAATTTCCAGCATGCTTGCACAAATATTTTACGAACTGAGGTTGACAGTTGGCCAATGCGTCATTGTTGTTAAACTTGCTCGTCTTCGTCTTATTGTAGGAATATTCTTTAACTCCTCAAGGAACAGTGGCTTTGACCGCACCTCAAGCCCTCATCCGGCACATGCAGGCCCAGTCCATCCAATGCATTGCATCAGGTGGTCAACCACCAAACTTGAAGTTTTTCTTCTTTTCTCAAAAAGCAGAAGAATCGTCTACCTATCTTGTAGAATGTAAGATCAACACGTCATCAGCTAAGGCACAGATAAATATTAAGGCAGATGATCAGAGAACAACTGAGGAATTCTCAGCCTTGTTCCGATCAGCCTTGTCCAACTTTGGCATCCCATGATTATTGGTACAATTTTTTACTCTAGGCTTCGATTTTGGTATCTTATTTCCTTTGTTCATGCTAGAAGAAATAAAAAAAAAAGAAATAATGAAGGCTTGTTTCAGGAGCAGTAGACGAGTGTATAATGAGGTCAGAAACAAGGCGTTAAAGTTATATTTCGTTCTCATTTTTTGTTTGTTATAATTTATAATTCCTCGTTTTCGAGATCCAAATTCTGTTCCGATGCAACTGAAACTGTCGGATCAGTTATGTTATTAGATGTGTCTTTATCTCAAAAATCTCTGGTAGTTTTGCGTAGTGCGACAGACTTGATCAACCAAAGAAGCAGTTCCCGTCTTTTGTGGTCGAAGAGGTCAGGGAAGTCTTTTAATTTTTAAATATATAATAAAAAAGATGTCTGTTTAACAAAAGTGCTTCTTCGATACATCTTACCCAAAGAAAAGAAAAGAAACTATCCCAAGTGTAACATGTATTACTAAAATTTAACTTTATTCTCAATGGTGTCTGTAGACTAACTCAAAATTTAGAAGTAAATCTAGGATCTCAATTTGATACAATAGACACTGGGATCTATATAACCTCATTATCTCATTTACATGTCTCTGAATTAACTGGTCTAGTGTATTATTCTCTTTGATAGTAATAAATTAGCTGATTTTGTTAATTTGTCAATAATAACTCATGATATCATGTTTTCTTAGAGTTCTCAACAAAGTTATAATAAAATTCATTGTAATATTCTTCCATTTCTACTATGGAGTAGGTTTCCAACTAGTGCCTAATGTTCTACCGTAATTTATTGGCATGTCAAATACCTGGCAACATATTCAGTCATTCGCTTCTTCATTTCTGACTATCAAAAATGTTATTTCAGAGTATTGTACATCTTGATAGTACCAAAATGTATAGCATAGTTTACTATGTGTGTTTCTTCCAAACCTTTATTTCTCAAATTATCAACATCTGGTAACATTTAATCTTTGCTTCAACCACAGTATGCTATTTCTCAACTCAAACTCAGAACTCGGATTCTGTTTTAACTTCTCTACAACCTTCACTACTTCTGGGTCTTTGCTTTGAGCTACTCTTATCCTTTCGTGTAATACATGTCTAAGCTTCAACATAGCTAACAATGCTTTACTCTGTCCTAAACTTAGTTCAATATTCAGTGCTCTCAGTTGAACTAGATTTTCTACTTAATACATGAGCTACAATATTAGCCTTGAACTAGATTTCTTGCTTAATACATCAGGTACAATATTAGCCTTGCCTGGAAGATACTATATCATGCAATCATAATCCTTAAGCAACTCAATCCACCTCCTTTGTTTCATATTAAGTTCCATTTGTCTCAACAAATATCTTAAACTTCGATGATCCGTAAAAATCTGAAACATTTCACCATATGAATAATATCTTCAAATTTTCAGAGCAAACATTACTGCAGCAAGCTCTAAATCAGGAACTGGATAATTAAACTCATGAGACTTTAACTGTCTCGAAGCATAAGCAATCACATTACCATACTACATCAAAACACACCATAACCCTTGGTGTGAAGCATCACTATATACAACATATCCTCTAGATCTAGATGGAATAGCTAACACTGGTGTTGTAGTTCATCCATGTTTTAACTCATCAAAGCTCCTTTGACATTCATCAGTCTATCAAAAAGGTATGTTCTTCCTCAGAAGCTTTGTCAAAGAGGTTGAGATCAATGAGACCCCTCTACAAACCTCCTGTAAAAACCTGCTAGCCCAAAAAAACTCCAAATCTCTGACATATTTCTAGGTGTTTCCCATTTCATCATGGCCTCAACTTTCTTTGGGTCAACCTATATACCCTTACACTATATGACCTAAGAACACCATCTGATCAAGCCAGAACTTACACTTACTGAACTTGGCGTACAATCGTTTCTCTCTCATTATCTGTAAAATTAACCTCAAATGCTCATAATGTTCCTCTTTACTCGAGTACACCAAGGTATCGTATATGAATACAATAACAAAGTGATCTAAGTAAGATCCAAATACTTTAGTCATCAATGCCATAAAGGCAGCCAGAGCATTAGTCAATTCAAAAGGCATCACCAAAAATTCGAAATGTCCATATCTAATTCTGAATGCACTCTTTGGTACATCGACTTTTGTTATTTTCAATTGATAATACCCTGACCACAAATCTAGTTTAGTCAATACCTAAGCTCCCTGTAGCTAATTGAGTAAATCATCTATTCTTGGTAAGGGATATTTATTCTTTACTGTCACCCAATTTAATTGTCTATAATCAATGCACAATCTTAAAGTCACATCCTTTTTCTTCATAAACAAAATTGGAGCTCCCTAAGATGACATACTCTGTCTAATAAAACCCTTATCTAACAACTCCTGCAATTAAGTCTTAAGTTCTTTAAGTTCTGTAGGTGTCATCCTATAAGGAAGAATAAATAGATATAGGAGCAGTACTTAGTACAAGGTCAATGGTGAACTTCGTTTCCCTATCTGGTGGTTATCCCTAGCAATAGGAATATCCTGTAATGTCTACTTAACCCAGGTATCATTCACATAGGCTAAATAGGCCTTACATTCACTTCAAATCATTCTAAAAGCGCTCATTGATGAAATCAATCTAGCTGGCACTGCTAGACTAACACCTCAAAATATCACTCTTACTTGAGTAGGAGATTCAAGAATAACTTCCTTAGTGTAACAATTCATCACAACCCTATAAGCAGTAAGCCAGTTCATTCCTAAAATAAGGTTTATCTCTTTCAACTGCAATACTATCAAATCGACTTTCAACTTAGCCCAGTCGACCTGAATAATAACCCTCTACATACTTCTCCAATCATTGTAGTACTACCTATTGGAGTTATCACCTTTAAGAGAAATTTTAATCTCTCTCTCTCACAATGCAATTTAGATGCCGAATGTGGGGTTATAAATGAAGATGTAGATCTATGATCTAACAATGCATATGCCTCAAAAATTAAAAACATGTAACATATCTGTAATAACTTCTGGAAAATTATGTGCCTCCTGTCTTGTAATAGCAAAGATCCTGGCCTAAGAATGTGATTGGTTACTCCATATCTTAATCCTAACACTAGACTTGTTGAATTAGCTTTACCTCTACCTCTGTCTCTCTATCCTGCTTCACTAGCTCTATTATGTTGGAAATTCATCTCCATCATTGATCCTCCTCTCACACCTAACTGTGCTCCTAAAGTTGCTAGACAGTCTCTAACCTGATGCTTTAAGAAGCCATACTACAAACAAGCTCCCGATACCTTCCAACATACTCCACCATGTCTTTTTCCACGGTATTTATAACTGGGAATCTGTTGTGTTTGTCCACCATAAGTTTGTCCTCCAGATGCCTGACCTCTACCACCACCAAAATGAGTAGAATCGTCTCTAGGTCTAAACTCTAACTGCCTCGATCTTGAATGTGATCACGATGATCTATTCTATCGTTTAATAAATTTCTTGCCAGAGTCAGCTTAAAACTGACCATGCCTCTTAATCCTAAACTCCTATCTATACTCTCTTTGTTCATCCTTCAGTACCTGTTCAATCCGAATCGAAGCTGCGAGCTTTCAAATTTGTAATAGCTAATCTTGATTTGATCTCCATATTTAATCCATTCTCAAACCACCTACATTTATCTTCCTCAGTCGCAATCAGAGCAGTAGCATACTCCAATAGTTCATTGAACCGTATCTCATACTCAGTTATTGTGAGATTTTCCTATTTCAGATCGAGGAATTCCTTCATCTTCCTATCCAAATATATCTTTGTCACATAATTATCTTTAAAGACCTTTAGGAAATCCCCCCATGTCAATCTGTAAGGTTGGGCGGAACTACATGGAACTATCTTCTACCACTGATAGGCTAGACCTTAAAGTAAAAAGACCGCGTAGTTGAAACTCTCATCAGGCTTATAGTTCATTTGATCAAACACTCTGTCTGTTCTTTCTAGTTAACCCTCTGCCTTGGCGGGGTCTATACTTCTATAGAAGTCTATAACCCCCTACTTCCTAAGTTTATCATACCTCCTTTCTCTTCTCTCGTGAACTCTCTAAGGCATTTGTTCATCTTAGAGTATAGGGGACTATCTATTGGCTCTTATTGACTCAAGGTCAGCTAATTCTATGACACGGTCTTATAGCAGATGAACTATAATAAATAATAATAATGATCACTAAAGGGGTCTCTTTCTATATGACATGATGAAATGCTCATATATGTCCCTAAGGATGTTAAACCATACTCTGATACCAAAACTGTAACATACTATTCGTATAGACCATAAACACGAATATACCAGAGGATATTTGAGAGCATACGCTATGAAAATGGTACATTATAAAAATCAAATTAACTCATTAAAGGCATCAAACGTATCATAAGCATTCTAATTGTTCATTTCTTCCTATTTCATTCACAAACATAAAAGTTACATGTGTCATTACAATTCAGAATCCACATATACATTACACAACATTTTTTTTAGAGTTCAATCTTAGTACCAAATATATAACATGAAATGGGATGCTAATACATAAGACTCTAACTGGACTCCTTAGATTCAGTTGATATGACCTTTGGGACATTCTCATCCCTAAAATGCAAGTACTAGACCTCTACTATATCACCTTAATAGATAGAACTCCCTTAAACCTAAAAAATAATATTGCAATTTTGATGAGTTTGCGAAGTCAGTGAGTGAACCATCATCGATGTATTCACTCAAGTCAAATCACAAAAACATGTATATCAAAGTTTATCATACTTCTATAAGAATATCATGTAAGCTAGCATTGCATATCACAACTCATCCTCCATTAACTTCAACTGTAATTCACTATTTTAAAACAATTTAGTAATTCATTTCAATTCAATCACTTGATACAAGTAGGGATGTATATGCAAATGCACATGTATTTCCATTTTCTTTTTTTTGTTATGACCAAGTGCCTATCAACCTAATTTACTCCCATATCTGTTGTGAATATCGAGAACATTTTTGGCCTGCATCCATTATGGATATCGAGTCCATATTATTTGAGCCTGAGGCTCTTTTTCATAACCTTGAGCTCAAAGCTCTTTTTTACACATCAATCACTTTAGTCATAACTTCTTTATCTTATCATGCATTTCAATGTGATGAGATGCATCATTTCATATGCTATGCTTTCATTTCCTTTCATTTTTGTGTACTCATGCCACATATATCAAACTCCTCGAATCTAAGTCTAGCTTTATCAATCAGCTGTACACATGTTCCATATAAAACATACAATTCATACAGAAACACATATAAATGAGTTTACATATCTAAGTTAACTCACAGTACACTTTAGAAAAGCTATTGCCTCGATGTTTTGGTAATGTCTGGATGTTGATGATCACCTTGCGATTCTATCATCATGCAATATACACATAGTTCACAAATCACTAATTTGTTTGATCATATGAATATACGATTATACACATGTGTATATGTCATATTTCAATGTATGTTTAATTGACTTTTCGAGTATGTATTCTTATACAAATACCTTAAACATTCAAACATTATAGCTTGTATACAACAAGTTTACAATCAGGTTTATACCTTAAGTAAGCTTGATTTACTCCAAATTCATCAATCATACATTCACCAAACTTTTATAGCAATATATATTCACACAATTACCCAATTCTCATTCATAATTACCTCATGTTCTTTAATGCTCATTCATTCATACCTAATACACATTACTCATATCCTAATGAACATGTTTGCATTCATAAGAATACCTTTTTTCCTTTATCATATCATAATTTCCATATCTGGATACACTGGCATCAAAATAGTACATTCTTTAATTTATGACAACAATTAACAACCTAAAATTATCAAGCTCTTAACTAAATAATCAGGCAACAATCTAGGTTCATTCCAATCCTTAATCAAGTCCAAATACATCAAGTTAGAGTGACTTTTCCTCAACCGAGTCAACATGCACATAGGGCTAAAATTAACATTCCATAACTAGGCCCATAATCGTAGGGGACCATGCCACGATGGTGACAAAAACTTGTTCAACAAGCTACAATCATGGGGACTATATCATGATCGTGACAGAAAGTAAGTAAACATGCCATGATCGTACACTCTCTTTCTTCCTCAACTTTGCGCGAATTCCACATCCTTAGAGACATCATTACTACTTTAATTTTTCCAGAATTCATGTCCTTTAAAGCTACTTCATTTCATGCTAGTCTAGCTTCCATGTTGGTTACATTAAATCTCACAAAAATTTGCTCATTTGTTTTGATTAACATTCACTTTATACCATCATACATGCATCCATATTTGAAAACACTTTAATAACACCTATCTTTAGCATTAATTCATCATCAATTATACCTCAAAAGATAGAACATAAGGTAACCCTTTCATTCATCATTTTCTAGCACAATTTCAACACCAATACCAAATTCAATCTATCCCTAATCAGTCATCAT
>JANZLF010000008.1:20408430-20431004 GCA_026546835.1 Erythroxylum foetidum
GTATACAATTGTCATTATACAAATCTTTGATGTACTGGTTGATGTGTGGATGGCCAATTATATATGCACCCAACGGGTTTGCACCCCTTTTTTTTGTACCGACAGAATACACAATTTCGTCGGTGAATATTTTTCGACGGAATGAGGCAAACTGTTGGAATATAATCTGGACTAAAATTGGCGACGTTCGACATTCCGTCGTTAAAGATATAACTTACTTCGGAATATTTGCGACGGTTGGTCCGTCCCTAAAATATACCGACGGGTATACTCCGTCGGTGATGTGTGACATTCTTCATTTACCGTCGCAATTTTACAACAACGGATCATATTCCGTCAATTACCCATTAACAAATACCGATGGAATATTTCCGTCGGTAATCTATAACGACCGCAATTTTTACGACGCTTCCTTCATTCGTCATTTTCCGTCGGCAAATATAATTGCCGACAGAACTATCCATTTCTCTGACGGAATATTCCGTCGGAGAACGTGAGTTTTCTTGTAGTGATTACCTATTCCTATTTTCACCGAATAAACAAAACTAGTGAGATAAAAATATCAATTTCAATCAGTGGTAGTATAAAGTTCTTGTAATCATTTTTTATGATAATCAAGATAAGTATTCATCTTTAAATGAATGGATAAAACTTATAAATATTTGAATACAAGTAAAATTCTCTTTAATACCAATGTAAGAAAATTTCATTTGCACGATAGGATCAAAACATATTTGTATCACTAATCAATTAAAAAAATCACTTACAAATTTTTTCTTTAATACATAGTATAAGAAATTTATAGAATCCCAATACTTGTAGAAGTTCTCCAACATATATTTTACTGATTTTAAATTTTTTAATCCAATAACTTATCTTTCTAATAAATTATATCTTATATATGATTTTCTAATAGCTGTGACCTTTGCAATTATAAAATTTTATATTATTAACTTATTATGTGTGCTTTGAGTGGACAACCAGGATGAGATAATATAGGCTCCACAAAAGAACTAGCATATCTCTACAAGGGTTATGAATCTTCACAACATTCTTCTTTAGTGCTTCCTTATTTCCTTTACTACAATGCTATGCTTAATTTTCTATATGATTAGAAAGATGATTTATTTAATATTTAATATTTTCTTTTCTTTGATTTATCCCTTGACTTTGCAAATTAATTCAAGAAGTTATGTGGTAAGAAAGCAGGGTCTATCTCCTCAACAGCCAAAACTATGTGGTTATGAGAAATCAAGGTTCCTCATCTTTATCAGTAAATCATTGTCAATTACTACATTTTGGTCATGAAATGGTATCTTCAATTATAGGTTTTAGACTTTGGACTCACTAGAAGTTTTCAAAAAGGCAATAATAGTTTTACTAACATTTCCACTAGAGTTGTCAAGCTTTTTCATAAATATTTTCCTTTATCTTCTCTTTAGGAAGCATCTTGTTAAGAGATCCTTGAACTTATTAACACGTATCTTCCCACCTATGTATTGGATGTTTGATCTCTTTTATATATATAAATATATCTTACAATTCTTTCCTTTAACAAATGCTTACTTTATTTCTGTTGCAAGCAACAAAGGCATAAAATATTTAAATTTTATTAGAATATGACTTAATATAATTTCTATTTTGTATATTCATAATTGTAAACTATTATTTTCAAGGCTTGTTATGCCTCCAAGGATAATTGAATATTACCCCCTCTTAATTTTTAACTTTTAAGAAATTTTTAAACTACTCCAATTTGTTCGGAGCAATAGCCTTCATAGAATATCAATTGGTTGATCTTAAGTATAAATGAATTCTAAAATAATTTCGTGTCTACTAACTATGTCTCTTATGAAATGATGATGTATTTCAATATGCTTTCAAGTCGCACGAAGAATTGGATTCTTATTCATATAGATAGCCAACATATTATCAAAGAAAATTATAGTAGGTTTTAGGATATGTTATTACAAATTTGATAGATTTCTCTGCAACCATATAGCTTTGCATGTTGCTTCATTTGATGCAACACATTCTATTTTTGATGAAGATAATACAACACTTTGTTTTCTTGAACTCTAAATGAAATCTTTTTAAGAAGTCTGAAATATACTTTTCTTGAGAGATAAAAATCTCTCCCTTTGATTTTTTCACTTAGATACCAAGTACTACTCCATAAGTCTTATATCTTTTTAAAAGATTTTACCATCTTGCCATTGTTCCTGTGTAAAATAGATCACCAACATATAAGCATACAATCAAAAAATTAGTACCTTCTTTCTTGATATAAAGTGATAGTTCAAATGGACTTTTTTGGAATCTGTTTTAATGAAACTAGGAATTCGTCTTGTTATTCCAAGCTCTAAGGTGTGTTTAAAATTATAAAGGGCATTACAAAGACAGTAAAACTTTGCTTCTTTGCTTTTCATAATGTAACTTTAAGGCTACACAATATAAACTTCTTTTTCTAACTCTCCATTAAGAAATCCTAACTTCATATAAAGATAAAATATTTTTAATTCAAATTGTGCTACTAAAGTAAGAACCAATATAATGGTGGATGTGAGTAACCTTTTGCATACTTTTGTTATGCTACCATCTTTATAAAATTTGGTCTTGTAGATGTATTTGACACTAATTACTTAATTTCCTTTCAGTCCCACTAAATATCAAGTGTGATTTTTTATGACAATTTCTTCATACATTGTTTTGTTCCAAATATCTTTTTGAGAAGCATCATTAAAACTTGATGGTTCAATTAAAAGTAAAGCCATATTGTGAGACTAATAAATATCATCCAAATAGCGATATCCCCTTAGTGGAATTTTCTGAATTTAATGCATTACCTTATATATTGCTTCAAGCAGTTCCATATTTTTTTATTTCCATTTGATTGAACATATTCATTTTGTTGTATAAACGATGGTGACTTAAGAAAATAAAATATTTAGTGAACTTTAGATTGCATTTGTCTCCTGTTTTATGCTACCATTTCATCAAAAATAACATCTCTTAAAACCACCAACTGGTTTATTTTGGGATTGAAGAGTCGATACCCATTTGACTCATTGCTATAACCAATAAAGAAATACTTGTCTCCTTTCTCATAAAAATTTTCTCAATTTTTAGAGAGAATTAGAGTAAATGCAATATATAAAAATGCTTGAAAATGACTTACTGTATGCTTCTATTTGTTCCATGCTTTATATGGTGTCCTGTTGCAAACTATTTTGGTTGGGGATCGATTGAGAACGTAAATAGTTGTATTGACGGCTTCAAATAAAAATATGGTTGAAAGTTTTTTAATTTTTAGCATGCTTCTTACTACCTCCTTGATGGTTCTATTTTTTTCTTTTTGCTACCCCTTTTTGTTAAGCAGTATGTCACACTATGAGTTGTCTTTGGATTTCATTCTATTTGTAATAATCAAGAAGATACTTCTAAATGAACTTACCTCAAAGATCAGTCTTTAGCATCTTCATTTTATATATGCTTTACCTTTCTATAAGAGCTTTAAATAGTAGAAAGTAAAAAAAAACACATTTTATTTTTATGAAGAAAATAAATCCAAATCATTCTAGTGTAAACATCAACCAAAAGTAAGAAATATATGTTGTTACTCAATGATGGAGTGCATGTTAGACCGTATACGTCTACATGAACAAGCTTTAGTGGAGTGTGTGCTCTCCAAGCTGGCTTGAAAAAAGGAAAGTGATGCTTCTTCCCGTAAATGCATCCTTCACAATCTCTATTTTCATATTTTAATGAAAGACCAATAACCATATTCTTTTGCTTCAAAAGTTGAAGTTTATTTTGATTTAAGTGACTGTATCCTTAGTGCTAAAGATACGAATCATCAATAGTCTTATTTCTTAAAAACATATTTTAATTTTTTTTATTTGGGAGGAGATATATTATTCTGACTCATCTTTGTTACTATAACATTTTGATTCCTTTTCTTATAAAACATTTTCACAATAATATTTATCAAAAACAAGTTTGCACCTATTTTTCATTATTTGTCCAACATTTAAGAGATTGTAAGTGATATTAAGAGAACAATAAACATCTCAATTTTGCTTTTCTTTACCTTCTTTGTAATTGACTGTAACAATACCTCTTCTTTCTATTTTCACTCAGTTGTCATACCAAGCATCGATTGAGAAGAGAACAATATTTCTAACTCCATAAAGGTTTTGCGATTTCCTATAATGTGATGACTGCAATCACTATCCAAGTACCATATATTTGTTTTATCATAATAACCATCATTATAATAAAATGACATTTCTACATCATCGTCTTTTGAAGATTTTGCCATTGTATTTTTATCCTTAGATTTCTCCTTATTTTTGAACCACCTATCCCTTTTAGAATGATTCAGAATTTGCATCTAGAACACTTAAAATATTAATCTTCTATTGCATGTTTGGTTCTTACAAATAATACAAGAGTCAAAATTACTAGAGTTTTGTTGTTGATTGTCTTTCTCTACCTCTTCCAACACATTTTTTAGTGCCTCTTTCTCTACTTGATTTTTATCTTCACGACCTCTAGCGTAATTTACTTTCCTTTGAGTTGATTTGGCTTTCTGTTGATGTTCTACTTTTGGAAACTTTTTTGAAACATTTAACTCTAGTTTTGAATGCATGTTCTAATGGCTAGCCATAATACAAACTAACTCTTTGCTTGTGTGCTTCAAGAGAACCCGTGAGTTCATAGGAAGTAAGATATGATAAATATTTTGTCTCCTCAATAACAACTACATATTCAAATTTATGAGATAAGCTTCTAAGTACTTTTTCAACAATTTTCTTTTAAGGAACAATAATTCCATAACTTTTAATTTTATTAACTCTTAGGGAGAAATACTTAACAAGTTCAGTATCTTTCATTGCCAAATTATCGAATTCTTATGAGATAAGCTTCTAAGTATTTTTCAACAATTTTCTTTTAAGGAACAGTAATTCCATAACTTTTAATTTTATTAACTCTGGGAGAAATACTTAACAAGTTCAGTATCTTCCATTGCCAAATTATCAAATTCTCTCCACAAGTTTTGTAGTTTAATAGAGATTAATTTTTTGATTTTTTGGAATATTCGATGCATCTTGAACACTTTTTACCCCAAAAATTTTTGGAAGCAACAAAAGCAAAGCGAGTATAAAATGTTGGAAGTTTATTAGAATATGACTGAAATATGATTTTTGTTTTGCGACTTTTGCAAAGCTACACTTCCAAGTGACTTTTCTTCTTAATCATCTTTTAAGAACATAACATACATTTATATAGAACTTAAAAGAAAATTTTAAAAAGTTATAAATTTCTAGACTCGCTTAAGAAATTGTAAAGTCATAATTTGAAACTATTATTTTCAAGACAATATTTTTCCAAGGATAATTACAAATTACTTCTTGATAGTTTAATGGTACTTGGCTCCAGAGTATTGCTTCAAATGGTAAAGTAACAGATAAATCAGATTGTGTACTCATACTAGAGCTTATACTGGGCATCCGCCTAGCAGGAACACAGAATGCAAAGTTCAACAGGGGTTGGTTGAATGGGTGAGTGACTCTATACCTTGTACTGATTCACTCCGTCGTGGATCAGCAACCAGTCTGGATATTAAACCACACATTTAGTTTCATTATCCTCTGAGATACCCAACCTCAACTTGCTTGTAGTAAGTAGCTTCGTTCATTCACGGTGAAGTAGGATGATGATGATGAGATAGGAACATCAATCTCAATGCTACAGTATACAAGATAATACCATTTCGTTACTTGATTAATCTCGCAAAATCAGAATTCTTAAGTCTTAAAAATTAAGTAAAGTTTTTTCAAACGTGAAAAGGCGGTTGTCGAAACAACTTTGTGTATAAGATGGCACACTTCATGTTGAACTAAACCATATTGTAGGCGAGGCCTCTGCTCAACCAGGCCCTGGAAGTTGGAAACTTTGAAGCCCTTGCTGATCCACGATTGAAGAACAATTTCAACTCTGCAGAGACGGCATCTATGGTAGCTTGGCTGCAACTTGTGTAAGCCATTCAGCGTGGCTTCGACCAAGAATGAGCCAGGTGAACGACTCTTTTCTTTCTCCAGTCAAAACATAGAACTTTCCCTTGACAATTTACACTGGCTTTGCCGAATTATGCGTCAGTTTTTTGACAGATACCTTCATTCGTACATTGGCAAGCAATCGTGCAGAAAATTCATCATGAACTGATAGCTACCAAAATAGACTACTCAGTTTCTGCATTTTTATACTTCCCTTTAATGATTGTAATTTTCAAAAGGAAGAAGGAAATGAAATAGGAAAATGTTTGTTTCTAAACAAGCAGATAGCTCTTGCTTTGGAAGGATGTATTCCTGCAAAGAATCTCAATGAGGGAATCAAGCCTGGAGATCACATTCTACGGTTCTTTGACAAGCTTAAATTATAATAGCAATAAGGACATAAAGAACTTGCACATGATAATGACAAGTCACCAGTATGGCCTTAGTGAGTGCAGTGGAACCGCCAGCAAACATGATGTTAACAGACCTAGTTCAAGCAGCAGCATAAGAACTGCTGCTAGATAAATGATTCTGTATAGAACAACACAACAACAGGACAGGATTGAATTCTTGTTCACCTGTCAAACAGTCTGTGTTGGACTCAAAAGAGTGACTTATTAACCGCATGCTTTTGCGATATAGCTACCAAAGGTTTTGTACTAACCACCATAGGACGCATGGATTTGGCATATTAAAGGGAGAACTTAAGACCTTATAGCCTTCTTACTGCCGTATGATTAAATAGGTTGATTTGTCTTCAAGGTAATTTCTTTTTCCCTGATGTTGTCAACTGCTGAGACATGGAAAACAAGGAAATGAAGTCCTTAATGTGTGCCTCTTTCATAAAGTAAAGCAATTGTTTATGTTGTACTTATCAATTGCTTTTCAAGTCAAGTGCTTAAAACAAGTTGTACTAACAAAGATTGGCCTCCATGTCAACAAGTATTTCCCTACTCCGTCTCCAGCAGAATTACAGAAGTTGCTTTATGTCAGACTCTTATCTTATGGAGAACTTAACCAAGACAAACAAAACCCACCTACTTATGGACTTGATACATTACCTACTGACTTGATGAACTTCCAAAACAGAATTCATGCTACTAACCGAAGCTAGCAGACAGAAACGAGTCAGTGACCCATACCATAGTACTGAATTTGCATTAATCTCTTGAACACGGGACTCAAACGTTGAGCCTTAACACATATTTAACTATACAGCTAGCAAGTTAACCCTCTTTATGACCCTAGGACCAACCGAGTTCATATTCCACTTGAAATGTTGATGTTTTAGACTTCATTACATACCAGTACAAAATCCTCCTTTTTAGGTCAAGTAGTAATAATAAGTTAATAACTATAGTGCTAATAATGATGTTCCAACTTGTGTTTCAGAGGCGGTGGCTAAAACAATCATTGTAAGCTTCCCTTCTATTAGTGGTAAAAACTGGAAGCAAAGAGAAACATCCAAGAATTGAAACTTGTTATGAATAGTTCAAATTTCCTGCTCTATTGTCTTCTGTGAAATCTGTATTTCATCTTTTCCTTTTACATGTACATCAACTATGATCAGCAGTTCCTCCAGTGTTTGATAAAACAAAAGTTGAAATCAGAATCATCCCCCTCGACCATTTTTATCCTTAAAATGCACGACTGATAGCAGCCATTGCTTCCAAGATGCATCTTCTTGTTGTTCAAGCCATGATAGGAAACAACTATCCAACAAGCAGAAGAAGTTGACATATAGGAGTTGATACCTTACTGGTACAAATCGAAAATTTACAACTTGGACAACCGGCCATATACCTCCTTCCAACAGGAAGGCAGGAAGAAAATCCCTCTTCACATCTTCCTTGATTTGACGAATACTCTTTCCAGATGAAAAACCCATGTAGGTGAAAAATATGAGTAGATCAAATGGGCCAAAGACTAAACAATCAATTGCCACTTTAGAAGCCACGAACTGCAGGGAATTCGGACGCAATAGCACTCGGGACTTTATGTATCTGTCTAAACCTTCATACCTACAAGAATCCAATGAGGATTTATAACCATATGTTACATGCCTCTCCAACAAAGTACAACCCCATACATCTCTAACTCATTATTGTGCTAATCCATTAAACTCTATTCATTTAAAACAAGATTTTGATGTTTCAGGATCCTCACCTTCGTTTCATTGACCATTTTGAGTTTCACGTTAAGGAAATAACACATAAATGATAGTATTTCAGGATCGTTAGTAAAACAAGAAGACATAAAACTGTTTTATCAAGAGTGGGAGAGCATCGCCTACCAGAAATGGCCAACTGGTCCAACAAATCCCAAACCAAATAAACTTGTAGTTGCTACTCGTCTCCAGTTAATCTTTGGATTCTTTTCTTCATCCTAGGATTTGAATACAGGTTAGTCAAACAAGCTAAAGATATTGAAGTCAAGCTAGTAAATTCCTACCAACCAATTTGTGAAGTCCCATTGCAATGTGCCTAAATGTCTTTGTTTTCTCAATTTTGTTGGACATATTCAAGAAAGGAATGGCACAAATAGCCCCATTTATGACAAAAGGGTTTTAGAGTTTCAATTTCTCTGGTTGCTAGCAATCAGTATTTCGTTCCAACAATCTCAAGCCAGTCATCTAGGCAGTCTTGGTCCCTTACAGGCCATTGGTTTTGGAACTCTAAAGCTAATGACTGGACAAAATCATATGTATAACACTTCAAGAACCAAGTTTTGAACAAGCAGCATTTTCTTCACTATCGAGGACAAAGGACAACATGGGCATATGCATATGCACACATCTTTTACATATACGCATACATGTCCAAAGGTTCCCAGAACGTTCATTCATAAAAACTAAAAGGAGAAAACCAGTATTACGTATGAATAGAGAATACATGGCACAAGCAGGAACTTCACTGAAATTCTTATCACCCGTTGCAGCAAAAGCAACATTTATCAGAAGCTATATAAGACATTAGTATAACTAGACACCAAAGAGTTTGAAAAATGGTTAAACGCTATGCTACCCAAAGATAGAAGTGATAGAACAGTTAAAGAATTTAAAATTATAGGCAATGCAAAAATAACAATCCCATCTTCAATTATCTAATCTCATGAAATCACCCTTCAGAAGATTCTGGAGATTTAGTATGTACAATAGAAGTATTATTATGTAGCTAACATAGCAATATTTTGTGAATCCAATAATAAAGTACGTTAAGAACTATTTAGGAATATTGTAATGTACTACTATATAAATAGATGAGCTAAGCTTAGTGAATAATACAACTCAAAAGTCTTCGTGGTCTTTATGTTGTGGAGGCAGGCTTTACAGTAAAACCATGTTAAACCAATGTATAGATTCTTCTCCTCCTTCGTACCCTTTACTTTCAATTTCACCTGGTATCAAAGTTAAATTCCAATTCCAGGAATCTCAAATCCTTTGTATCCTGAATTTGTCTATTTCTCTATTGATCACTGGTGTCTCTCCTTTTACGAGAAGCCTCTTCCTTCTAGCAATTTATTGACTGTCATTAACTCTATTCTGTCCTCCTGACAGCCTATTGAGAGCACTAATACCTCTATTCATCTCAATTCTTCTTTGTCTGCTTTCTTCAAATTCTGCCACTAGACACCACTCAGTTCAGACCTTTTTCTCTAGCTTTATTCACAATTTTTACTTTTTCTTTTTCCTTTTGCTAGCACGTCTTCTTGTTTGGTCACCTTTATCTCCGATGAAGAAAGGAAAAAGAAAAGGAAAAAAGAGAAAAAAAGTGGGACAGAAATCAAAAAAAAGAAAAACAAGTATATATAACTTAACTTTTTATTTTATCTATTTGCAACAATATCTATTCCCAGATCTAGAATTCATACACCAACTAGAAATTGGATAGCGTTCTCTTATCAATTAGAAGGAAGTGATGAAACTTATGGAGATTTAGTATTCAGTACAGGAATATTATTGTGCATCCAATAAGAATATTTTGCCTATCCAATGATAAAGTAATTGAAATACTATTTATGAATTTTATATTTTCTTATTATTAAATATTGCAATGCCCTATTATTGTATATAGATGGGATAAACCTAACGAATAATATACCTCAGAAACCTTATGGTTTTTGTGTACGTGAACATAAGCATTACAACCGAATTACATAGACCAATGTATAAATTCTTATTCTTCTTCCTACTCTTTCTTTTCAATTTTACATGGTATTGAAGCTAATTTGACAATCCTAGTAAGGCATTCCTATCAGTCCTTAATTTTTCTAATAAAGATTGTTCCCTTTTAATCAATTATCAAGACAGCGATAATAGGGAAGATGAATCCCGCTTTGTGGTGTTTAAGGAGTCCAATAACTGCTCATACAAACAACACCTTATAAACTAACAGAAACACTGGTCGATCAGTTTGGAGTTTGATGCATCAGATGATCTTGTACTCAACAGGACAAGAGCAGGCACACGAATCCCATCCCTGAACTGCAGTATAGGTTCTCTGATCAATTTGTGGTTCTCATCCCAAACCACCAAAACCAATATTTGAGAACCATTTCCAGGAAAAGAGAAGATGAGAAAGACAGTATGTAGGCATGGCCATTCACTTAAAATCATACTTTACAAAACGGTGTAAAGGAAAATGGATGGAGAAAATTAGTAATAGGACAGAATTGAGATAGAACAGTACCAAGAATTTCCTTCAAGATCTAACTCAAGACTGAATTGCCCTGAAAATCTAAACCAATTAAGCCGCCGAGCTAGTTAAAAGTTACGCATGTACTTATACGTCAGGCAACCAGAGTAAACATTTTAAAGCTGCCACAATCTTAACCAGAGACCAACTAAGCCTATCAGCGACAGATCACAAATGACGCAAAGTGGAGCATTCCATTCCAATTTCTCATACCAAGAACAATGTTAAAGGGTAGTCTTACGTAGTTACATTAAACCAATAACGCTATTATGTATTAAACTGGAACACAACACGTTGAAAACAGGCTATTCAGCGATCAATCTAAAGATTTTTCTAAACAATTTAAATTTACAGGATGTCAAAAATGACCTTCTAGATTAACTAGGAAGATGAGTTGAAGAATAAAAATGTTGGTTAAAGTAGGTTTCACAATCCAATTCAACAAAACAAGTCATCACTAAATAACTTAAATGTTGAGTGAGCAAATAAACTCCTGTAATCATTGAACTAGCAAAATTCTTAAGATGGATCGTCGAATAAAAATATTGGAAGAATGCAGGTTTCACTACCCGATTCAACAAAAACAAGCTACAATATAAAATAACTCGAATCTTGAGTGTGCAAGTAAATTGCTATTATCATTTTGCGAATCGCAAAATCATTAACTTTTTCATTAGAAGGAGTAGTCTGAGGATCACCTTAAGCAAAAACTAAGGACTGGTGACTTTCAGCTAATGGACTGGAAAAAGAGAGGAATAACGTTTTCAATTTGTCAACTTCAATGAAGGAAAACCAACACCCCAAACATTAAAAGGAAAAGGTAGAATTAAAAAAAAATGCTAAGAGAAAATGAATGATGCCCATTTACATAAACAATGATTATATTGGCTGCTATTACCTTAAAAGTACAAGAATCGGATAAAAAAGGTACAGGTGACAAAAATTCTTTACCCCAGGCAAGAATCAGTATCCAACAACATGTGACGAAAATGGAATAGACGAATCGAAGGGGTTTCCTTGATGGTCATGTTTTCAAATACCTGAATGATAAGGTCTTTCCTGATTGTGTAATGAGTGACGGACTGCGCAGCGATATCACCAAGGCCCCAAATCAAGCCGGAGCTAATCATCTGAGTCTTTACAGGGTGCACTGACAAGCATTTCTGGTACCATTTCCAGAATCTCAACATATTACTACGAAAGACAAAATAGGTATATTTGAAGAAACTTCAAGAAGAGACCACCACGGATTGGTGTTTTCATGAATGCTTAATTTCACTCGATTTTCTTTTAGTAATGCCAACTTTGATTTTTCCCGAGAATTTCGTTTCCAGGCACGGTGGTCTGGGAGGGAACAAAAAGGCCAGTTCTGGCGAAGACCATGTTTTGTATCGATACCATACAGACTTATTATGTGCCACACGCACACTTGAACGTTTCTTCTCAATCTACACCGAACTGGTTTCCTATAGTTGGGAATCGGGAGTTTACTTTCAGGCTTGAGGCCGTGTAACGTGTTTTTGTGTTGTGGGTTTATATTATTCTTGAGCCTAATGAAATGTGAAAGTGCATGTCTATGCCCAGGTGGTGTTTTTGGGCTAGGCGTTGGTTGTTGAAAAAAGAAAGCATACATGCTTTCCATTGCATTGCAAACTAAGAAGCCTGTAAGCAAGCTAGATAAAGAGAGTTTAAAATTATTTATTTATTTATTTATTTTGAAAAATAATAATTATAAAAAAAAGATTTCAATTAGCCTCAAGATGATCAACTGACGCATTGACTAATTTGGCTGATAGCATAACCTAAGAAAGAGATTTATCAATTTGAACTTATTAAATTAAAGGAGATTCAAAATTTGAGTATCAATTTTTCCTTAAAAGTTGGACTTATAAATCATATTGAATCACTATAAATTTAATTTTTTCTTTAATTAATTTAATTTGAACTTCATTTTTTATTGTATTTTAATTCTGATTTATCGTTAACCTTTTCTCAAAAGTTGTTGGATTGCAGATTACTACTTTAAGACTTAATTTTTAATAGATAGATCAAGTAGTATTTGAAATTAAATTATATTTGGCAATAAAAATGTCAAATTCATCCTTTTTTATTGTTAGAGGGACTAATAATTAGTATGAAAGTAGTTTTTTTAATTAAAAGAATTGTATTTTTAAACAAGGTAAGTTATTATCTTACAAAAGTTTTATACAAGTGTCGGGAACATATTGAAAGAGGACGTAAATATGAGTGTCCAAAACCATAATTCCTAACGGACAAGTGTCCTCCTTGTAGTGCACGTAGGAATAGCAATAGGTAGGTTTCGGTTTGGGTATTACTCTACTCATATTTATATCCTTTTTTTATGACTCAACTCATATCTATATCCATATTTATCAGTTTTTATGATTTACTACCCATATTTAAATCTATTGTATTGTTCAGATTTTCGGATCTCCATCAAGTTATATAATACATAAAAATATAACTTCTAAATAGAAAATATAAAGAACGGACTTTTGCCAACGCTCCAAATCAAAATTACTTTAATAATAATAAGTCAAGATTTTAGTTTGTAGGTCTTAAAAAAACCATATCTAGTACAAAGACAACATATTTTTCACAATCAGGAACTGGAACAAAGACTGAAATATCCAAAACTGCAAATTGTCTTTGCGTGAACTCCACAACATTCAAAACTCTATCTCCATAGCACTTGCATTATTATCATCCTATAAGAATACAAATATGATGAAAAAGGTGAAGACTGGGGAGTAAAGTGAAAATTTTAAAGTTGTTTCTTCTTAGAAAATATTAATATTTTATTATATTTAATCATAAATATTTAAAAAAACAGAAAAATAAAGTTAATAAAAAGCTGATAGAATATGGGTATCTATCAGTTCGAGTTATCACTAGACCCATATTTAAATCCATATCCACATTTATTTTTTATCATCCATTTAAAATATATTTTTTAGCCTCCATGTTCTTTTTTCAAATCGGGTAGTGCAAGTACTTATCAGGTTGAAAACCCATTGCCCTCCTATGTGTTATCAAGTTCCTATATTTATGCCTTTTTGCTATCTTCTCTTATACATAATTAGGATCTTCATTCTTTTCATCGTGGTTTCAGCTTAACAAGGAAGAGGAGTCACTTTCTAACTTGTAAAAGTTTTTTTAGACATTGAAATTACACCAAAGACGTAACTACTCTTTTCCACGTTAGTCTCATTCAGTCTTTTCACATGATCATTGACCAATAAAGCCTTATTCTCGAACACCTCAAAAATCTTAAAGTATTTAACTCACACTTTTGCAAGAATACTACGAAAGTACTAAATTATCAAAAGCTAATAATCACACAAAAACTATGATAAAAAAAACCAACATTTATCACTTCCTAAAATTATACAAAGGAATGATCTCTCTCAATGTGTTCCCTTCCCCTCCATCTCTTTCTTATAAGAGCATGACTCAAATAAGTTATTTATAGACATCTCTAACTTTACAATTCAGAATCTTAATTGAACTGAAATCACTAGATCATCTCCATCCTTATCATATTACATTACATTAACTAATTGAATGACATCCTTGTCTAAATAAGTCTCTATCTAATAAGATTTAGCTACATCGTAACTAATACGATAAAATATTGTATTTTATCTCAGATGATCATCTTAGATGCTCTATCTTTTAAAGCTGATATATATATATATATTGTGATCTTATCCATCATATCATCCAATATTTCTCCTTACTATCTATCCATTAATGATGACTCATTCAAATCTAAAGCTTTTCATAGCACATTAGTCCAATCTAATGCTTACCTATGCAAGTCCATTAGCCATGGTCTGTCTATTTGAGCACACATTAAGTCCATAGAGCTCTCATATGTCTCCCTCATGCATATGATTTAGCTAACTTGCAACCTAAGGTCCATCTCAAGTTATCTTTTGGACTCACATCTGAATGTTGCATCTCATTGAAGATTTCTGCCAATGTGCATCAATGCACGTTAACTTATCAATAATGCATATTTTTCTTGCCTACTCGTGTCTTTTCCTTTTTCAATTACCCCGAGTGTCAAATATTGGTCAAGACTCCCCAATGCTCACATGATTCTATAATTAGGACTTAAGGGTTTAACCACTAGCTAGTTCATCTATCTTAGGGTTTGATTTTCCAGACCTTAAAAAACTATTGTTTAGAATCTTAATTTTCAATCTTACTAACACGTCAATTCTAAATTAAAAAATGTGTTTATAAATTTTACCTATGAACATTTTTAATATGAATATTTCATAATAATTTTATTTACAATATATATATTTATCATAAATATCTAAATATGTATAAGATAAAGAATATGCTTAAATATTTTTGTTACTAAATTAAAACCAATCGATTGATTGTAAGATAAATTAATAATGAATTAATGCATATATTAGATTGAGAAAAGAGTTTTAGAAGAAAAATCAAAGGTATTGGCACAAAACAGTAAATGGGAATATCCAAACTTAGAAATGGAAGAAAACAGGTTATGGTAGAAATATTACCTCTAATCTTGTCCATAGTTGTTAAGTTTTTCCTAAATGCCAACCAAAAGATAAATGAGGCTTCAGGGGACCTGTTAGTAAATTAGACAAGCTTCCACTAAGAAACGTAAAAACTAGAAGGCTTGATGAGATTTATACAATTTCTGTTGGTGAAGATTTTGGAATTATAATGAAACCATTTAGGCTGATCCTTCATAGACAAGCTAGGATTATAAGTAGGAGCACAATTCATTAAGTCTGCAAAGCCTCTAATTTTGTTGTTCCATACCATACTACTGATCACTCTTTTCACTTTAACATCTCACGGAATCATAAGCTTCAAATGTTCTAAATTTAAGATGGTATGGAGAAGAACAAAATCATTCCAATGATTATATAAAAACATGCTCTTTGTTTATTCTCTATCTTAAACTTGATTCCATAATTCATAATGTCCCTCATTTTAAAGATTTAGTTTAAGGCTATGAGTTAGATTGATTTAACTTGATGGACTGGAAGCTTTGATTCTTTATAACATAGGTGTGCTCCCATTTCACCTAAATTGATTAGAAATTAATGAATAATTTCTAGATCTTTTTAGAAAAGAGCATTTTATTAGTGATCTTAGTTAAGGTGACCTTTAAAACAACCTGCTCTTTTCTTTAACAAACAACTATCCATCAAACTTTCACACCCTAGTGGTAGTTAACTATAACAGTACGTATAAAATAATTTAAGGATCTTTCAATGTCCTTGATTATTTTTCTGTAGAAAAATATGTGAACATCAGTAGACATGAAAGTTGGTTAATACTAAGTTAATGACATGAAGTCTTATAGCATAAGAATGAAGCTTATTGTTTTAGTGATTAATTCTTCTCTTATTTATATCAAATGATGGCTACAATCTTTGAAACTCACTATTTTATTAGATATAAAAATGTCAAGATACTTAAAGGGTAATTCCTATAAGTTGAGGCTAGATATTCTTGTAAACAATTCAGCATTTTCAAAGGATTATGATAAGATAGATAGGCAAATTTTATTTTTATTCATTGCAAGTCTAAAAAATAAGTTAAAAAGGTTCAAAGACTACATCAATATCTAGATTAAGGTAATGCTTACACCACTAAATAATAATAAATCATCAGCGAATATTAAATTGAAAAGAATTAGCTTCCTATATTTATGATGGAATTTGAAGCATTCAAATTGGTTTATCCTAGATGAGATTAATCTAATGAGCACCTTTATATAAAATGTGAAAAGGTATACAGACAAGGGGTCTCGTTGTCTAAGGTCATTAGCTTCATTAAAAAAGGAGTAGTATCTCCATTAATTAGAATGGAGAAAGAGGTGAAGCAATACAACCTTTAATCCAAAATCCAAACTCTTTGAGGGCATCTAAGATGAAATACCAATTGAGTAAATCAAACACTTTGTTAAAATCTAACTGAATCAAATGCTTTGTTAAAATCTATCTTTAACAAACAACTTTACAATTTTTTTGTTTTGATAGTGCTTGAAGAGATCCTAAGTAATAAGTAGGTTATCAAAAATGGTCTTGCCACTAATAAAGGCACTTTGAATTATGTTAGTGAATGATCCTAACACTATTTTGAGCTTATTGGCTATAATTTTAAAAAAATTATAGGCATCTTTACAATATAAAATAGGTCTATACTCATTTATATAATTTAGGTCTTATTTCTTAGGAATAACTTCGCATAGGTTTTATTAAGTTATTTAAACACAATCACTGAAGAGAAAAATTCTAAGACAACTTTATTTAGTAAGTTAACTATCAAATGCAAAGTTTTTAGAAGAAAATGGAATTAAGCCTATCAAGTCCAGTGGCTTTCTCAAGTTACATAGATAACCAAACAAGCTTAACATCACATCACTAAAAGGATCAATAAAGAAAACCTATTGAGATGAGTAATGGTCTCTAGAATTAAGAATTTAAGTTATTAAAAAATTGAAGAAGAGTAAAAGAGGGAACCTAGTAGCTTTTTAAAATGGATGAATACTATACCTTTGAGCTCTATATGTTTATTAAATGTGACTTCACCCACTTGAAGAGACTTTATTTGATTGATGTATCTATAATAAGGAATGGGATTATGGAAAGATTTTCCTTATCTTTTTTTTTTGACTCAAATGACTTTAGCTCTTTGCCTTGGTAAGGAGTGATGATTGTCCAAAGCTTTTAAGTAAGCTTCAAAAGCTTCCCTTTCATTGGGTCTAATAATATGGTTATTAGGAATGATTATGCTTAAGCTTGAATATTAAGAAGCACAAATTTACCCCCCAATAATTGCTTCTTTAATACTTCCGATTTTATCCTTAAATAAATGTTTGAGCTCACACTTTAATGTTTCCTTATCCATTTGTATGCTTAATATCATTCAACATGGATCCCTGTCCCTTTGGTAATAGCATCCTCAAAGCCTTTATAGTTGATAAGGAAGCTATTAATTCTAAAGGAAAGTCTATAATTCACACTCACCCAAGTCTATCTCTATAGGTGTATGATTTATATAAAGGGGTTTACTGAAAAATGCATAGTTAGATCTAAACATGGAAACCCAAAAAGGATTAACAAATGCCTAATCTATATTTTGCCTTATCATCCAGATATCTAACTGTCTGTTAGTCCAATTATAGCAGGCTTAACCAAAATTTAAATCATTAACTTAAATGAAGGATAAATAAATAAGGAAGTCATCATTTATGCCTTTATCACTTAGTCTTTCCTCATCTACACATTAAGAAAACAATGTGCTATTAAAATCTCCAATTACTAATCAGGGATGTCTAATGGAGAGCCTTAACATTTTAAGATCTTTATATATTAATCTCCTCTGAAATTCAAAGTTTGAAGCTTATATAAGCATAATATCAAAATTTTCCTCTTCTAATCATACTTCCAAATAAATAAACTTCTTTGAAACTAAGAGTTGAGGCACCTTAACTTTAATAAGATCATGCCCAATAATAATCCTATCAATAAAGTGGAATGAAGATTATAAATCATTTCCCAATCTTTACCAAAATCCCTTATGCAGTGTTAAAAATTACTTAGTTTAAATTTTATCTCCAAAATTCCAATAATATTGAATTTGTTCATGCTAGGAATGTTAGACCCTACTTTCGGAGCCCAACATTCGGAATCACAATTTGACTTCTTCAGAACATTTGTTTCCCATTGCCTTAAGCTTCTAATGAATACCCAACTTTCATTTAGAAATTGAAAGTCTTAAGGACTGAATTAAAAATTCTATTCCTTCAGATAATTTGAAACTGCATGTCTCTAGTTTATTTAGAAACAAAAATCATCTCATTAGATGCTCTACAGATTAAGATGCCATCAAAATACCAAAATATGTTCAGTAAAATATCCAATTCATACTCTTCCATCCGATACCCTTAATTTGATTCGATCAATCTTTTTCAATTCAGTATAAAAAGCTATAAACTTTTATAAAGAGGTAAGAAAATGTGTTAAGAATCTAATGGTCTAAGAATCACTTCATTTGGAGATCAGGTAACAAAGTGACTTCGAGATCTACAACTTTTATGAAGACCTTGAAGCTAGATTATGTCATTTAAAGGGTTAAACTTGCACCAGAAGATGTAAGATGAATAGTACCTAGAAGAAGTTTATGAACAGTACACAAAAGATGTTTTACAATTAGCATAACTTTCTCTAGAGATATTGAATCAAGGTCATTATTAGATGGTTTGAAAAAAGAATTCAATATCTACAACTTTCACAAAGACATTGAAGTAAGATTTTGTCATCTAAAGGGTTAGAACTGGACTAGACGATATATGATGAACAGTACCCAGAAGAAGTTTATGAACAGTGCACAAAAGATTTTTTACAATTTGCATAACTTTCTCTAAAAATATTAGATCAAGGTCATTCTTAGATGGTTTGAAAGAAAAATTCAAGATCTACAACTTTCACGAAGACATCAAAGCGAGATTTGTCATCTAAACGGTTAGAATTGGACCAGATGATATAAGATGAACAGTACCCAGAAGAAGTTTATGAACAGTACACAAAAGATATTCTACAATTAGAATAACTTTCTCTAGAGATATCAGAACATAGTTATTCTTATATGGTTGGAAAGAATAATTCAATTCTACAACTTTTATAAAGACATCAAAGTGATATTTTGTCATCTAAAGAGTCAGAACTGGACCAGATGATACAAGGTGAACAATACCCAGAAGAAGTTTTAAGCTAAGACCTATTTGGAATAATTAGCATAACTTTTGTCTCTGATGTTGAAAATTTTCATACTATATATTGTTGGAAAGCTATAGAGATAAACTACAAATTTCTGGAGACAACTTTGTCTAATCCAGCCTAGATCAATACAATATTTTCCCTAAAGTTAGAACACAAAATTTACTTATATGGAAGACTTAAAATTTTGCATTGTACAAACTTGGAATGTCCTAAACTTAACCATTCAGCTACCAAATTGACTTCATTAAACTCTTAAATCTCAACTCATTTATCTCATCACATTCAGCTACATCTGATCTATCATTATATATATATAGTTCATGTTCAAAATCATCAACTCAAGTTGATAACTTCTTCACGTATATCTAATTTCAATTCACATCATCCATACATCATTCACATTTCATTAGCATCAAAAGAATAAAGTTTTACAAATCTTTAATGGCATTTCAAGCCATAATACATCATCATCTCAAAATCTCAAATTACAAACAATTCTTGAATAATTAAACTTGAAATGTGACTAAAACATTATGCCTTCCCAAAACCAACTCAAAATACAAAATAAACAAATTTGACGTAATTCCTTTAGGCTCTTGATCACTTGATCTCTTAGCTATCACCTGAAGATGGGATAAACAGGGGGTGAGCTTGAAAGCTCGTGGTAACAGTTTATAATGGGAAAATAAGCAAAACCTTTGAAAACATTTACTTGTTATAGAAAATTTTCATTTAGTTCATAAAACACATTTTTCTCATCACGTAGTCAAATTCTCAAACTACAAAATATGGATGCATCCAACTTGTTCACATATCATGAGCACATAAGCACATCAGAATGGTTTGGGTAGATCCAAAACAGAACGCACTACACATTTTTCATAAGGGTCCTGTATAGCCATGAACAGAATGTCCTACCACAACCTCCTACCACAACCCCACATAATGGTTTTGTGTAGCTGTAACTTATGGGAGTCTATAAAGGAGCTTCATGCCACAAACGGGTAGGCGAGAGAAGTTTTTTGTCAAAGTACACTTGACTTAACTTAGGGGACCACCATAAACTCACATAACATGTAGTTCATGACTTGTAAACTTATTGCCCAAGATGGCACTTTTCCAAATCTTGACTTTTCATAGACATGAGATATTTCAAAAACATGATTTCATAAACATAATATCTTTTCAAAAAAGTCACTTTCAAGCCTTTTCATAAATCATCACACAATTCATAAAACAACATATTGGAATTTCTCAAATCATTCAAAAGCAATAAATGCAACACTTATGATGCAATTATAATTATTAAACTTCTTTGATTGAAAGGAAACATAAGTGGCTTATTTACTTTATTACAAACATGTACCCACCTTGATTTCCTTACTTAAAGACTTGCTCAAAATTTCTATACTCTTGCTTCTCTTGCCTTTCATGGTTTCCTTCTTAATTCTTTACTAAATGAGGAGATCTTTGGCTCAAATGGAAGTTCTTCTCTTCCTCTACCTTTTTCTCTTCTTAAACCACTTCAAAATCTCTCTCAAAAGCTAAGAAATGGAGAACTCTAGCTCAACTCTCTTCTTTTCTCTCAACCACCAAAATTCTCTTCTCTTTCTTTCTTATTTTCTCTTCTTCGTCCCTCCCAATTCATGTTTTTCCCTTCTTAAAATAGCAAGACAACATTTCTTCTCCCATTTATACCCTTAATAAGTCCAAAAAGTCTATTTTACCCTTCCTTTTAACCTTATGTTCTTTTAACCTTAAGAGTCTTGCCAAAATTATCCTTGAACATTCTTATAACCTTAACACTTTAATTCCACTTACTCATTCAGTAAATCCTACTAACTTTGACATAATTAAATAATTACAAAAATGATTAATCTACTAAAACCTCAAAATTAGTAAAATCATACTTATTCATCAAGAAAAAATTTTGGGGCCCAATAAGGAAAATCCTTGATTATATGCTCCTTTTAAGGACAATTCATGCCCTTAACCTTCTAGGAAACTAACATTGAGCGGAGATGAAGGCTTAGTTTCTACATATAGAAAACAAAACCAATAATAAATATTCAAAAGAACAAATAGAAATGAAAGAATTCATATTCTAAATCCCCCTTTTGTCTTTAATTAATCTTCTTGCAATTTGGATTGAATGATGCTCTCCATAGGATCTTATGACATAATTTGTGTTTTCCTTGTCCTCCATGCATAATTGCCTCTTCTATATGTTTCTTATAAGTTAAAAATGCTCTAATCTCACATCTTCTAATCTACCTTGCTTAATATCCTTCTATATTAAAAACTATGGTTTTTGGGATATATAAAGTCACCTATCCAAAACACCTCAAATTGTGGTTTTATATGGTTGTAAGTCCATATAGGCAGGAATTATGTTGTTAAAGCTCCATATATTTATAGAGACTTACACAATCACTATACACAGTCATACAAGTCAACAACGTCTTCAAATCTTTATTCTATGCCACAATTTATAAAGGCAGTTATCAACTACTAGCACACTTGAAGTGAATTAAGCACCAAAATTGCACATTGTGCACATAAAAATTAAAATAAATAAAAATAAGAAAAATTTAAGAGGGTTTATTGTCACTGCCTTGAATAAGAATATATATAGAGTTAAGTGAAGAAGTCCAAACAAAGAGAGCAATGCTCCAACTTCTCTTTTTATCTCCATACCTCAGAGATGGGAATCCTATCTCTTTGGCTAAATCTAGCCAATTCACTCAGCCTATCCTAGCTCATAACTCCTATTTTTCTAGCACTTCACTCAACCTATCCTAACTCACAACTTTTATTTTTCCAACACATCTTCTTGTTTCCTAGTTTGATTCCATCCCCAGCTCTCAGTTTATCAATCCCCTCCCTTTCAAACTTGAAACCACAAGCTAGTGCATTTGTTAGCCCCAAATTTTTTTATAGATTAAGCATGATTAGATTAAATTGATTAAGTTAGATTAGCATTTATTGAGGTGTCATTAATTAATATGTGGTAGCAT
>JANZLF010000008.1:20524139-20537449 GCA_026546835.1 Erythroxylum foetidum
ATATTAATTGTGGTTATTATTTATATGTGAAATATTTAAAAATTATTGTTATTTCATATTAATTGTCATTATTATTTGTTATTAAGATTTTTGTAAACATTGTTGATATAAACAGTAAATTAGTAAAGTATACAGTACAATTGTACAATATATCAATGGACTATTTTGCAAATTTTAAAATTTTGAAGGACTATTTTATAAATTTAAAACATTACTCGAAATGGTATCCAATACTGACTGGTACTGGTACAATTCTATTCTAGAACTCAATTCGGTACTAAATTTGATACCATATTTATAACTTTACTTTTGGGTCTATTTATTTGTAATTTTAATTCTGAAGGAGTTAGGAGAATTCTATTTGAACTACAACTCTCTTCTGCCTCGTTATTTTTCTAGTACTTAATCCCAATTTGACACCTAGCTTCTGGCACAACCTTTGGGTCACAGGTGTTGGCCCCCTCATCTCACACTCTACCCAGGACATCCTGCATTCCCTTACTAGCCATCGGGTTAGCCATTTTGCAGATCAGGTTCAGCAGGCCTTAGAGGTACGGAGTCGGGGCGTCAACGGTATCCGCCCTCGACAAGAACACTGGATCGGTTGGCGTAGGCCCTAGGAAGGTTGGGTTAAGCTAAGCACAGATGGAGCTAGCAATAACGCACGGTTCAGGGCTTCAGCTGGAGGACTACTTCGAGACAGTGTCGGTTTTTGGCTTGGTGGCTTCTCTCAGTTCATAGGCAGCTCCTCGCAGTTAGCGGAGCTCTGGGCTGTTTACACAGGCCTCACCATGGCTTGGCGTTTAGGCCTTCGTCGAATAGAGCTGGAAGTGGACTCGATGGTCGTGCATCAGCTCCTTTCCTCTTTGACATCCTGCTCTTAGTCTGACAACCCTCTCGTCATGGTTATCCTCGAGATTCTCATTAAGAACTAGGCTGTTGTTCATCGGCATGTGCACCGAGCGAGCAACAGATGCACGGATTGGCTTGCTATCCAGGCCTGTCCTGGCGACGTTGAGATCACTTATTTTAATGTTCCGCCTTTAGGCTGCCAGAATTTTCTTTTAGAAAATCAATCGGGACGTAGTTTTTCACGCCTCATTAGTATATAATGTACTCTTTCCATTTACAAAAAAAAAAAAAAAAAGCTTGTAGAGCACTCTCCTGTGCCCAAACAGTCTTTAAAGAGAAGTTTGCGAGCCAGTTGGATCATCATAATCCAAAGTTTTCGGAAAACTCGACGAACCGGTTGGACTAGGACCATCGTTAAGCAGCAAAAACCGTCTATTTTTTTATCTTTTCTACTTCATTTACACGACACGCCGTTTGAGTCAAACACGGAACCTTATTACCAAAAACAAACAGTCTCCATCTTAAGTGTCTATTTCTCATTCTTCATGCTCCATTACTCGTCACTATATATAAATACAGACTCGTGCAACTTTCTTGCAAACCAAGCCCGAGTTTGAACAGACGGTTATACGTACGAAAAGAAAGTCTGTTTGGATTTGGAAGGGAAGGACAAAACAATACAAATGGAATCCCATTTCACGTCAGTTGATCGCAGAATCAGCGTTTTCGCAAGACACCTTTCTTTGAATTCTCAGGACACCACCACCATACTCTCTGCTTCTCCAACCTCCTCCACCCATGGACGAGGAGAATCTGTTTTCTCTCACGTCGCTCACGCCCCCGAAGACCCCATTCTAGGGGTATCTTTCTCCCCTTTCTCTTTTTCTTTATTTTTCTTACCTTAATTTCTTATGGCTTAGATCTTTACGATGCTTTTTCTTCTTGATTTTTGGTGGATGAACCGCGTTCCCACCCTTTGTCAACAGTTGTTGTGGCACATGTTGTTTCTCGATTGAACTTTTATCTTATGTTCTTATGAATTGGCCTGTGAGTGATTCTTCGACCATCCCCCCTTCACGAACCATTGATCATATTGTCAATCTTGTGATATGTAGGTTACCGTTGCATATAACAAAGACCCGAGTCCTATCAAGCTCAATTTGGGCGTTGGCGCCTATCGAACTGAGGTAACACTTTTCTTTATAAGATTAACACTAGATTACTGATTTTTTTTATAGTTTGCTTGCACTAGTCTTTTTATACATTTTAAGCTGCTTAAGTTGGCAAGCAGCTTAAAATGTCGCCTGGATTTATAACTGCATAATTGGTGCAAATAATGAATGTTATAAGCAAAAGAAGAACCTTTGGAAGAAGAAATTGGTAAGTGAAAAACGTTATTCAAAGTTATATTAGGTGTAAGTGGGGAAATTTTTTTGTTTTCCTGAATTGCATTTTCCAGCTGGTCACATATCAATGAAAATCTTGGGTCTGGACTGCATTCAACATGTAAAGCATAGCAAAGGTATAGAGAGATGTGTGTATTCTAGAATGCAATATGGATTGCAGATAGTATGAGGGGGTGTAGTTAGTAGGGATAACATATTCAAAAGTATCTAATCTTTTTTAAGATTCAGTGCTTGAGCTTTTAAATTTTATAAAATGTTGGCCGCTCAATTGAAATTTTAAAAGCTTGGGCACTAAATTGAAAAATCTCAAAAAGTTGAACACTTTAAGATTGTTTATCTCTAGTTAATAATACATATAGTTTGTTTTCTCATTATAATCCTTTTTTCATCGTGTCTTCTTTGACATTACAGGAAGGAAGACCTCTGGTTTTGAGCATCGTGAGAAAAGCAGAGCAACAGATTGTTAATGACATGTGAGCTTGTCCGAGTTTGTTGTTCTGTGACAGTGATTCTAAATGGATTCTCTGGTTGTTATACAATTTACACTACTTGTATAGGACTCGTGTCAAGGAATATCTTCCAATAACTGGATTGGCAGAATTCAATAAATTGAGTGCCAGGCTCATTTTTGGGGCTGACAGGTGCAATCCTTTATCATTTGCATGATATGTTGAAATCGTGCTTGATCCTTGGTTTTGCTTGTTTCAAATTTAAACTTCTTTTTCAAGTGTTCTTGTACAGTGTATTTCTGAAACTTAACCTGATTGCTGGCCTATATATTTTCTTCTCTCTATGTTTTTTTGTTGACTCATTGTGGTGGAACAGCCTTGCTATCCGAGAGAACAGGGTTACCACAGTCCAATGCTTGTCTGGAACTGGCTCACTGAGGGTTGGCGCTGAATTTTTGGCAAAACACTACCATCAAGTAGTTTTTTTTTCCTTATTTCATTATGTTAAATTGGCCATGATAAAGTAAAAATTAATGTATTGTTTGGCTTTTTCTTCAGCACATGATATACATTCCCCATCCAACATGGGGAAACCATCCCAAAGTTTTCACCTTGGCTGGCTTAAATGTAAAAACTTACCGCTATTATGATCCAACAACACGTGGATTGAACTTCCAAGGTTTGCATTATTCCTGTACTTAATAACGGAGTCTACTCTCATCTTTTTATTAGAGAAAACAAGGGATATAAGAAAAACTAATCCCTGCAGAGCTCTTGATTTCTGTAAAGTACTACTCATTGATCTGCTCATATTTAAGATAGTGCGTGATAATGATGCCTTGTTTTTTTTTTCACTGGTTTCAATCTTCTTCGTTTCTGAATGTGTCTAACCATTGGATAATAGTTACTTAATTTTATGCTTGTCACATATACAAATTCTCATCAACTGTGGCTGCTAGGCCTCTTGGATGACCTTGGTTCTGCCCCATCTGGAGCTATTGTCCTTCTCCATGCATGTGCTCATAACCCCACAGGGGTTGATCCAACTCTTACGCAGTGGGAGCAGATCAGGCAGCTGATAAGATCAAAAGGGTTGATGCCTTTCTTTGACAGTGCTTATCAGGTACGCTCCTTTGATATAATAATAGAAGTGAAATTCTTGACTTAACATGACAGGATTCAATGATCAAAGGAACATGCTTAGTTGGAATGATTCTATGTTGATACATGCCATTCTCTTTTAACTCTAGGGCTTTGCAAGTGGAAGTCTTGATGCAGATGCAGAATCTGTTCGCATGTTTGTTGCTGATGGTGGTGAACTTCTTGTAGCTCAAAGTTATGCAAAGAACATGGGCCTCTATGGGGAGCGTGCTGGTGCCTTGAGTATTGTATGACCACAGCCACTAAACCTTTAGTATATTTAGTTATAATATGCTCATTGTTTTTGGTATTCATTCCTTAAAGCTTACATAAATTGGTCAGTGTAAAGTAATACTAGTATTTATTCAAAAGAGATTAATTGCTGGTTTATTGGGAAAGAGTATTCATCTCGATTCATCTACCTTTTATAGGTTTGTAAGACAGCTGAAGTTGCAGGTAGGGTTGAGAGCCAATTGAAACTTGTGATCAGACCCATGTATTCAAACCCACCAATTCATGGTGCGTCCATTGTGGCTTTTATCCTAAAGGACAGGTAAACATTCACAAATAGACCAGATGTGTGTCTAGTGCACTTCCAGTGAAAGAATATAAGTTAGTATCTTTGTTTTAGCTGAAACAGGTAAAAACCCTAAATATGGGCATCCGAACTAATTTTCTGATTTCATTCATGACCCAAGGCAAAACGTGAAAATGTCACAAAATGGTAAGGGGTGCATTTCCTTCTCATAAGTTTTTTCAAGCTTCTTTGTGATTTGCCTGCAGGTCAATGTACAATGAGTGGACTGTTGAGTTGAAAATGATGGCTGATCGTATAATCAGCATGCGCCAGCAGCTGTATGATGCCTTGCGTTCTAGGGGTGTGTCAGTCTTGAGTTCATTTGGTTTTTTGGTGATTCTGTAGCATCTTTTTGTTTCTATTTACTGAATGATTGAGCAAGTTATTGTTTTCTGGTATGATCCGCTTGATTGTTGGCCTGTATGTTGGCAGTGCCTTGACTTGTAGGCCTTTATTGAACAGTTTGACTATTGTGATTGTTGTCACATCATCAAACGAATATGAATTGAGTTATATATCAGCAGATTCTTGCTATTGTACACGCCATTGGCTGATTTTTTTTTTTTTTAACATGTATATTATGATTGTTTTGGCAGGAACCCCTGGTGATTGGACTCACATCATTAAGCAAATAGGAATGTTCACTTTCACTGGGTTGAACCCTAAACAAGTTGCCTTTATGACAAAGGAGTATCATATTTACATGACATCTGATGGGTAATGTACTCTGCCCCTGCCTATCTTGCAAATATTATACAACTTATGATATTTATGTTGTTAATTACATGGATCAACTACCATTATGTGGGATATAATGCTGGTTGGGTCGGATTTGAAAGTTAGGTTGGTGTTGATAAGTTGATAATGGGCAGTAGCATTTCTTGGTTAAGCAAGGATTGACGCAGTATGGATTGGTAGGAAGAATGAATATATCTCCGAGTCTTTTTGTCTTCATAATTTAGATCCTACAGAAACAAAACTAATTTGTCATTTATCCAGTTCCCTTTCTTCATCATTTATCTTGGATAATGGTGTCTGGCCTAACGTTTTATAGTTTTGAGGTGGTGTTGTATGTACTTGACAAGTATTCGGATGATTTCAGGGCCCATATGTTCTTTGACATATGTTTGCTTAAAGTGTCAAGTAACTAAAGGATCTCGTTTGCAGGAGGATAAGCATGGCTGGTCTGAGCTCAAAGAGAGTCCCTCATCTTGCAGATGCGATCCATGCTGCTGTTACTCGTGTTATGTAAATCGAGAGAGAGCCTTTATTTGCAATTGTTTCCTTGAAATTTACATATTCGTAATAATTGAATCCTCCGTACCCATCTGAACAAGTGGGGTATTTATCACTTTCTTTTTCCACTAAACAATAAGAAAATTAAAATTTTAAAAAATAAAAAGTCCGGGAAATGGACAAGTGCAACTTCGTGTCTTTAAATTATTGTCATTAAATTACAATTAAACCGATTGATTGTAGGGTATAAATTAACTATCTCATACTCGCACCAAGCTAATCGTATAAGTATCATATATTATATTATCGTATGACGATTATACTGTTGTTGGCATAGTGACTTAATCAGATAATTTTACAAGATTCTCTATAGCTTACATATACTTAAATTCTACAACTTTCATCTTAATTATCATCATAATTAAAAAGAAATTGCTTAAATACATACTTGGATTCTTGATAAAGGCCTTAACTTATTTTGCATGTCCAATGACTATTGTTTTACAATACCTTATTGTCTTGAATAATATATTGAATGATATCAAGTTCATCAAAAAATTTGTTGATCCGAATAATCATTTCCATTAAACGAAAGATATATTATGACTTAATTAACAACTGATGCTATATTAGAACTTTTTCAATCTTGAATGATATTGTTGTCAAGTAAAATAAACCTTAATAAAGATTTATTCCTAAAGTCGTTATCTTCTTGAACTTAAATATCAACTAATACATAGAGTAATGAATACCTTTAATAATTCGCAAGTCTTCAATATTTGAAATATTAAACATCTTTAGTATATTATCTATGTGCTTGGACTTAAAATGGGTGAACAACGTCCAATTTATCTCTATAGTTCTAATTCCCAAAATTGTTACCTTTTCCTATGCAATAAGATTGTTGTTAGACAATTATATTTTCAACAATTGTAAGTTATAATTATTGTTCTCTGTGAGTAATATGTCTGCTTATACTCCCACTAACCTTAACTAAAATAAGTTAAAAGCGTATTCATTGAGCCAACATTTTCATGTCCAAACTCAATTACCCAAGAAGGAAAAGAAGAAGAAGAATTATGGCGAGGATTGGACAAGAAATCACAAGAAGAACAATAATTCATCGTGTATCTCCCAAGTTTTGCTAAATTATTGTTCTTCTTGTGAATATACTTCCACGACCGTGTATGCAATTGGAAGAAACATTTTGGACTTACAAGGTTGGATACAAGGTCATGTAGCCAACCGTGTCTTTTCACGATTTTTAGATTTTTTGGGTTACACGATCGTGCACCCAATTGTGCATATGCTCAAAAACTTAGTTTTTGCTATAAATTGACATTTTTGACAGCAAAAGAGGAAGGAATCGTTTTGGGACTTTGTGAAGAGACAAAGCACTTACTCTTTAGAGACCCATGGAGAGCTAAGCTTCCTTATTCCAGTTCGGAAATAAAATCAACGCCGATGATCACATTTAAACATATCTTCATTGTGTATCGTTGTTCTATCTTGTTTTAGGGATTGTTTATATTATTATATTTATATTGATTTGGGCATTCATGTATGGATAATTAATATTCTCATGATTGTTTAATTTTTTTTTATGTATGAACCCATTGCTAGAATCTTAAATACAATATATAATTGTTGCATTATAGATTCATTTGTGGCTACTAATAGTGTTAAATCATTAGGAATAATGTAACATAGATTAAATGACCAAAGCTTGTGTGGTTATTGCCTAGATTGACGTGTTTTCCTTACTCGTAATGTAACTGTCTGATTAAATCTAAAGAGCTTGTTCTAGGATGTTCCATATTTAGGTTTAATTAAAAAGCTTGTTTTAATTAAACATAATTTAAGGAAAATTTGGGGTTAACAAAGCTTGTTGTTAATCTACGATGAATAATTCTAAGAGATGAAAAAAATGACAATAACGTATGTTTAATTGTGTGTAAGTTGAGATTGAACCGGAAATCGGATCCTAAACGCATTTATCACTTCCATCATTTTTATCTGTTTGCTTTGATTTACTCTCATTAGTTTACTTTTATTTTATTTTGTTATTAGAAACCAAACCAAACCCCTCCCCTTTAATCTAAACACTAATTTCTTTCTTTGCAAAAGTTTTACTTACACTCTTTATGTGATCGACCTAAACTTATCACTAGCTATAGTTTTAAGTTTAGTTATACAATGTGCACATGACTGAACTATTGTGTCAAAGTAAATTGTCCAACTTTTTCTTCATCTTTTCTTCACTTTTTCTTATCTTGATGGATTCCATTTTTAGAAGTTGAGTCTAAGTGAATTTTAATGGTATCATGGTCATGAAATAAAACCATCTACTTGAGTGTGAAGGTAGGCCTCCTTCTACGAAAGACTTAGGCTATCTTTCTAGAGCACTCATGAGAACCGAAGGTGTGCGTATGACCTTTAAAAGCATCTAATTTTTTATTGCGGAATAGTGAAGATTAAGGGTATGATATATGTTATAGGATCTCAACTTGTGTTTTTTGAAGTTCAGGAGTAATTTACTTCATTGACTGAGTTGTTGCCTCATTTTACTATACATCAATTCAATCAAATGATATTGATGTTTAAGTATTTCTATTGTGATGGCTAGTGTGGATCAACGGTCTAATACCGTGCGCAGGAGTCAAAGGCCTAGGTCCGAGTCCAAATGGTTAGCTGATTACGCCTTTTACGCCACATCAGCTAATGACATGCCAGGAGAATATCATTGCGCATAGGAGTGAGGGGAAGTAGCCTTATAGGGGGCAATAGTATAGGAGTCAGTTATGAAAAATGTTATGCAGAACCTTCTCTTTCTCTCCCTCCTTCTCTAATCATTTGCTCTGTATTTCCCTTTTTTTCGAGAAAATGTGTATTTCTCCATACATTGAAATACAAATTATGGGATTTTGCACTATCCCTGTTCATATTTGCTTATCATTCACTTTACATCGAGAAATACACTACATTTGGTGCTTTCATTGACTCTTTGCTTAGATGGCAGAGCATCAAACCCGCTTCTATGTTCTCGATGATAGTGTCAAAGCTCTTACCGAGTCTCAATCCGTCCTTCGTCATTATGTCGATTCCATTGCATCCACTTTGGAGGACCAAAAGAAGCTGCTGCAGAAAGTTTTACAGCATCTTTCCCACAGCTAGTTCAGTCCCCTGCGTATTCAGGTGCTTCTCCTTCTTCCTCTGGTTCAACCCCCTTGGGCCACCACAAACCAGCCCCAGTTCAAATGGCACGATTCTCAGGCCTCAATCCTGACCGGTGGGTCCTCCAAGCCGACCAATATTTCGATTTCTATAACATCCAAACCGAAGACCGCGTCACCATTTCTTCCTTCTATTTTGACGCCACCACTGTCGACTGGTACGATTGGATGTTCCGAAATCGACAACTTGCAAGTTGGGCTACCTTCACCGCTGCCCTTTTGTTGCGTTTCCGACCACAGGAGCTTAAACAGCTTGAAGGCGTTTTGGCCAAACTCCAACAGACCTCTTCCGTCAATGACTATCGTTCCCAGTTTGAATCTATCACCAACAAGACCATTCCCTTGCTGGCCCAATTCCTGGTCCATTGTTTCATTTCTGGACTTCATGGGGACATCAAGCATTATGTGCTTGTTCATCGGCCCAGAACCTTGGAAGAGGCCATGACCCTTGCCCAGATCCATGAGCAACGAATCCATTTTGAGAAAGGCTTGTCCAAGCCCACTTTGGGGGCAACAAAGCCTCTGCTTCCCACCCCCTTACCACCGAAAACCCCTACATTCTCTCCACCACCAACCACCACAGCTACGGTCACACTACTAGGTGGCAATCGGGTTCCGTTCTGTTGTTTATCTCCATCAGAAGCTGTTGCTCGTCGTGCTAAAGGCCTTTGTTACCATTGCGACGAGAAGTATACTTGGAACCATAAATGTAAATCCAAACCCCATCTCTTACTTTTCGAAGGTGAATCAGACCCACCAGATCCGATTGAGCTGCTCCCTTTGGCACCTCCTCCCGCCCCTGCTGACCAATTGCCCCTCAATATTGCACTAGAGTCTCACTTACAGTCCAGTACTTCCTATAACGTGCTAGCTGGTGGTTGGTCAACGTCGACTCTCCAATTTTAGGGTACTGTTTTTAGCAAACCAATCCAAGTCCTTCTCGACGAGGGTAGTACGCACAACTTTGTGCAGACCCGTGTTGCCCAATTCCTTAACCTCGTCGTTACGACCACCCCAAGCTTCTCTGTTCTTGTGGGCAACGGTGAGCGTTTAACTTATGTTGGTGTCGTTCATCAGGTTCCTCTGGTGATTCAGGAGCACAAACTTTTGATTGATTTCTACGTACTGCCCATCCAAGATTGGGACGTGATCTTGGGTGTTGATTGGCTGACAACGTTAGGTCCGGTTGTGACAAACTACGCGACTTTGGTGTTTGAATTTCAGCATAATGGCACCAAGGTCACTTGGTATGGGGACAATGCAGTCAGTGCTCAACCAATCCAATTTAATTGCTTACGGCGTTTATCCCGTATTGGTGTTATTTCTGAATTCTTTAAGCTTAAATTAGTTTCTGTTGACTGCCCTATTCCTACTAATTTGTGTGTTGAGCTTGATGATTTGTTAGGTGCTTATTCTGATGTGTTTACCAAACCTCATGGCTTCCCACCGCCCCGCAGTTGCGACCACGCCATCCACCTTATTCCGGGATTAGCTCCGGTGAATGTCAAGTCCTACCGATATCTCCACTTCCAGAAACAGGAAATGGAGAAGCTGGTGACTGATATGTTAGCTGAGGGCATTATCCAGCTCAGTACCAGCCCATTCTCTTCCCCGGTCTTACTTGTCCGAAAGAAAGACGACACTTGGCAGTTCTGCGTCGATTACCGGACTTTAAATGCTATCACCGTTCGTGATCGTTTTTCGATAGCTCTTCGACGAGTTGTTTAGGGCAAAGTATTTTTCAAAGTTAGAATTATTGGCTAGGTTTCATCAAGTTTGGATTAGGGTCGGCGATGAGGCCAAGACAGCCTTTCAGACACATGACGACCACTACGAGTTCCTCGTCATGCCCTTTGGTCTCTCCAATTCTCCATCAACTTTCCAATTGTTAATGTCTGACGTTTTTTGACCTTTCTTGCGCAAATTTGCCTTAATCTTCTTTGACGATATACTTGTCTACAATACTGATTGGCAGGCTCATTTGGATCACCTTTGACAGGTTCTTTCTTTGTTACGTGCCCACTACTTGGTTGCTAAGCGCAATAAATGTACTTTTGGCACTACCTTTATTGGGTATCTTGGTCACATTGTCATCCCCGACGGTGTCATGGTGGATCCTGAAAAAATCCTTGCTATTTGCAATTGGCAGACCCCGAAAATCGTTAAAGAAGTTCACGGGTTTTTGGGTCTCGTTGGATGCTATCAACGCTTCATTCAGAATTTTGCGTCCATTGCAGGTCCTTTAAATGCCTTGTTACGTAAGGACAACTTTTATTGGTCTGAAGTTTCAGCTATTGCCTTCGATAAATTGAAGGATTTGCTCAGTCATACCCCTGTGTTGCACTTACCAGATTTCTCGGCGTCCTTCACTATTGAAACCGATGCTTCCGGTTCTGGGATATGCACAGTCTTGTCCCAAAACAAACACCCAATCGCCTACTTTAGCCAACAACTCAGTCCCTGCATGCAACAAGCATCCACCTATCAGCGGGAGATGTTTGTCATTACTCAAGCCGTAGCCAAGTGGCGCCAATATCTCCTCGGCCTCAAGTTTACTATCCTCACTAACCAGTAACCCCTTAAGAACCTCACTGCCCAAGTCATTCAAACTCCCGACCAATAGAAATGACTTGGTAAATTAGTGGGATATGATTTCGACATCATTTATCGCCCTGGCAAACAGAACACCGCAGCCGATGCCCTTTCTCGTGTTCCTATCTCTGGCCTTTTTGCCATCTCTCAGGTTAAGTTTGACATTGTTGTTGACATCCACACTGCCATTGCTCAGCATCCTAAGTTGCTCCATTTGCAGCAGTGCTTGGCCCAGGATCCTCATAGTTTGCTTGGTTTCACCTTTCGAGACGGGTCACTGTTTTTTCGGGGTGCTACCCTTCGACTCCCCTTTGTGTCTGCAGCTTCTCACTGAGTTTCATGCCTCGCCTATCGTTGGCCACGCCGGTATCACGAGGACATTCCATCGCTTATCTTCCAATTTTTATTGGAAATCTATGAGGAAGGATGTCCAACAGTTTGTTAATGAGTGCCATGTTTGTCAACAGATGAAGGTGTTAACTCTGCCCCTAGGGGGTTTACTTCAGCCCCTTCAACTTTCAAATTTGATTTTCGAAGCAATCTCGATAAACTTCATTACAGACTTGCCAAGTTCCAAGGGTAAAGCAGTCCTTATGTTCGTGGTTGATCGACTATCAAAATATGAACATTTCATCGCCTTACCCACTAATTTCACAGGTGTTACTGTGGCTTACACCTTTGTGCAAGAAGTGGTCTGCCTTTATGGCATACTGATCGATATTGTCACCGACTGCGATGCCCGTTTCTTAAGTGCATTTTGGCAGGAAGTTCACCATCTCCAAGGCACCACCTTAAGCATGAGCACTGTTTACCACCCACAGTCCGATGGACAGTCCGAGGCATTTAACAAATGTGTCGAGATGTACTTGCATTGTTTTGTCTTCGACAACCCCTCTTCTTGGATGCATTCCCTTCTGTGGGTTGAGTTTTGGTACAATACCGCTTACCAGACAGCTGCACAGATGACTTCCTTTGAGATCCTCTATGGTCGCACACCCCCGACCATCTCCCGCTATATCAGAGGCTCCAGTGGCAACGCTATAGTGGAAAGCCAAATGCTCGACCGTGATCGTGTCCTCTCATTGCTTAAAGGTAATCTCTTAAAGGCTCAAGATCGAATGAAGTTTTTTACTGATAAGGGACGTCGTGAAGTTGTTTTTGCTGTTGGTGACTAGGTCTATATCAAGCTTAAGCCTTTCCGGCAGAATTCCATCCGTTTGCAACGTCATAGCAAGCTCGGTCGGCGTTATTCAGGGCCATATCCAGTCATCCAGCAGATCAGCGACGTTGCTTACAAGCTCAGGTTACCGAATTCAGCCCGCATTTACCCGGTGTTCCATGTTTCCCTTCTGAAAAAGTGCATCGGCAAACCTGCCAAGCAAGTCACTCCCTTAGAGTTGGTCGATTATACGTCCTTGGTTTCGTTACAGCCTAAGGCTATCTTCGCCAAGCGCACTGTGCAGCGTGCTAACTTCTTGATTGAACAGTGGCAAGTGCAGCGAGAGGGTCTGCCCTTGGAGAAGTCCACTTGGGAAGACAAAGTCAAACACCTTGCATCTTATCCTCTACTTGAACCTTAACGACAAGGTTCCTGCTAATGGGGATGGCAATGTTGTGATGGCTAGTGTGGATTAGGCCCTGTTTGGATGGATGTTAATTAATAGAATGAAATGTAATAGAAGGAAATGGAATGGTTTATAATGGAATGGAATGTAATATAGTAAAAAGTTATTTAGGAAGGATGGAAGGGTTTATAATGTAATGTAGTGAAATATTGTTTGGAAGATGGATGGAATAGAATGGAATGTATAATAAATGACTTTTA
>JANZLF010000008.1:20570567-20580697 GCA_026546835.1 Erythroxylum foetidum
ATTCCCGGGTCAAAGGGTTTGCCCCGGTTAGGTTCTCCGACCTCTGCGTGGATACCGTTAGAGACGGTCTCCTTTGGCCGTTATGATTTGATTTCGTTATATAGACACATAGATCCTGGCTTTCGGGAAGGTCCCAGAACAAAATTTTTTGTTTGCCGCACCGTGTCCATGTGATGCACACACCGGGACTTTCCTACAGTTACAACATAATTCAAAATACAAACTTTACAAAAATAACAATTTCTCAAAATGCAACTAAAGCATTATTTTTACAAAATATAACTTCAAAAGAACAAAATGTGCAAATTGGAGTGATGTCTTGACGCTCGACTCGATCACTCAATATCTTGCTCATCGCTTGTGGATGGGAAGGAGTGGGGGTGAGCTTAACACTCGTAGGTAACAGTTTTATAATCGGTAAATAAGCAAAAATCATTAAAACCTTCATGATCATAGCAATTTTCACAAAAATCCATAAAACATATATTTCTCAATTTGTCAAGCCAATTCACAATTCACATTTGTCAAACATTCATCAACTTGTCAACACATGTAAACACATAAGCACATTATAATGGTTTGGGTGGATCCGTATAGAATATACTACATATTTTTCATACGGGTCCTGTGTAACCGTGAACAGAACATACTATCGCAATCCCATAAAATGGTCTTGCGTAGCCGTGAATTTATGGGAGTCTGCGAGGGAGCTTCATGCCGCTAGTGGGAACGTGGGAGAGGCTTTTTAATCAAGTGCACTTCACATACATAGGGGGCCATTACAAACCTACATAATCATGCATCTCATAACTTGCAAACCATTTGCCCAAATGGCACATTTTGAAATCTTGTCTTTCATGAGCATGAATTATTTCATATACTTGCTATTCTTTTAAAATCATTTCACAATTTCACAACAAAAAATTCTATACCCAGCATATAACCATTTCCCAATCATTCAAAAGCCACAAATACAACAATTATAGAGCAATTTGAAATCATTCTCATATCACTCAAAATTCATTCACAAAACTCATATACAAAAACATGTGGCACATACTCAACCATTTTAAAGAATAATAAATGCACATTTTCAAGGTAGTTGGAAATCATTTAATTCCATTTATTTGAAAGAGATTTTAATAGCTTATTGACTCAATTATAAAAATGTCACCCACCTTGGTTTTCTTGCTTGAAACTTGCTCAAGGGTGTCTCTCCTCTTGCTCCTCTGGCCTCTCTTGATTTTCTTCAACATTGACAACAAAATTCCAAATCAAATAGAATTCAAATTGAAAAATCCAAGGACCCAAATGCATGAAATTGACCATAAAAAACTTAAACCCATATATTTCCTAAACTCTTTGAACCAAAACCCTTCCAAAAATCTAAATATCAAAACACAAACTTACCTTGAATCTTCACCAAACAATGATTTTCTTGGCTCTAATGGAAGCGTTAATCTTTCTCTTCCTTTTTTCCTTCTTGCTCAATCCCAAAATCCCTCTTGAAGGTTAATAAAAGTTGAAACCTAGCTTAACCCTCTTTTCTTTCTCTTCTTTTCTCTTACACGACACTCTCTCTCCTCTCTTTTCTCCAATTTTTGTTTTCTCTCTCTTCCAATGCAAGACAAGTCTTTTCTTCTCCCTTTTATACCCTTAATGAATGCACAATGTCTATTTTACCCTTCCTTCAAAGCCTTAAGACTTTACAACTTAAGTGATCTTCCTAAACTACTCCTCATGCATAAGTTACCAACTTAACACTTTTATTCTTTTAACTTACATCATATTATCTTACTCATATTAACATGCTAATTAATTCCAATATAAATTAATCTAGTAAGACCCTATGATAATCTAATCATGCTTGTTTATCAAGAAAAAAAAATTTGGGGGCTAACACCTCATGGGTGGATTAACTCCATTGTAGAAGGTTTGTAATATAAGTTCTTTGGGTAAGTTATGGTGATGACATATCCTCTGTAAATCCTTATAATATTCCCACTCTTCATATAAACACTCCTGTCATTTTGTTGGAAATTTGTAATCTCCTTTATCAATCTTGTTGTCCTTGTCAGGGGCAAGTACTTGTTTAAGAATCCATGCACTAGCTGCTCCCATATTGTAATATTTGTTTGGTTTAAAGAGTGATACCATGCTTTGGCTCTATCTCTTAATGTGAAGGAAAAGAGCCTCATTCTAATGACATCTTTCGACAATCCATTATGTCAGAAGGTATTGCATATTTCTAGAAAGTTTACTAGATGGGCGTTAGGATCTTCATTAGCTAACTCATAGAACTTCATGTTAGTCTACAACATATTCAGCAATGCTGTGTCTAGTGATGCCTGCTGAATACTGTGTCTAGTGATGCCTTTATGTGCATCGTTGAGCCCTGGTCTCATAAAATCTATTAGGGTTCGCTACTGGTCTCCTCACTTAAATTCTTTTGCTATCGTTCTTTCAATGTCTTTTTGGCATCTCGCTCTTCGAAATTTTTTGTTCTTGTATTGTGATGTCAAGTATTGGAGTGTCTTCAATCTTACTTGAACTCCGAGTAATTCTTATGTTCATACAGTCGCAAGGACACAAAAATGGCAAAAAAGTTACTTAGATTAAAGGAATTTAAATAGTCCTAAGCTAAATCCCCAGCAACAGCACCAAAAACTTGTTGAACAAGTTTTATATCTAATAAACCCCTTAATACACTACAAGCGTACAGATCCTATTTTGTAGTATATAAGGTTATCGTTTCCACGAGGATTATGCAAGAACAAATTTGAACTTAGCTTTGTCTAAGGTAAGACGAAATTAAATTTTTTTTTTACAAAAGTAAATAATAGAAATTGAAACAAATAATAAAACAAAGCAAACATGCAAATAAGAAGTGAGCAACCAATTAATTTAGGGTTTGATCAAGGATGAATACTTAGGGCTTATTCCTTCTTTATTGTGTTTCCTTAACTAGTATTGATTCAATTATGTGTTCCTCATAGATTTCCTAATATATTGATTACTCTCTCTAAAGACCTGATCAATTAACCTTAGTTGAATATGAAAATTCTAAATTTGTAACCTCTTTATTCACAAAACTTTCCCAAACATTTTTAATTAGATATGAATTTATCTATTGGATAATAAATTTCTTACACAAGATCTCATTCAAAACATGACCTAGTCCAATGTGTCACAAGTTGTGCCCATTCAAAATCCTAATTTTTAAAATACAATAGATTTGGTTATTGATTCTTTATAATTAACAAGTCAATTTTTTTATACATCTGTTGAACTTTTTGGGTTTGATTTGAACTTTTTTCATGGGTTCATTAGGGTATATTCTTAGGTGGGTTTATATCAAGCTCCCTTCTTGTTGACCTTATTGATCAATTTAATCACTCATATCTACAACTATGAAAAGACATGATAAGGGGTTAGGGACTAAAAAAAATTCAGAAAAATAAAAGGTATAGAATTTCTTTATCCGAAACGTCAACTTCTAATAAAATTTTATCTTCTAGCATCGCATCCCTGCGGCCTGTGGTAACTCTCCCAGCTCGTTCCCTGATGAAGGAGCAGAGGAACTCATCTGCAATAACCTAATCACATGACATCCTAATTAATTCATTTATGCCTCATGATGTCCATGCCCGACCTTACCTTAAAGAAAGGAATGCATCCATTTGTTAGGACTTAATCATCCCGCATCTCCTGTATAAAGCAGAGTTGCAATTAAATAGGGGTAAGTTAACTTATTACACAACATCTACTCACAGGCCTATGTTTTAACTTATTACACAACATCTACTCACAGGCCTATGTTTAATTGATCGTTGGAGTTTCTTCGTCAAAGAACACTCCGGCCCTGTTTGGCATTGTTTACAGGTCTAAGTAAGGAAAACATTCAAGAATTTGAGGAGTTTCCGCTATCAAGATAAACTTGTCATCAAATTGGATTACAACTGCGAGATAATCTCGAAAACGCTATTTTCTTTACAAAGCTTCCATTGCATGGCGGCGTGGTAAGAAGCAGTTGAAGAATATCCTTTTCATGCCTGAAGGCCCTCTTTGCAATAGTTGAGTTAGGGAACTGGCATTCGGACTGTAGGGGTACCAGATTTCATGTCCTCCAATAGAAGATCCAAGAGATGTTTAGCTACGGGACCTTCTTTGCCTGCATAAAGAAAATCGTGACTATCATAAATCATCATTTTAAAAGTCTGATGTTTAGCATTTCTAAGAGAAAAAACTACGAAGTAGATGTGATGGAATAAAGGTTCGGCCTGCAATTCAAGTCTCAGAGCATGCAACATATGGTAATCAGCTTATGATGTATCGAAGGGACAAGTTGCAGTGCATCAACTTGTTGGGAAAGCTCCCCAGAAGCAACTAAAAGCGAAAGGAAGAAAGCATTTTGTTTCCCACATTCAATAAGCAAACTTAACTCTTCAGTTGCACTCAAATGAAATGAATGACACTCCATAGTTAACTCTCAAGTCCTTGTTTCAATAAACCATGACACTCCATAGTTAACTCAAGTCCTTGTTTCAATAAACCATTCAAACTTAAGGAACCAAGGAAAGTTTATAAGAAACATTCTCTTTATAAACGTGGAAGAATGCACAATATGTTAAAGAAAAGGTTCTCACCGTCACCAATGACCTGGTCATCCCATTGCACCACAGGTCTAACAAGAATTCCGCTACCAATGAGCATCATCTCCTCTGCTTGCTTTCCTTCCTCTACGGTCACATTCCTAATTCTTATACCATGAAGGTTGCCCCCCCGCACCATCCCTTCGGCCAGAGTCAAAACTCTCTTAGCTGTACACCCACTTAAAATTTTGTCAAATTGAGGCATCAGAAGGTAGTTCTCCTTCGTAACAAAAGCCACATTCATGTTAGGCCCTTCAGCAACAAAGCCATAATTGTCCAGCCAAATGCCTGCAAATGCGCCACTGTCTTCGGCCTCCATCTTTGAAAGCACATTTGGAAGGTAGTTTACACTCTTCACCGTAGCAAATAGAGGTGGCTTAATTGGGATAGACGAAGTTATTACCTTGATGCCTTTTGAAACAAATGGAGATTGGTCTTGGATTACTATGGCATAAAGAGCTGGCTCATGACAGTCAGATGGAGACAGCTGGAAATCACCAGGTCCCACAGAAAGCCAGTATCTAAGTGATCCTTTCTGACATTTAGCTACACTCACTGTTTGTATGAGTATTCTTTTTATGCTTTCGCGATCAAAAGGGAGATCAACTCTAGCCATAGATGCTGACCTCAAAATACGGTCAAGGTGTTGGTCCAACTCATAGAGATGCCTAAGAAAAAGAAAGACATAAATGAGGTAGATTATAATCGAGCAGATTGTGAAAACATAACATTAAAAAGATAATACTGGATTGGACTGAAAAGGTTATGTTTTCTTACTGAATCAGCATCTTATATCCATTTTGTCGGAGAAAAAAATGTTGTGTTCTTGATCTTAGAGTAGAAAATAGTTCATTTCAAGGACAGGAAGTTCCGGCCCAATTCAAACCAGGGGAAGCAGGAATAAGGTTCAGTACTTAGAAAAGCTCCAAATTACAACAGTACTAAGTATTTGTACAGAATATGAGAAAACTATTCAGATCCCAACTGTTACTGAGAGCTTTCCCCAAATAGATTGGGATTGAAACATAAGGTTAACACCAAGCAACTAAACAAGCAAATCGAATGCTTGTACTACTCCCTATGAAATCGTGACACTCAAGAGTTGAATCAGGCTTTCATTACAAACATAAGTAAATGAGCAAGGATACTACTTTCCTCAACTCTTGGAGGAGTAGCAACTACGGAAAAGCAAATTAATTCTGTTTGTTGCAAATTATAATTGATTACGGTCAAGCGACATCAAAGAGTTGCCACAGTAGTTATGGTGAACAATTACTCAGTTAACCTTCTATTACAGTGTAAGGTCCTCTTTCCGATCCAGCTTAAGCCTTTGGAGAACTAGTGGTTGTAGTTTTAACAACAAATTTGGTAACAAACAGCATGATCAAACTGTGACATTGCATCAATATATATACAACCAAATGACTTCTTTCATTTTCTGAAGCAAATTTGACTAACCCATCCATTATTGCAGCAGTATCAAAGACCCCATGTCCCCTGTGTACCATGTGGTCATCCATGGGTATCACCATAGCTGCAGGATCTGTTGTTATACCCCCAAGTACGCTAGAATACATGGCCAGAAATTTCTGCTTTCCCTTTTGATTTTCTCGAAACGTTTTTAGCCTTTCAATAGCCTACAGCCAGATCCACACTAACGGTAAATTTTGATAACAGAATAATCATACAGAGGCTTGCATCTTAATTGTCGACAATCTCTCGGTCTTTTGGCAAATGCATCATACAAGTATCAAAGAAGAAAACAAAACTATATCATATATGGGTTCCTGGTTACTCTCACCGTAACACAAACAAAGCATGTCAGCAAGACGGATTACATTAAGAAAGGACTAAGAAGACAAACCTCTGAGCAAGAAAAAACTGGGACTTGAGATGCTTCGTCGGGAGAATCTGCCACTAGGATGAAAAGTTTCAGAATTGAGAAACTGAAATTGGACAATTTAACGTTGCAATGAGATTATAGTGAACTCTAAAACTTACCAACCAAAACATCAGGTTGGAAAGAGCTTCTGGTGATTCTGACTTCTCTGAGCGAACCATGACGTAAAAAACGAATTCCAAGACGACCCTGAAATGAAACATTTCTTGGTGGGGAAAATGAAGTAAACTTATGATCCTGAAGCTTTGTAGGTTGCAAAATGGGTTTAGAGACAGAAACCGAAACAGATACCATGGAAACAGGAAATAGTAAAGATTTTACTTTCTTTAAAAGAAAGCACTCGAGATCAAACTCTTGTCACCTTAATTGGGAGTTTAGTGGGCAATTGAAAGAAAAAAGGCTGCAAGATCAGCGTCTTTAAGTAGAACCAGAATAGGTCTTCATGTCTACATAAGATGATCGTATCCGACCAACAAAACAAACAAATGCCTTGGAAAATTGCAGTTCTGGTGCCCATAATTATTTTATTTTAAATTTATAGGGATTAGACTTTAAATTCTACAAGTTAAAAGGGTGGTTCTATAAAATTTTATATACATCCGTATCATCGTCGTCATCATTATCATCATTATACCCGATTTAAAGCAAGCTCTAGTGAAGTATGACGCAGCCTTAACCCTTCAAGGTAGCTGAACCGCAATCTACGGTGTCAAAGTTTTTTAAGTTATTAGCTTGAAAAGTGACGACTCCTTAACAATGGGATTAATATAAATATTGAATTATTTTTCTTTAAAATGGAAAAATCCACCCCACTTGCGTAAGAGCAAAGTGTAGATGTTGGAAACAAAAGGTTACAGTTACACCCACTTGCCCCTTACCCAACCCAACCAGATTCCTCTTGCTATTCTCAGGAATCGGATGCAGTCACAAGGTCTGACTATTTTACTTTGTTATACTGTGGATCACTTTCCACTCGAACAAGGTGTTCTTTTTTTCAGTTTTTGTTCTGTGTGTTGCTTTGAAGCCGTTAGGGTTCTTCTTTTGTGAGGCTGTTATGTGCCATACAAATCAAACCCTAGTTGGATTTTAGCTGTTATAAAATACCCGTTTCCCTTTTATCTATCCATGGCCATTATCGGCGACGCGCTGCGGCAAGCGTTCATGCCGAAGCGTGAATACGAGAGCCTCCGTGAAGAGGATAGAGCGTGGACCAAACTACAGCGGCCGCTTTTATTGTGCGCTGTGGCCCTCATTTGCCTATTCATTTTCGCATGCTCTGCGGTAAGCTTGAAGATCGTGTTTCCCGGAGAAGGCGGGAAGAGGCCGTTTTGTAGCCACCGGAGACTCCAACCTCTGCCCATTAACTTCAGGAACAGCGGCAGCGGTGATTCCGATCTATTTCCGGGCGCATTCTACCTGACAGATCAGGAGACAGTGGACTATTACTGGATGGTTGTCTTCATTCCTTCCTTTATCATTTTCTTGGCCTCCCTTGCGTATCTTGTGGCCGGTAAGCTCGACTCCGCCTATGTCTTCGCTGTCTTGCAGGTGTGGGGGGAGTTTGTTGGAGATTAAGAACTAAATTTGGTGCAGATGAACTCCTTGCTTGTCATATTAATTTCTTGATCCTTTTCTGCAGGAGTAAAACAGATGGGATCATAATCTACCACTTAACTGGCTTTAATCTTCTCTTATTTTTAGGATCCCGTTATTGTGTTAATGATGCTCTTTTGACAAATTCTTGTGTTTGTGGTTCAGGAATAGTTGTTGCTTATTCTGCTCCGTCAAGACATGGATGCTTAAAGGTGGTTGAAAACAATTACTGTGCCTCAAAAAGGGGTATGTTCATATTCTTTTTTATTTTGAATCAGAAAAAAATGGTCTTCATTTGTTAGGCCAATATCACCTGTTGTTTTGCAATGGGCCTACAAAAGTAAACTTCAGTGATTTTATTTCAATGAATTAGTTAAACAATTCGTGCAACAAATGCCTTTACACTTTTGGTGATTTGGTCATTGTCCCGACAGTCTAGGCTGCTGTTATTGATCTTCAACATGGTTTTTCACATCATGGTGGTGATTTAAGACACTCAGAGAAATGGTATTACAAAGATGAAACAGAAGAGTAAGAGTAAACAGAGAAAAGTGATGGAGTAAGAAATTAGGGTTTGGGAGGAGAACTAGAGGGAGGCAGTTAACAAAAACTATCTTTAGCTAGTGTCAGTTTTTGTTGTAAAATTATACAAGAAACTTGCATAGTTTCATGAAGAACTTTTAAAATTGCCTTTGTTTTTAATCTTCCTACTTTTGTTTGTCTTGGATAGTTCTTGACCATGGAAGATAGATTTATAATTTGATATGTAAAAGCTAATATTGGCATGCAGTTGCAAGCTCTTTCATTATTTGTTGTTGTTAGTTTTAATTTAAACAATCACAAAGTTAATGCAAATTAATTTAATTCTTGTGGTTCAATTGTGGACAATGTTTATTACTAGTTTGAGATGATAGTAAGTGAGTATCTTGTGATTTCTTATTTTGTGACATACAGGTGGAGTGCGTTGTCTTTCCATCTTGAATGTTGTCTTTGCAGTCATCTTTGGTCTTCTGGCAATTTTTCTTGGTTCAAGCCTACTAACCTTAGGGAGTAATTGTTCATTACCCTTGTTTTGGTGCTATGAGATTGCGGCTTGGGGGCTTGTCATTTTGTATGGGGGAATAGCGTTCTTTCTGAGAAGGAAGGCAGCTGTTATTCTTGATGAGAGTGATTTTGGTGGTCAAAACCTTGGTGTGGAGATGTTGGAAGCAAATGTCTTAGAAGTCACACCAGAGGTCGAAAGGCGTGTTAATGAAGGTTTCAAGGCATGGATGGGGTCATCTCTACTATCTTCTGATGATGAAGATGAACTTGACGACTACTTGGAAGTTCCAAATCCATCTCATACTAGTTCTCTCAGGCAAAAGGTATGATCTTGAAATCTCGTGGTTGGTCCAAAAAAAGTTCTTAGGGAAAGCCTTGTGCAAAGTAGAAATTGGTAGAGGAACTATTTCGGTTTTGGAACATTGTTAACTTACTTTAGGATACGAATCAGTTAATTCGCTGATAGATGATGTGCGTACTTTACATTTTAGGATGTCCCTTCAACTATAAGTATTATTTACAAGCTGTAAATAATTTGACATGTGTCTCGATATGTGTTATAAGCCATACTTTTGGAAAGTTAATTGCATATTGATAACAATCTAATCATTTCATATTAATTGCATATTGATAACAATCTAATCATTTCATATTTTGTGCTTGAGATTATTGATATTTCATGGCTAAGATATGCTTTGACTTGATATGTTGATGATATATCATCTTTACTTGTTAGAATAATTAGAAATTCAAGTATTTGGTAAGAGTACTTCATCTGATTGATTTAGAGAGAGACCTTGAGTGTGAGGTTTGAGAACAATGTTAATTGGAAAGAAAAGAAATGAAGTATCTGTTAGACCCAGGGCACCTAGAATAATACTTACAGATTTAGTAAATATATAAATATATATATATATATGAGGATTAACTGAATTCTGTTA
>JANZLF010000008.1:20603533-20614351 GCA_026546835.1 Erythroxylum foetidum
TTATTATTATTCAAATATATTATTACAATTTATTCAAATTTATTATTATTATTATATAATTTGTATTGATTATTACTCAAATTTATTATTATTATTATTATTATTATATAATTTGTATTTATTGTTATTCAAATATATTATTATAATTTATTCAAAATTATTATTATTATTATTATTATTATTATTATTATTATTATTATTATTTTATTTGTATTTATTATTATTAAAATTTATCATTACAATCCATTCATAATAAAAGTATCAATGAATTACATATTTCTAATCATATTAAGGACCAGGGGCATATTTGTTATTTGCACTATTTTTTCGTTCTGTCCCCTGCAACCAAATACATTCTGTTCTCAAGACGAAGACATAAATTTCTGTTCTGTTCACCACAATCAAATAATTCACTGTCTCCAGTGTTTGTTCTGTTCCGTCCTGCTCCGTTTCGCCTCCAGCTACTGGAGACAACAACCAAACGCAGCGTTAGTGAACATCCACTTGACCCTATAAAAATATTAATCATCAATTAATTGAAATGAAATTAAAAAACCCTATACAAGAAGTTAATATTAAAAATAATATACTATATACACAACAGGATGTATAAGAATTTATTAGTAAATGTTCTGAGTTATTACAAAAACAACTAATTCCACCAAATACAAGTAAATATTTAGCTCCTGCCTTTTATGTAAACAATCATTCTGAACAAAAAAGAGGAAAAAGAAGAATGGTAATTAATTATAAAGAATTAAATAAAGCTACTATAGGTGATGCATACAAATTACCCAGAAAAGATTATATTATTAGTGAACTAAAAGGACATCATTAGTTTACTACATTAGAAGCAAAATCAGGTTATTGGTAATTAAGATTACATGAAAAAACAAAACCATTAATAACCTTTACTTGTCCCCCACAAAAACATTATCAATGGAATATACTACCTTTTGGATTAAAACAAGCTCCAAGTATTTATCAAAGATTTATGAACAATAATTTAGAAGGACTAGAAGACTTTACACAAGCTTATATAGATGATATTATTATATTTTCTAACAAAGATAAACAAGATCATTTAAACAAAGTAATAATAGTTCTTACTAGATGTAAAAAGAAATGATTAATTTTAAGCAAAAAGAAGATTAAACTAGCGTAACAAAATATTGAGTTCTTAGGTATAGAATTATATAATGGTTTTCTTAAATTAAAACCAAATGTTCTTGAAAAATTACATAATTTTCCTAGCACATTAAAAAATATAATTGGAGTTCAAAATTTTTTAGGACTAGTAAATTATATATCTAATTAGGGATTTCTTAAAGATTTAGCTAAAGAAAGAAAAAAAGTTGCAACTTAAATGTAGCACAAAACTCAATGGACATGGACTATAGAAAATAAAAAAACAGTACAAAAATTAAAAAAAATTTGTAAGGATTTACCAACATTATACAAATATAATGTCAAGGATACATTGATGGGCCGACTGTCTTCTAGCACAACCACCCAACTCAAGGAAATATCTTTTATGTAAATATATCAATAGGACCTTTAATCCCACTGAAAGGAAATATCCAATTCATGAAAAAGAAACACTTACATTTATTAAAACATTAAGGGAAAGTTGATTTATTACCTGTTGAATTTTATATTCAAATAGATTCTAAGTATTTATGTGGATTCACTAGATATAATATTAAAACTAATTATAATCAAGGAAGATTAATTCGATGGCAACTCGAATTCCATCGAATTAAATCATTATACTTTTCACATCAATTATATAAAATCATCTACTAATAGTCTTGTAGATATATTAACAAGAGAATAGAAGAAGTCATCCTCAGCCTGAAGGATTCTCTCATTAAAAAAGAAAATGAGTTAACAGAGCGTCAACACTAGTGGGTATAATAACCAATGAATTAATCAGTTACGAGCAACTATTACCCTCCTTAAAACACAAATATCCACTGACTAATCACACTCTACAAATCTTCAAATAACCAATATTAAACCATAACCACAAAACATCCAGCCAACTATCCAGCCAATAACACCCCAACAAATCACATAGACACCTTTAACCATCTCTTAGAAAAAGGAAGACTTTAAAGAAAGTAAAACTTATGTCATTTTCAATGGACCAATGTTTAGAATATATGATGAATGGCACAAAGTTGCTGTTCATATCACTGGCAAATCTTCCATTATTCATCGAAGTTATAATACCCATATGGAAGCAAAGAAAGCTTTGGCAGAATTCAGAGAACCCTCTTTTAAACCGCAATATAAACAAGTTTTTGAAAAACAATCAACTTCCACTACCATGAAAACCCTTGGAAAACCAATCAATATGGAAAGGATCAATGATGTAACTACCCAAGCCTTGAAAGACGAAATGAAGAAAATTATTCTTGAGATATTTTATGATTGTTTCCAAGCACTTAATGAATGGAAGGAGGAACAAAAAATATTTTAGTATTATTCCCAAAATAGAGGACATTATAGACCCAAAGCATTCATCTTTCCAGAAATAGATGCACTCTCTACTTATCTCTTTTGTTAAAGTAGTTTAGTCGATACCATTTACCTAATTAATTTAAATAGTCTAACCGAATTTTCAACTAGATTCACTTTAACAATAAAAAATTAGAAAGAAAGATTTGCAAAAAGAGAGAGAAATTTTCATCAAAGTTTTTAACAGTCATCCAATCTTAAAAAAGGTAGACATTTTACAAAATTTAGACATACAACTATCTAGAATAGCGTATATACAAGCATTATTAGTAATGGTATGCATCCACCTATTGACGAACCACCAAAGTATGAATTCAAATGGGATCTCATTAATCAGTTTAATCTACAATACCTGGAAGGAGTTTATCAGCAATGTTTAAAGATTACCCCCAAATTATTGATCAAACTCAATTATAGAGGACCAAACATTTTGATGACGTCAGCCTATGGTACACCCATAGCTACTGATTCCTTCCAACTAATCAAACAAGTAAAGGCAAATTTCTCAACTATTTCTGGAGTATTCAATATATTACCAGATGATTGGAAGCAATCCCTTTGTCAGTAACTCTAGCAATATCCATCTCAGCAATGTACCAACTGTCCTTCCACCTCAAAAGACAAAGATGACAGCTTTTCTGTGGATGTGATTATTGAAGAATGATGTAAGCAATGATATAAGCTCCAAATAATGTAAATATAATAATGTAAACAGGCCATCTATCAACCAGTTGCCTAGATTCTTCTGCTTTTTCACTTTTTCACTTTTTGCTTTTTGCTTTTAATCTCTAGATGATATCAGATGTCCTACGCCTATATAATGTAAGAACTGAGCATTTCTCACGTGTGAAAAAATACAACCCTTAAGTTTAATACTTCTGTTCCACTCTTAAAATTTCTCGTCGTCGCCTAAAAATTAACATTACAGAGAAGGGAAATAGTAACAAGGTATGATTACTTCTGTGTTTATCTTTTCATCAATTATTATCTATGTTTTTGCATTAATTAGTTATTGTTTTAAACTTATAATTATCTTTATATTTGCAAGCTTAACTTATTTAGATAAACTTAGTCTTATTGATTTTGTTACTACTTATTTAAGTTATGGTTTTAGAAATATTCTTATTCGATTTCTTCTTAGCAAAATTCAATAATGATGCCTATTTGTGCCAATTGTAGAGCTATTCATTTATTAATAATACATATGGAAACAAAACTAAAAGTTATCCGACAATGTCTCAAAACCTTTACTCACACTTATAATTTTCTTAGAACTATTAATGCTTCTATACAAACTCTTCAAACATTCCAGAATATTGTTAATAATCATATGACTTTATATCATCAAGAAAAAGAAAAAAAATTTGGTTACTATACCCAGGCTAAGGATGACTGCTTTCAAGAGTTTTATAATAAGTTATAAGATAGATAAGAATTTTAAGAAGTATAGATTTTTTATTTAAAGATTTTATTATTGGTGTCTTTAAAGTTATGTAATGTAGATATTGACAAAAATGATTGTATAATTTCATAAAATTGTTTCATAAAATAATAATTGATGAAAAGATAATTATAGGTTTAAAACAACAACTAATTAATGCATAAACATAGATAATCATTGATGAAAAAATAAATACTGAAGTAATCATACCTTGTTGCTATTTCTCTTCTCTGTGATACCAATTGTTAGGCGATAGTGAGAAATTTTAAGAGTGGAACAGAAGTATGAAAACTTAAGGATTGCATTTTTCACACTGAGCAATGCTTAGTTCTTACATTATATAGGCTCAGGACACCTAATATCGTCCAGAGGTTAAAAGTAAAAAAAAGCAAAAAGTGAAAAAGTAGAAGAATCTAGACAGCTGGTCGACAGATGGCCTGTTTATGTTATTGTATTTACATTATTTGGAGCTTGCATCATTGCTTACATCATTATTCAATAATCACGTCCATGGAAGAGCTGTCATCTTTGTATTTTAAGGTGGAAGGACAGTTGCTACATTGATGAGATGGATATTGCTGGAGTTGTTGACAAAGGGATTACTTCTAGTCGTTTGATAATATGTTGAATACTCCAAAAATAGTTGAGAAATTTGCCTCTATTTGTTTGATTAGTTAGAAGGAATCAGTAGTTATGGGTGTACAATAGGCTGATGTCATCAAAATGTTTGGTCCTCTATAATTGAGTTTGATCAATGATTCAGTGGTAATCGTTAAACATTGCTGATAAAACTCCTTCCAAACATTTTGGATTAAACTGATTAATGAGATCCCAGTTGAATTCTAAAAAACTTTTTATAATATTTTAATGGAAATTTTTTATATGTGTTTTTGGGATATTTTTGCCATTTATATTTATTATATTTTTTTGTTTTCTTGGTTTATGATAGATAGAAAATTCACATCCCTTTTGATGAGTAGCCTCTGAATATTTAGAACATCATAATTAAATATATCTGTGCCATAATTTTTTATATAATTTTATTTCTAAACATTTTTGTGATAATACGTCTTTTGTTATTGAAAAAGCACCACCTAAGTTATAAGCTACTAAATTAGCATTTTGTTTTATTAAAAATAATTCTTCAACTATTTTCTTTATTGGATAAGGTGATTTTTGGATAAATATTTGTATATACATTTCTTGTTCTGTACAAGTTAATTTATAATTATTTAAATTCACAAATATATTCTTCGAGATAACAGATATCACATATGCTTATATTATTTAAATGCCATAGGGCGTTTTTTCTTTCTTTATTTTCAATTTTTTGTTTATAAGAAGTTATATCTTTCCCAATAAATTTTTGTAAATATCATTAGTAACTGCATGCAAAGCTTTTATGGGTTCTATTATATAATAATATAATCTATATAAGCTAGTGTAAAGTCTTCTAGTCCTTCTAAATTATTGTCCATAAATATTTGTTAAATACTTGGGGCTTGTTTTAATCCAAAAGGTAGTACATTCCATTAATAATGTTTTTGTGGTGGACAAGTAAAGGTTGTTAATGGTTTTGTATTTTTGTGTAATCTTAATTTCCAATAACCTGATTTTGCATCTAATGTGGTAAACCAATGGTGTCTTTTTAGTTTACTAATAATATAATCTTTTTTGGGTAATTTGTATGCATCATCTATAGTAGCTTTATTTAATTCTTTATAATTAATTACCATTCTTTTTTTTCCTCTTTTTCGTTTAGAATGATTATTTACATAAAAGGCAGGAGTTGAATGTTTACTTGTACTTGGTGAAATTTGTCATTTTTGTAATAACTCGGAACATTCACTAATAAATTCTTGTATATCCTATTGTGTATATGGTATATTATGTTTAATATTAACTTCTTATGTAGGATTTTTTTAATTTTATTTCAATTGATTGATTATTAATATTTTTATGGTGTCATGTGGATATTCACTACATACTTGTTCTATTAAGATTTCTATTTCATTTTGTAGATTAAGATTATTAAGGAGATATAATTGTAATTGATTTAATTTTTCGGTTACTAGTATGGATTTTTATAATAAGTTGTATGGTAGATAGGAATTTTAAGAATTATAGATTTTTGATTTAAAGATTTTATTATTGGTGTCTTTAAAGTTATGTAATGTAGATATTGGCAAAAGGGTTGTATAATTTCATAAAATTGTTTCATAAAATCAATGGCAATCCTTATTCGTATTGATAAATTGATAGTGTTATAAAAGTATAATTTTTAATAATAAAATTATTATAATAATTTAAATGCCAAATAGATTTAATGCTTCTTCGTCCGTAAGTGGATACATATCATTACTAATACCTGCTTGTATATACGCTATTCTAGATAATTATATGTCTAAATTTTGTAAATTGTCTACTTTTTTAAAGATTAGATAACTGCTAAAAAATTTGATGAAGATTTCTCTTTCTTTTGCGAATCTTTCTTTGTAATTTTTTATTCCCAAAGTGAATTTACTTTCTTTAAAGTTGTCCTTTCTCTAAGAGATGGGTATAGGTGTCTGAGTGAATTGTTGGGGTGTTATTGGCTGGATAGTTAGTTGGATGTTTTGTGTTTGTGGTTGAATATTGGTTATTTGAAGATTTGTAGAGTGTGGCTGGTCAGTGGATATTTGTTTTTCAAGGAGGGTAATAGTTGCTCGTAACTGATTAATCAACACATATTAAAATATGTAAATATAGTTCTTCTAACCTAGAAACTAATGAAACAATTAGTTACACATTGCCAAATAGCAAAATCAGATAAACATATATAGAAACTTGAATCGAAAACAACATAACCATAATTCTAAATCTCCTAGATTGCTCTTGGTTAAGTATTCTAATGATGTAGATGCCTGATCTTGTATTCTGGTGGCTTTGTCAATAAAATCTTCACGTCTCCTGTTCTTTTAGCTCAAAATTGCCTCTGGAATCATCTTTGAAACTTCTAGAATGATGCCCGCTACCTCCTCATTTGATTTGCCTCTAAAACATCACTTTTATATGAAAATCAAGTTTTTTGGGTTATGCATGGTCGTGCAAAGGAATGTGCATAATTAGAATTCACCGAGTATTGCAAAACTACACAGACACGCAAAAGTGCACAATAGTGCACTCCTTTTAGATTGTTGATTTTTTGTTTTACACTGTGTTTTCGTCCGAATTCCTCTTTTCTAAGTCCATGAAGGAAATTATATTCTGTAAACACACTTTAAAAAAATAAGTACCAAATATATAATGAAAGTATAAAACATCAAGCAAAATATATAAAAAAAAATGGGTGGTAAAATATAGTCAAATATTCATCTATCAAATATCTTTACACTTAAGTTTTTGCTTGTCCTCAAGCAAACCATAATCAAAATTATAAATTTCACAACATCAATCCATCACCAATCTCATTTTGTCCATTTATACTATACATCATCATATCTTCTGGAATCAAATTAACATGCAATCAAACTCAAGTTTTTCTAAAATTAATTTCCTAAGCAATGTTAATAATAATCACATTAACAATTGCATTGAAATTAAAAGCATATCTCTTTACACCCTCACCAAAATTTTACTCAATATGCTCAAGTGTTTAGAGTGAAAAGTATCAAAACTCTCAATCAATGTATAGTAGAATTCCTACCATAGACTTGCAGTAAAATCACATCTCACCACTTATGTATAAGCTAAAAACAAAAATCAAAAGATCTTTATAAGGTTGCAATGAGGCTTAGGTGTGATATAGTTGGGATAATAAAATGGTTGAATTGAAGGAAATTTACTCAAAGAAACATTACCAAAATTGGTTGCATAAATGCATAGGTCCTTTTAACACAACTCTATTGGTACCATAAATTTATTCTTTTTCTTTTTTTCTTTTTTCAACATTCCAATTAGTACCACAATTCAACCAATATTGTACCTTTCACAAATTTCATATCTGAAATAAGTAAATAATGTAAATAACCTTCAAAATTCAAAACAATAAAAAGTTTTTAAATAAAAATAAGATAAAGGTTTATAATTTGGGTTTAAATAATGAAAAAGGTTAAGGCTCAACTTAGTTATTCCTAAAGGTAAACTTTTGGGTATGGTAAATTTCAAAGAAGTAGGCTAGAGCAAGTTAGTGAATCTAAGTGCCTTCATCTTATTAATGCTTGTAATTAAAAAATATGGTCTCAACATGCATAATAAAAGCATGTTTTAGAATTGTCCTACTATACATTGATAACACACATGAAATAATAAAAAGAGCTTAACAAGTTTGGTTCTATAAGCTCGAAAACTCACGAAAAAATGGGTATATATATGTGTGTAAATAACATGTAATTTCATCCAACTTGAAAATTTCAATAATTACAAAAAATATGACTTATAAAACTAAATTTATTGTAAACATCATTCTTTTGCATGCCAATTCAAATCAATATTCAATAATAGCATATAGTATTCATGGATAGATCTCAACCATGTCAAGATATTAGTTAATAAAGTTGTATATTCAGGTTATAATAAGCTTAATAAAAATCGTTCAGTGCATATAATATAAGTAAATATGCAAGTGAGAGGGTTGTTTGTTACTTTCTTGATTATGACAATTTTTTTTGATTTGGATCCATCCAATGTGATACTAACATCTTATGGGTTGCCTTCCGTGTAACATTTATTTAACTTCGGTATCTCGACGTATCCTGCACGTTTAACATCACCCCGGATCAATAATCAGTAGATTGCTTCCACCCTTTTCTCCACAAAGCAGTTTCAGAGCCTATAAACAAGCTACCTATTGTAAGATAATGATAAGGAAATAATTGATTAGATTAATAAAAAAATAGACTTCATTAATGCCCTTTTTAATGAAAAACTATTAAAAATGTAAGGAATAAAAAAACTCCCTGTATCATCAACTAACTCAAACAGTTTGTTTTTGAGGAAGTGGGAAACCCTCTATACTTAAGGTCGCTACCAACACGTCATCAGTAGTTTCCTTACTTGGTTCTTCCACCATTTCTTCCTCAACCACCTCTGTCCACTTCTCTTCTTCTTCTTCTTCCTAAACAGAGGTTTCTGGCTCATCTTATTCAATTACCTTCTGTCACTTCTCTACTTCCTCTTCTTGGATGGAGGTTTCTTCGTCTTCTTCTTCTTGAGGAAGCTCTTCTTCATTACTAAGGGTGATTGTCTCTTGTTCAATAGTATCAATTTCAGTATAACTGGACAATCTCCCTTATATCTTGTCAAATAACATATCCATCAACTAGTCAATTTGATTCACTATATTCTGTATATGAGCCTTTGTTTCCAGATGCCTTATGTTTGAATCTTGAATATACTCAATCTTCATATTTCTCAAAAGTCGCAGTTACCTCCTCACCTTCTTGAAATGTATCTTCATTCATGAAATCAATTGTCATCTCTTCTTCACTCTAAAATGGTTGGAATCTCAAATTATACTCATCATATATAAGTGAAGGAAGTCTCTTATCAAATTCACGTTGACTAGCTACTCTCCTAACAAGGCATCCATTAATCTATCTGTAACACTTTCTTGTTCCTCTAGAAGCTCTGTTTGAAATGTTTGTTCATTTATGGAGCTAACTCTTATCCTTTCTTTGCTTTCGAATTTGTGTCGGCCAACTTTCTTTTTAGCAATGGCTTTCATCAATTTATCTACCAGATTCAGCTCATTATATGGAGATTTTTGGTGCGTAAATATCTAGCTAGAGCATAATCTTTCCATCCATAAGTATAAGAGTTGCTCCATTATAAATTATAGTTGTTCTCATATACTCCACTATAAGGATGATAGCACATATTTGGTCTCTTATATGGTGATGACATAGTTTGCGAAGATATATTTTGGCTCCCACAAAAATACTGTCCACTCCATCCTTGCATTGTGAGCCATGACTATTACAATGAATTGTAATTCCTACAATAAACCACATACTCAAGATCAAGTATAAAATTTCAAAAGATAATTAAATTAATAATCCAAAAATGCAATAAGATCAAATAATACAAAATAAAACAAAGAAAATAAAAGAAAATAAATAAAAAAGCAAAATTAAAATGAAATAAAAATAAAGATAAAACAAAATAAAATGAAAGTGGCTAGAGTAATAGCATTCAGGCTTTCCTAATATCAAAGTCCTTGATAATGATGCTAAAAACCTGATTGACTTATTTCGTGATAGTTAATATTTTAATAAACTATAAGTGCATGATATATTTGCAGTTAGTACTAGTAACTACAGGTTGATCCCACAAAACTATGAAAACTAGTACTTTCCCTTTCCCTATTATCTAGCCTACGGATTGGTTTTAGATTTTTAATGAAAAGAAACTAAAACTAAGGAAATTAAAATAAAATAGGAAATGAAATTGAATAGATAATTTAAGAAGCACTAGGAAATTATCAATATCGAGTAATTAGTATCTAGATTTTGAATCCTCCTAACCCTTAACCGATTGATCATTTATAATACAATTGTTTTGTTGATTAGTTCGACCGTAGAGATTCCTAAGGTATGTTAGTAGTTGACCTTGAGTCTACTATCTACTAATTATAAGGTCTATAACCAAATTACTCAGGTTAAATCTTCTAGGATTGCGTTACCATTTTATGAATCCCTCTATTAGGTTTGACTATAATTTGGAAGATTTATATCATCCCATCTCTAAGGCTGCAATCAACTCTTTCCAATTATTGTGTGTAGCATCCCACTCCCGCAAGAACCCAACCCGATATCGTGGGTGATATCCAAGCGCGTGCCTCGCGAGGGTGGTATGCTAGAGCAGTCAAACCTATT
>JANZLF010000008.1:20631873-20645527 GCA_026546835.1 Erythroxylum foetidum
CCTAAGAAAATTGATGAAGCTCTTCAAGATGAAGCTTGGATTTTAGCTATGCAAGAGGAGCTGAACCAGTTTACTAGGAATAAAGTTTGGTCCTTAGTTCCCAATCTATTGAAAAAGTCCATCATAGGAACTCGATGAGTTTTTAAGAATAAGCTAGACAAATTAGGAAGAGTGAGTCGTAATAAAGAGAGATTAGTAGCACAAGATTATAATCAGCCAGAAGAAATAGACTAAAATGAGACTTATGCTCCTGTAGCAATACTAGAAGCTATTAGGATTTTGCTTGCATATGCTGTCTGTCACGACATAAAACTATTTCAAATGGACGTGAAAAGTGCATTTTAAATGTCTTTATAGATGAAGAGGTTTATGTGAAGCAACCTCTGGGTTTCGAGGATGTCAAGAAACCAGATCATGTCTACAAACTTCATAAGGCTTTGTATGGCTTGAAACAAGCTTCTCGAACTTGGTATGATCGTCTGAGTTCTTTCCTTATTGAAAATAAGTTCAGTAGACGTCAGTTAGATGAAACTTTATTTAGAAAGTGCATAAAGAATGATTTTATCATAGTTCAAATTTATGTTGATGATATTATCTTTGGTGTAACCTCTAAAATGTTATGTACTAGTTTTGAAAATTTGTTGAAAAATGAGTTTGAGATGAGCATGATGGGTGAGTTAAAATTCTTTCTTGGGTTGCAAGTTAAGCAAATCGAAGAAAAGATTTTTATTCATCAACAAAAGTATGTTAAGGAACTGTTGACTAAATATGATATAGAAAAATTAAAATCAATATCAACTCCGATACATCCTTCAATTTTTTTTCCAACGACGAAACTGGTAAAAAGGTTGATCAAACCCTGTATAGAGGGATTATTGGTTCCTTACTTTAGCTTATAGCAACCAGATCTAACATTTTATTTAGTGTTTGCTTGTGTGCAAGATTTCAGGCAGATCCTAAAGAGTCTTATTACATTGCTATTAAATGAATTTTGAGATATCTATCAGCTACTACTGATCTTTGCTTAATGTATGAGAAAGGTAAAGATTTCAGGTTAATTGGCTATTATGATGCGGATTATGCCGGAGATAGGATTGAAAAAAAGTACGAGTGGAGGATGTCACTTCCTTGGCCACAACCTAGTTTTATGGTCAAGTAAGAGGCAAAGCTCAATTGCTCTACCAACTGTAGAAACCGAGTATATGTCAGCCGCAAGTTGCTGCTCACAGACATTGTGGATCAAGTACCAGCTAGAGGACTACTCAGTACAAGAAGAAGAAATCCCAACCTATTGTGACAACACAAGTGGCATTAACCTGTCGAAGAACCCTATATAACATTCGAGAGTAAAACATATCGAAGTGAGACACCATTTTCTACGAGACTATGTTCAGAGGAAGATAGTAAAGCTTCAGTTTGTTAAGATGAATTATCAGTAGGTTGACACCTTCACTAAGCCATTAAGTAAAGAAAGGTTCTAAGAGATCAGACGAAACCTTAACATCGTTATGCTAAGTGATCAACCGTCTGACACGTCACGACTCAGATAAAAAGGTTGAAAGAGTTAACGATAACAGTAACAGTGAGTTATAGCTGGTAACATCTGTTATAAGGAAGTTTTGGAAGGAAACGTTTTCATAGCCTTGAGAACACCACCTATTCTACAACACTCTTGACATACCTTGATATCGACCTTTGAAGAACCCTCAACAAAAGCTCTTCATTACTCTGTTTGGATATCAAATCTTCTTTGCTCACACTCTCAACCCCAGAAACTAACTTCACCTCCTTGAAAAATACTAATGTGAATTCAGTTCGTTGTTAACTACAGAAACAAATGGAGGATATGTCAAGTGGAAGACTTGTTGATTTTGAATCCTTGAAGCAGGACAAGATGGATATTGAACCAGAGATTGAGGCAGTCGGGTGGAGGAATTTCTTTCGAGTTCGAGAGATAGTCTACATAAATGAAGTGTATAACTTCTGGAAAAATATAGAAGTGGTAGACAATACTCTTGTATCTACGATGGATAAATTTTCTATTATAGTGGCAATGAAGTTAATCGAGAAAGTCACTGAGTGTCCATTTGATGGAGAAAAGCTCACTAGTAAAGATAGATGGATAACGCAAGCTATCGTGAAGGAGACTCAAATCAATTGGTAGTTATATGGAAGCAATGATCCAAAGGAGAAGAAGGCTTCAAGTCTTGTTCTAAAGGCTAAGGTTCTGCACTCACTTCTTTTCCATTGTGTTCTACCAAGAACTGGATCAAGGCATTTGGTAACAACCCTGGATGAACAATGCCTATTTCATCTGCTTAATCGCCAGCTTATAAACCTACCAGTCCTTATTTTCCATTACATGGAAAAGATGAAGAAAGACTCGATCGCTCTACCATATGGAATGATGTTGACTAGAATATTCAGAGATTCTGAAGTCCTTCTAGAGAGAGGAAACAGGATGAAGCTAAATATCAGGAGTGCCATCAATTCTACAACAATTGGTAAAATAGGCTTAAGGAATCTAGAGAAAGAAGAAGTAGATTCTAAGACGAAAGCAAGGATTGAGGGGGAGTGTGCTGTTAAAGTAAGTTTGACTGAAAAAGAATCTCCCTCAAGGAAATCAAAATCCCAATTCGTTGAGAGAATGCCTGCAAAAAGAAATCATCAGATGAATCAATGAAGGGAAAGGCGATTTCTCATAAAGAAGGAAGCCATGTGCAATATAGGGAGAAAGTCGCCCTAAAAAGAAAGGGGGAAATATTCCTTTCAGAGAAACCTAAGCAAGAAAAAAGATCGCCTAGAGTTCGAACCCTGCGTCAACAAGAAGAAAAGAAAGGGAAAGAGTTGATTCATGGTGGAGACTCTGAGAAGAAATCACCTCAGGCAATAAGGTCTTTAGTTTCAATTTTGAAAGAAGATTCAGCAAAATTGGTTAAAGAGACTGAGATTAAGAGAAAATTGGAGTTCGAAAAAGAGAAATCTCAATCTCCGCAGACTTCTAGACTGATTAAAGAGAATAAGAAGCAGAAAATCAGTATGAAAAAGAGCACTTCTACTGCTGTTCAAAAGAAGAAGAAGCTAGTTGAACGCAGTCCAGCACAGGTCAAGACCTCTCAACTGTTACGAAAAGAAGACTTAAGAGTCAAGCTTAATGAAGAAAGCCAACCTGTCAGGAGTAGCAGCTCTATAATAATCAGAGAAACACCAAAAAGGTCAGTCAAGGCACAATTTTGGTAAATAATAATACAATGCATCTGCTGAGTGAGGACGAGAAAAGTATGTATGGTTTTCTAAAGGATGAAGGAAACAAACCATACTCCACACAGATAACAAGGTAGAAGTACACTATTTTACCAATCACAAAGAGAACTGTGATCAAGGTTGTGCCTGGCATTTAACCAAGACCTTTTATTGCTCGAAATGGGGAAAAAAGGAAGAAGAAATTGTATCCAGAAGGAATAACAAATGATCTTACAAAAGAACAGATCGAATCTAAAGTGAGAAACATTGATGAAGTATGCTATACAGTCCAGCAGAAAGGAACCTATGTTTCCCACTACATTTCAAAAGCATTAGGAAGCAATTGTGGTCAGCGAACTACTGAAGACTCTTCTCAGGTAGTTGGAAGACTTTCAGAAGGACAGTATAGATCCATTCGGATTGGAGACCAAAGTTACTCAATAAAGTCACTTGTGCATCTCATTATGCATGTTAGATCCTTGCAAACTGTGTCTTTAATTAGAGATGTTCTACACCTATTTGGAAGACAAGTTCCACGACTAACTAGTCCTAATGATCTTGATCTCCCGGAGCCGAACTTATCTGTCCAACCTCCTACCTTTACAATAACTGAATCAGGTGTTATATCTTCAGACTCATATACTACAACCATTGGTATTGAAGAAGTACAACAAAAGCATGATGAAGACATTGAAGATAAAGTTGATAATTTGTGTGCTTCTATGAATGACTTGCATAAAGAAGTAGAGTATATTCGAAAAGATTTCAAGTCACTCCGCACTTAAATGAGAGAAATGTTTTCTGAAATCATGAAGCATCTACGGAAATGATCTTTTTGATAAATAACAAATAGTGGGAGAAAGGATAAAAGGAGAAAGAAATGACAATGATAAGGGGAGAACAAGAAGAGAAGAAAAGATCAGAAGAAGAAGATTTTTAGATACAATTTTTTTTATTTTGGCTACAATTTTTTTGTATTCTATGATTATTTGTTATCATCAAAAATGGGGAGATTGTTAAGTCAAAATGACTTTACGATTAATAATGTTGATGAAGACTAAATAATAATGCAGATACAAAATGAGACGAAAAACGGAAGTTGAAAATGAGACGGAAGAAAATGAGAAGCAAAAATGAGACGAAAGCGAAAGCCGAATATGAGACGAAAGCAAAATGAGACAAAACGAAGCAAAATGAGATAGAAGAAAATGAGACGCAAAAATGAGATGGAAGCGGAAAGCAAAATGAGACAGAAGAATATGAGACAAAAGTGAAAGCCGAATATGAGACGAAAGCAAAATGAGACGAAACGAAGTAAAATGAGACGGAAGAAAATGAGATGAAAGAATTGAAGACAAAGACCCGATACCACATCGGATGATAAATCAGTTTGAGTTAGTTACAAAACTCAATTGAATAATTGTTTCTTTAAAGATCAAGAAACAAGAAGAAAGAAGCAGTTGAAGACGAAGGCTATAAATATGAGCCGGAGTCGAAGACTAAAAATGTTAGTGATTTTCAAGAAAGACTAGAGATTCAAAAGCTAGAAATCTTACTCATCGTACTAAACTTAGAGCTACCATTGTCTGTAACAAAACTTGAAACATATTTCAGTAGAAGGAAGAAAAGATGATAGCCTGAAGAGGCTAAGTCTAAAAAGAATACTTGTTGTAAGTGACCTAAAGAGGCTCAGTGAAAAAAAATCCTTGTATTTTTTTAGAAGTATAATGAAATCTTAGAAAGAATTTTGAGGACTACACGTAGCTCACGGTTTGAGATGAACCAGTATAAAACTGATGTGTCGATTATTACTCTCAACTTTGAATTTCTATACTTCATAATACTATTTTTCAATTGTTTGAGAAAGCAAGTTTTGTTTTAAAAGAAGTTTGTTTAAAAAGGGGATTGCATTAAAAAAGATACACAATTCAATCCCCCTTTCTTGTGCGTTTTTTATATTGAATATTAAGTTTATACTAACGTGTGATTCACTTCACTCCACAATAGATTTCATTATAGAAGGTTAAGACACTTACCTACTCGTCCTTTGGAATGCACCTCCGAATGATTTCGTCCTTACAAATCCAATAGAGGTATTGATCATCCCAAAAGTAGTACTCCTTAAGTGAAGGAATCTTTTCCTTTCTTGAGAAGTCATGTCAGGTCCCAAAATGCCACATGCAAGATAGATCATATAGTCAACATACCAAGGCACTTTACTCACAACAAATATCTGCTAATTAGGAAAGTTCTCATCACATATAATTTCAAAATGTAAAAACCAATTCAGAGCCACAATAATTAGTGTAGAGATCAATTTTTCTTTAAGAACATTAAAGGCATTAAGGCATTCCTTATTAAAATCAAAATGGAAATCTTTTGCTAATAGTTGGTGATAGGTGTTTAATTGATTAATTAATTATTTCATAACACTTAGCAATTAAGGGCAATAAATTACTTAAGATACTCACTTTGACTCGTATGTGATTTTAGGCATAATTTTAAAGTAAAGAAGTTAAAGTGAGTCAAAAGCACTACATTTGGGTCATCTTCCAAAGAATTACACTCACTTGTCTTCATGGAGTAAGAATGATAAATATTAGAGCAAGTATTTTTTCATTTGGGATTTTTCAATAGAGGCTAAAGCATTTTTTTAGGAGAGACCTATGGAGGGCTAGATGTCCTGACGTCAATTCGGAGGTGACACTGATGTTGATGACCCGAGTTAAATGTATTTCACTATTTTTGTTGTTTCATTCTCTCATTAGAAATTGATTGTGTTATCCTATATTAAGTGATTTGGGTTTTATGTATGGATAATCATATTCTCATTATAATTTGGTTATTTATGTATGAATCGATTAGGTATTGTGAAAAGATGATTTTAATGTGTTCATTGAATCATTTATTTACAAAGCCATTACTAAAATTTTATATAATATGTAATTATTATGTCGAAATTCATGTGTAGTGACTAATGGTTCGTAATCATTAGGGATAATATAACTAATAATCACATACGATATGTCATTTAACCTTGATTAATCGATTTTTCTAATTTGTAATGCTACTACCTAATTAAATATAGAGATCATATCCTAAGTTACTTAGTAATTAGGTTTAATTAACGATCATATCTTGATTAAATACTACCTAAGGCAAAACTTGGGTTAATTATTAAACCACGATTAATAGTTACTAGGAGAGGTTTAAGAACAACAAATCCATCAAATATGTTTAATTAAGGTGTGGGCCAAGATTGAATCAGAGATCCAGGTCCTTACCGAATTTCCCACTTTTATCATTTTTGACCTGTTTTTAATTTATTTTTATTAGTCTAATGTCATTTTATTTTCTTGTTTGAAAAATCCAAAACCCCTAAACCTAAACACCGATTAATTTCATTTCAATAACTTTACACACACTCTCTGTGGGATTGGCCTTGACTCACCACTGCTATAGTAGTAGTATAGTTTATTTTGACTAGCGTTACAATACACTGTCAATTTTGGCGTCGTTGCCGAAGAGTATGGTGTTTTAGTTTTTATTTGTGATTTTAATTGGTGTTTTATATATATTTGTTCATAATTGATTTCTTTTTAGTTATTTCATGATCTTTTCATTTTTTTTTTCGTGTTAGTGATAAAAAATTAAAAAAATTCATGGATGGAAGTAATTTTTTCTTTAACTCTTACTCTTAATCCTATAACCAAGGTTAGACTAATCAACCTAACTTTGGTTATGGATAGGATAACCATTATAATTACTTCCATTACAATTTGTTAGATGCACAAGGATTCCTATACAGACTATAAGTTTCCTATCATGATTTAGGTATAACTCTAGAGGAATTGCTTAATGTTATAATTGCTAATACTTTTGCAATTCCAACAGGATGTATAACAACAGTTCTAGCAGTTCCAACAAGATATATAATAGCAGCTTCAACAGGGTATATAACAACTCTAGAAGGAAACAACGTCTAGACTCCATATTGTAGTATGCCAAATGGGTGAGATGGCAACAAGGATCGACTACCTATAATCATAATTGGAAGAGGAGCAGACATATCAATCTGAGGTATACCTAATGGAAGTTAATGCGGAAACCTTACAAAGTGATGAGAAGCTTCAGAATTATGAGAGCAATACTCAAGGAATTGTATATGAAGAAGCAGTTGAGGAGGAGCTCGAACCAGAAAAAGATATATCATTTAGCTCGGAGGTAAGTACTGATTCCGTAATTATTTTTGAGATTAACCCTTCACCTTTACCTAGTAGGCTGGAGGAATTAAAAGAAGAAGAAAAAACACGAAGAGTCATTTGAATTATTTCAAAAGAGAAAGGACTCAATAGAGATGAAGAATCTGAAGATAGGGAAGATGATAGAGGTGAAGGATTATCAACCAATGCCCTATTTGTAAGAACCTCACGTGAAGGAGCAGCATGTGCCATCAGAAGATCATAATTTTGTCACGTTAGGAGAAAAAGGAGTCGAGCCTGCAACCCTAAACAAAGCCAATTCTTGAGAGGTAACCTAACATAAGTAAATTTTTTTCCTTACATTTCTGTATTACTTTTTATATGCATGTGTGTTTTTGGATTTGTTTTAAGTTTTCAATCAAAATGAGAGAAAGAACAAATCAACAAAACAAGTGTTTTCTCTTTTCTGTTGATTCTGGGATTATATAGTCATGATTAGAGTGCGAACTGACTAGAGAATTTATAGCAACTTTAGCATGTATTTTTACTCTTGTAATTGGTCGATATGCATTATCTTTAGAAGAGTGGTGACTAGTAGTAGACAAAGTCAGTGAGATTTTGAGCCTTATTTGGCTGACACATTCATATCAATCTTATTGTCTTTTGATAATGTGTGACCTCCATGATATGTACATTCTGTTTTTTCCTTGAATTTTTATTCAAGACCAAATTTTTATCACATGTATTAATATGCATATGATTAGGCATTCTTTGTTTTTCTGAACTACATTAGTCAAATAGCCTAACCATTATATGATTTTCCTTTTTGATAAGCCCCGTTGAGCTTTATTTGCCTTTTCTTTATGTATTAACCACATTACATACTTTAACCTAACCAAATGTCCTTCCCAAGCCTTGAAGCTAGTGAAACATTTATTGATTTTTGAGTTTGTGGAAGTATAAATTCTAAGTGTCGGGATATGCATATGTGTGGGTTGATTATAATGTTGAGATGTTATTTTTTGTCTTATTATTGAAATTCCCAAGTTGATGTAGTTTATTTTATTTTTTATAAAGGAAAAGAAAAGAAAGGAAAAGAAAGAAAGAAAAGAGAAAAGAAAAGAAAAAGAAAAAGAGAAAAGAAAACGAAAAAACAAAAAAAACAAAAAGGAAAAAGGAAAAGGAAAAAGGAAAAAGGCAAAAAGAAAAAAATGTTTAAATAAATATATCAAGGAGGAATTACATATGTGTTGAAAAGCTATTAACGTCCTCCTAAAGTTGTAATGAATTTCTTATTGGAGTATATTGAATATGAGGTTAACTCTTTTATGGTTTCAATGTATTGTCATCAATTGTATGAGTGATTCCTTCAGATTGGTATATACTTTATATGGTTTGTGTATGAAAGCTGAATTAGGTTGTGAAATATAAATGTTGCATTCATCATATTTGATGGTACCCAATTTTTTATAAATGTTAACTTGTGCACTTGATGTCACATTAAATGTTGCTTTGTTTTACTAGTTTAGTGGCTTTCAAGTTACTTGAACCAAATACATCTCACCTTACCTTTACCCATATTACAACCTTGAAACATCCTTTAATTCAATATTTTGCATGTGAATCTTAAGGTGGTGAAATAAAATGATATGCAAAGTTATGGATTGTCATGATCATGAATTATGTTGATTATACCCATGAACATATCTTATTTAAACACATTTTCCAAGTCTACCACTAGATTGCTCGATTTTTTAAGGTAATGAATGTTGACTGGTCACTAGTAAAAGCTTGGAATGTTAAGTTCTTGCTATGATTTTTGAATGTCGTTCAACTTTGCTTATGATTATTAATTCTTGGAACATATGGGAATTGAGTAAATGTTTTTGGTTCTTCAAGCTTAATTTTAATGTTTTGCCCAAGGACTGCTAAAAGCTAAGTATGGGGGAAATTGATAAATGTTTAATTGATTATTTAATTATTTCATAACACTTAGTGTTAAGGACAATAAATAGTTTAACATACTCACTTTGATTCGTATGTGATTTTAGGCACAATTCAGAAGTAAAGAAGTTAATGTAAGTTAAAAGCACTACATTTGGGTCATTTTTTTGAAGAATTACACTCATTTGTCTTCATGGAGTAAGAATGATAAATATTAGAGCAAGTAAAGACATGAAAAATAAGATGATGCAGCAATATAGCTCACGGCTACTTTGCATGAAAATTTCATGCTTTTGCATGCAATAACGTGGATTTAATGGAGTGAATTTAATGGAAAGCATCTTGGAATTATGGTGAAATAAAGATGGAAGCAAACGGATGGGACAACCCCATGCAACATCAACTTTATGGGAAAAAATGGAGCAAAACGACAGTCCAAGGTGCAGTGCAGGAAGCCAAAATGCATAACACCACTCAGCCCAAAACGTAGACGCTTGGTAGGAGGGTGATATGTGCTTAATTGATTATTTAATTATTTCATAACACTTAGTGATTAATGAAATTAAATTGCTTAAGATGCTCACTTTGACTCATATGTGATTTTAGGCACAATTTAAAAGCAAATAAGTTAAAGTGAGTCAAAAGCATGATATTTTGGCCATTTTTTGAAGATTAATTTTCACTTGTCTTCATGGGACAAGAAGAAGAAAATTAAAAGACAAAAAGAAGACAAGAAAAAAAGAAACACAAATAAATCAACGTGGGCTGCATGGATTTGCATGGCCATGTAAGGTATTAATTTAATTAATTGGCAATACATAAGGTGTTGGATCGAAAAACAAAAGCATGCGAGATTTAGCTAAAAAGGTAGGTTTCAAAACTTTTTTGAAATCAAAACACTGCAGAAACAAAATAACCAAATCAACATGTTTCAGTCATATATAATACGCTTTAAGGAAAATAATTAACATAAGAACAAGATGGAAATTATACCAACACCTTGCTACATCTTTGACTCCTTGCTTTTGTATCCTCTCCTTATCAATGTATCCTCTTCTCGTTATTGTATCCTTGACCAATCCGATCTATCATTTGTTCTTCTTAGACAACTTAGTTAATAAGATCATTTGGTGGGAAAGGAGAAGAAATATTTTGAGAAGATTTTCCTTAGATGAAAGAAGCCCAAAATGAGACTCTTCTCATTCAAGTTTCGGCTAGCACATGTAAGAGAGGAGAGAGTGAGTCAAAAATGCAACAACCCTTCCACACACTCTGTCAATTTCGATTATAGATAAAAGAAAGAAATGAAGTGCATCCAACACATCACTTCATTCTTTAATCAAACATAAAGAAACCAATAAATGAGACCCTCTCATTTGTTTAAAATGGCTATATGAAAAGACCAATAACCTAAATGAGATCCTCTCATTTTTGGTTATGAGATGAAAGAAGGGAGAGAGTACATCAAATGCACCTACTCCTTCTTTAATCAAATGAATGCTAAAAGGTTACATTATTTGCCATTATTAAAAGATAACCATTTAATGATAAGATCATTACTCCATTTAATGATGATAAAGCATGATAAAAACCATCTTAAATTTAGCAATTCAATGTTAAATGTGTCTATTAAAGAAAAAAGAGCTGCAAATTTAGCATTGAATTGCTAAATTTAAGATGGACATTTAGCTATAAAAAAACCAAAATATGCCCTCCTTTTTTCTTTAATAGAGGAACCATATACAACTAGTTAACCTTAAACAAGTTATTACACTGTAGAAAGAAGAAACCAGGCTAGGAGCTGTGAGTGAGTGAGAAAACCAAGTTACCAAGAAACATAGGAGATTGACGCTTGGATGAGTGAACCTCCAAGCAATGGAAGTCAGTGGAGTCACGTCATGGAAAATACACCTTATACATTTAGGAGCGAAAAATAGATAAAAACTAAGTATACTAAATTCTAATTTACTGATAATGAAGAGATAGGAATGGGAATGCAACTTGCATTCCTAACTTTTAGTTGTTTGGTCACTGAGAATAGATAAGATAGGGAATGACCAAACTGAAAGGAATTTTAAATAATCTCATAATTTTATTCCTAAAGGGGGTGTGGATATACGAAGGAATGAAAAATATGGAATAAGAGATAAAGATATTATTAGAATATTAACAAATTGTTATCCAAATATTATCAAGATATTGATCCCGCTATGTGCTTATTTGATCGTTTAATTATTTCATAACACTTAAAGATTAATGATATGAAATTGTTTAAGATACTCACTTTGATTCATATTTGATTTAGGTACAGTTTGGAAGCAAAGAAGTAAAAGTGAGTCGAAATCACAAAATAAAAAAAACATACTTGCCTTCAAGGAGTAAGAAGAAGAAAATAAAGACAAGAAGAAGACAAGAAAAATGAAAACACAAAGAAGATGGATCAAAGTAACTCATGGTGGTGCATGTTTCATTCAAAGCTGTACGTGATTTTAATGGTATCCATACAAAATAGCCTATTTAATGGACAACATATTTAATGGAAAGCATATGTGAGTGACGTGAACAAGCAGCACCAAAATGATGGATCAAAATGTAGAAGAAAAGTAGCTGAAGGTGAGCAAAACGGCACTGCAACAAATGAAGCAAAACATGTAAGCAGTGTGTGCGTTGCATGCAACAGTTGGACCAAAACGACAATCCAACCTGCTAGGAGGCCAAGCAAGAAATGACGATGGAAAGCATGAAAATAAAAACACAGCATAGATGGGAAGCCAAAATAGATAAAACGTGGATGTTTAGCAAGCAGCAAAAACACAGACAACGTCTGCATTTCACGCAAACATTATGCATGAAACGTCAGGTTTTAAGGCTCATAATCTCATTTCTAATGCTTGCATATTAAACGCACGTAATCAGTAATTATATTCTCTTTCTAATTCTCACTTTTTATTCTCATTCATATCTTTTCATTTTGATTTCTTCGTTACTGGTTACTAAACGAGACCTTGCGTTATACCACGTGGTGATGTTGGTCCTCGATATAACAAAGCCCACTTTACTGTTTTCAATTCTAATAAAATATTTATGTTCTTAAAAAAGATCAAAGGATATAAAATAATTAAAAAAACTTAAAACACTGAAAATTAAAATCATGCAAGTGTCAGGTCTCATCCTAACATTTAGTTGTTTGATTGTTGATAATAGATAAGATATGGCATAATAAAATTGGAATGAATCTTAAATAATTTTGGACTTTTATTTTCAGAGAAAGGGGTGGGTATGCGCCGGAATGAAAAATTGGGAATAAGAGATAAAAATCTTATTAAAATATTATCAAGATGTTATCAAAATATTATCAAGATATTGATTCTAATTAGAATATTATCATTAAAATTATCTTTTATATTAAATTTTAATAATTATTTTATTTTGTTTTATTAGTACTTTTATTCTTGTCGTAAAAATTATTCATACTTATCTAAAAATTAATAATTTTATAATTCATTAGATTTTTATTAATTATTTATAAAATATAAAATATTATAATTAACTATTTAAAAAATTATATAATAACTAAATATAAGTATAAAATCAAACACAATGTAACTATTAACTTTTATAATATTATTCCAGTGCTTGCATACCAAATATACATAATTAGTAATTTTATTTTTTATTTTGATTCAGACTTTTAATATTTATAGATTTATTCTAATCAGTATAAATCAAATTTAATTCAATCCTATAAATATAACTGAATCAAATTCATCAATAAATTCAATTCGAAAATTTTAAAATGGTATGTTAATTTTCAAATAAATCGTGTTTTATTTTTAAAAAATAAATGAAGAAGAAAAAACTGTCGGGGCAGTTGTTTGGGATATTACCCCCCGTATGGTTGCTGTCACCGTATATGGGGACAGGTAACAAGACATAATAATCCTGTCATTCACGTATGTTTGGTTGGTGTTTCTGTTTTCTTGTCATCTGTCATCGGTAGACAGAGACACACTAATCCTGTCTATCTTAAAAACGAAAGACAGCGACAAAGTCTCCGTCTTCGTATGAAAACCGTAGAAAACTTAAGTTACCCCTTCCTATTTTATCCCACGCCTTTGACTCCTCTGCCGCACGCCAAGGCTCCGATCTCTGTCGAACGGTGGTGAGTCGTCTTCCCGAAGAGGTTCGCCAGGTGAGTGAAACACAGATGGTCGAAAATGAGGCTCTCCCCGTTTAGATCTACATTTGTCTGGGCACGCATATTT
>JANZLF010000008.1:20645627-20663951 GCA_026546835.1 Erythroxylum foetidum
ATTATTATTATTATTATTATTATTATTATTATTATTATTATTATTATTATTACTAATCAATCAATTGAAATTGTTATGATAATTATTTGCTCAATTTTTGACAATCATACCTTATTCCAATTAACTTATCAATTAATAACACATTTTTATTCATCTTATTGATTAGGGGCATTTTTGTCTTTGGCACATTTTTTGTCGTTCTATCCTCTGCAACCAAATACATTGTCATAGAGACGGAGACAAATTTTGTCTGTTTTGTCTGCCTTAACCAAACAGTTCACTGACTCCAGTTTCAGTTCTGTTCAATCCTGTTCAGTCCTGTTCTGTTTCGCCACCAGCTACTGAAGACAGCATGGGCTGAACTAACAACTTAACGGGCCTTATATAGAGGTCTCGTGTTGTACTTTTGAAACCAGTAAACCCTAGTCGTGTGTCTCCAAATCTTCGGAATCATTTTTACTTCTTCAGTTTCTCTTCTGCAACTACGATTCTTACCCTTTGCAAACAACAATACACTTACAATTTGCCCAACTCACAAATCACCTTCAAACGCTACATTGGTTACTCAACGGCAATCATGGCCACCAACTACGACTACGACGACGCTCCCGCCAGCTACAACGACCAGGCCACCGGCCTCGGCTACGACCCCAATTTCGTGCCCGACTCGGTGAAGTCTTTCGTAATGCATCTATACCGCCACATTAGAGAGAAGAACGTGTATGAGATTCACCAGATGTACGAGACCTCATTCCTGACCCTCTCCGACCGTCTCTTCAAGGACACACCTTGGCCCTCCGTCGACGCCGTCGCTCACCACGTCGACAACGATCATGTTTTCTGCCTCCTTTACCGCGAGATGTGGTTTCGTCACCTCTACGCTCGTCTCTCTCCTACGCTTAATCAGAGGATTGACAGCTGGGATAATTATTGTAGTTTATTCGAGGTAATTTTAATTTTGAATCGGTGAGTTGGTTGCTTGAACTGTGTTTTTGATGTTTCTCTCTGTTTCTGTTTGTGCCTTTTGGCGTTGTTATTGTAGGTAGTGCTGCATGGAGTGGTGAATATGCAGTTGCCCAATCAGTGGTTGTGGGACATGGTGGATGAGTTTGTTTACCAGTTTCAGAGCTTTTGTCAGTACAGGGCTAAGATGAAGAACAAAACTGAACAGGAAATTGCCCTTTTGAGACAATTTGATCAGGTACAGGTTGCTCTACATTAAATTGCTATTTTGTACCTTTTTGTCCTTTTAATTTCGTGATTGTGAAAGAAAGACGATAAATTTATCGTACTTGTTTCTTTGACAATTGAACCACCTCATTATTGCAATAGCAAGACAACTATTGAAACTGCACAGGTGATATACGCTGTGTTTTTATGTTTTTTTGTCATTGGATTCATAAGAATTATGCTTATTGGAATATTTTGATTTCAGGCTTGGAATGTCTACGGAGTGCTCAACTTCTTGCAAGCCCTGGTGGAGAAATCAATGATCATTCAGATTTTGGAGCAGGAGAAAGAGGGTCTTGAACAGTTCACTGCAACAGATGGGTATGATTACAGTGGTGGAAGTAACGTCTTGAAGGTGTTGGGATATTTCAGCATGATTGGTTTGTTGAGGGTTCATTGCCTCTTAGGGGACTATAATACTGGCTTGAAGTGCTTACAACCGATTGACATTAGTCAACAAGGAGTTTACACCAGTGTCATAGGAAGCCACATTACAACAATATACCATTATGGGTTTGCCAATCTAATGCTGCGAAGGTATAACTGCTTATTCATTGGAATATCATTCCATTTTTCACATGTTTTACATATTAACTTTTCAATAGCTTTGAATGATGTTTGTGTTCCTATTATTCCTCTTATTTGAACTCTCCATCCCAATGAGAATATAGTTTGGTAGCTATATGTACATTCACAGTCTATAATGTTCCTATTATCCTCTTATTAAGACTCTCCATCCGGGTGACAAAATAGTTTGCTAGTTATATTTTACATTCACAGTCTGTAATTTGTACTTCTTCTATTTACCTAAACTTTGGGCATTTGGCTTGCTAAGCTATTTCTTTTGAATGAATGAGCTAAACATCATTGTATTTTAGTTTCTATTTCCCAAATGTTAAAGTATCTTGTATTGACTAAACATGAAAATATTAAAGGCTTTATAAGTGGTAAGGGCCAACTATTCGAATGACTAGTTTTAGTCATTTTGGCAATAGTTAACCCAAGTTTAATTCTTGTTAATGTGCTCTATACTTTACTCATATTAAAAATGTTAATAAAGTGTTAGAGTAGGTTTTGTTCAGATTATTAATTTCCCAATTGGTCGTCTGAATGTCCAGTTTTAAGGGCCCGATCAGGTTACCGTTGCATTTATTTTAAGTGACAACTAGATATCCAGTCCCAGTTGCACTTAAGGGGGGTGTTCGAGTATCCCATATTGACTAAACATGAAAATAATAAAGGTTTTACAAGTGATAAGGGTCAACTATCCAAATAACTAGTTCTAGTCATTTTAGCAATGATTGACCAAAGCCCATTCTTGTTAATGTGCTCTACACTCTACCCATATTAAAAATTCTAATATGGTATCAGAACAGGTTTGGTTCGGATTATTAATTTTTCGGTTGTTCGTTTGGATGTCCATATTAGAATTTTTAATATGGGTAGAGTGTAGAGTTCATTAACAAAGATTGGACTTGGGTCAACCATTATCAAAATGATCAGAACTAATCATTTGGACAGTTGGCTTTTACTACTTATAAACTCTTTAACATTTTTAAGTTTAATCAATATGGGATACTCCAGCACTCCCTCTCAAGTTCAAGTAGGACTGGACATCCAGTTATCACTTGAAATAAATGCAACGATAATTGGATCAGGTCGTCGGGACTGGACATCCAAACGAACTCCGAGAAATTAATGATCTAGACCAAACCTGCTTTGATACCATATTAAAATTCTTAATATGGGTAGATTGTAGAACTCATTAACAAGAATATCGGATACTAACACCAAATATCTCTAGGTTCAATTTCATTTAGTTACGTCTCATATTAACTTTCTTTTAAAACTAATTATACATTTCAAAAGGAAATTATTGAATGACACAAAAAGAAGTGGGAGTTGATTTTTTTGTATGTTAATTTGCTTCTGTGGGGTTGTTTTGTTATATTTTCATTTTTATTCATCTTGTCTTGTTGTACATCCAATTGTGGTTTTGATGTTATTACTCAGTGCTAGGGATAGCAATTGGGCTTGCCCCACCCCAAAGTCAACGAGCAGGCGGGTTGACGGGGCATCGGGCCCAATTTTCTGAAAAATCAGGCCTTGAACTCGATATGCCCAGGCTCAGCAGAGCACTAGACCAACCCTTATAAGCAAAACAACGTCGTTTTGCATTTTTGATTTATAAAAAAATTCGAGTGGGCTGAGTTAGGTTTGGGCTTGGGCTTGGGCTCGGGCTCGGGCTCGAGCATGCTTTCTCAGACCTCAACAGAAGGGCTTGGGCTCGACTTCAACTAAGCTCATTGACATCCCTACTTAGTGCTTTCTCATAGACATCTTAGGGATAATTAAGTCCCCTCTGCGTCTCTCTTGCAACGTACATTACAGTAAAATAATGAATCCATTTGATGGAAATTTTATTAAACTAATCCCCATATTAGGCAAAACATTTTTCCTACAAATAAGTAAGTGTCGTTGACCTGTTAGGCTCCCTCTTTGTACCTTGGTCCTTGTTTCCGAATTTTTTCCTAACTTGAGAAGGGAACTTAATTCTATGTTTATTGTTCTTTGTTCTTCATTCTATGTTAATGCTCAGCATAAAGCATGCTGTATTCCAATTAACAAGTTCTGTAATTTGTTTCTTTGAGAACGTTCTCGTGTGTCTTCATTCCTTCTCCATTTTGAGCTTTTCAAACATTGTAAATTTTTTGAAGGTATGTGGATGCTATTCGTGAATTCAATAAAATTCTCTTGTATATTTACAAGACTAAGCAGTATCATCAGAAATCTCCTCAGTATGAGCAGATACTTAAGAAGAATGAGCAAATGTATGCCTTACTGGCAATTTGTCTTTCGCTTTGCCCTCAAGTGAAGCTTATAGAAGAGACCGTGAACTTACAATTGCGAGAGAAGTATGGAGAAAAGATGATTAGAATGCAAAGATATGATGATGAGGCTTTTGCAATTTATGATGAGCTCTTTTCATATGCTTGCCCCAAGTTCATTACTCCCTCTGCTCCTAGTTTTGAAGAGCCTCTAGTGAATTACAACCAGGTATATACTACCATCTCAAATGTGCAAAATTACCATTGAAAGTTATGATAAGAAGCTTATAGCTCAGCATATTCCCTTACTATTTCCCTTTCATATTTTTCTGCTAATATTTGAACAATATCTGTGTTAAGATTCCTTCCTGCAAGAAAATAGTGATTTAGTATCAATTTCTTTATAAGTTATGATATTCTCTGTCTAATGGATTTTTTTAAGTTAAAAAATTGTGAAAGTTTAATAAATTGTATCTTGTAATACCATATCTGGAATTTCTTTTCAGTTTTCTCGATTAATGATTTAATATGTTAAGCTGGTTAGCAGGTTTGTTTGACAAGCATGTCTGCCTAATTTTCTTCTTCCCAATGTTACGCATTGTATGTAACCCTTTTTAATATCATTTTCTTATCACGTTTAGGATGCATATAGATTGCAGTTGAAGCTCTTTCTATATGAAGTGAAACAACAACAGTTGCTAGCAGGAGTTAGGACTTTCTTGAGAGTTTTCTCCACTATCTCTCTGGGGAAGCTTGCTGACTACATGGAGGTGGACGAACCTACTCTGAGGTTACCTTTTATAATCTATACTATCAAGTGATATAGTCCTTGTCCGAATATTTTTATAGAATGATATTATGAGCTTTACATATGTTGCCCATTGCAGAACCATCCTGATGACTTACAAGCACAAGACTCATGCTGTTGATTCTGAGCGGAAGATTATTTCTAATGCTGATGTTGATTTCTACATTGACGATGTATGCATTTTTTTCATTAATTAATAACTTGTCCAAAGCTTATTTTAGGATCTTTCTGATAGTTCTCGACTTTTTCGAGACTGATGCTTCGAGACTGATGCTTCGAACAATTGCTATTGATTTCTTTAACAGCAACTTTCAAAATGAACAGCCTTCGAGGTCTATAATGACAAACATTGTCTTTTGATGGCCACCCTTGACTTTCTTTATTGGCAATGCTTTATTAGCAACAATTTATGCACGTTGTTAAAGTGTCCATTCATGGTAAACGTGGCCGACTGGTCATTGACCTCTGAATTATGTTCATGATGTGCATATATTACATTTATGTGTACAGGTCATAGCATCTTTTGTTAATTGAGATTTTATGGAAACATTCCTGGTCTTTGTGCTGACGTGAGCTTCTGTTGCTGCAGGACATGATTCATGTTGTTGAATCCAAAACAGTGAAACGTTATGGTGACTACTTTTTGCGGCAAATTGTTAAGGTATGCCTTTTTAAGTATTATCCTTTTTGTTTTATTTTTAGTTCAACCGTGTAGCGCCTACATTTACAATCTTCCTTATTTAAACAGCTTGAAGGTGTGATAAATGATATGGATCGGATACAGCTGGACTGAGTCACAGAACATTTATAGAAGTATGCGAAAGCCTCTTGATGTTCCTTAAATTAACAGATTTTGTTTTTCTGTTGGCTGTTTCCTCTTGTTATGTCAATCGAATTAGTTAAACCAATTTAGCATTGATATCATAACAGCGAGCTATGAACTTGGCTATTTTAGAATGTTAAAATCTCTTGCTTTTCTTTTCAGCTATGTTTCTTACTAGGAAAAGTTATAAAATGTCTTTTTATTATCATAATATATCATAACTTTCTTATTTTTTAAAATTATTTACCATAATCACTCTTAATGGATGTGATGATTAATCTTTTTTCATTTTGAATCCTCTTAAATAGTTTTTGTCAAAAGCATAAAGTGTTCAGTCTTTATTAGAACAAAAATTCCTTTAATGTACCTATTGAAAGTATCAAATCACAAGTGCCTTGTGTTACTTCCTAAGTTGCACTTTATATGGTTTAAAGAAATTCATGGTCTAGAACATAATATCAAACTTTTGCTATTGAACAAACTTTTTATTTGTTTACTATATGTTTATTTGTTTCTATTTATGTTTATATTTTTATTTGTAAATTCAGTATTTTTTGTTTAAATTTTTAGTTTTGATTTTATAACTTATGAAAATTATAAAAATTATAAAAGTGGTGATTGTTTTTATAATATAATATATTATTAATTAAATATATTAGTTAATTATTCAATATTAATTATTAATAAAATTATGAATTATGAATAATTTAATTTAAAATAACAATTTAAAATATATATTCAATTATTTAAAATAACAATTTAAAATTTAATTATTTATACGTTTATTTTAATAAAAAATTTACTAATCATTTGTCAATAAATATTGCATAAAAGATTTTAAAAAAAATTTAATTCATGCTCTTAGAGTATTGATCAATCCCATATACAAGCTTTGCAATTTAGTTTTTATAGACTCAGTCGATTAGACTCCTTGATTCAAATATTTGTAATTGATGGTAGAGGAGAAGATGAAAACCCAAAACTCAAAAACCAAGTGATTGTACAATCCTGAAAAATACATCAAGAAATGGGTGGGCAGGCACTAAAGATAGGGATGGCAAAAAAAATCACAACCTAATCCGGCCTAGCGTGAAATCAACCGGTTTAGACCGAATTGACCAGGCTTTGTAATGGGATGAGATGGGTTGAAATTCTGAAATTATTTTTTAAAATTAAAAAGTAAATTTAATCAATCTCAAATTAGGGTCTAAAGTAACGAAGTTTGACGTAGCCTAATCTAATGGAGTCTAGTGGCATAGAAATAATGCCAACAGCCTCAACTAGTGCGCAAGAAACCTGTGACTGAAGCAAGAGTAACAGATTTATGATATAGAAGAAACATCTGGTAGAAATAATCATTTAGTTTTATATTATTTGTTGCGTTCTGATTAGGCCTAGGGGATGCTAAATGCCTGAATCCATTCGATGGTCCTGCTGCAGCTTTATAGGCTTCACAAACTCATAGTTTGGTGGTCAAATGGTGATCGATAACTTCAATTCTTTCTATTCCATGGTTAGAAAGGAAAATTATTCAATGTATAAATACTAATTTTGCTAAATTACAAAATTTTTTATATTCTAATTACTTATGACTTACGATCACCATAAGTTCTTTGTAATTCTTACAATTACGTAAATGTTAGATTTTATACATTAAATTAAATGAATTGCAAGACCAAAAGATATTTAAAGATCAAAAGAAAAATAAATCTTTTCATCTATAAAGTCTTAGTGTCTTAAAGCCAATCAAGTATAATCTTCTAATCCTTTTCTATTAAAACAACATTCAGCTCAGGGTCGACCCTGGGCAAGGTCAGATATGACACTTTTTCAGAACTTAACTTTATGAAGAATAAAATAGGTAATAAAAAGAACCTCATTTTATTTTATTTTGTTCCTTATAAAAGTCTTAATCTTCATAAAGAGCAACAAAAGGGTCCCTATTTTATCTCTTTTATTTTTTATAAGAGCTTACTTTTAATTATCATAAAGAAAGAAACAAATAAAATAGGAATTTTTTTTATTTGTCAGGACTTATAAAACATCATGGCCGGCCCTGATTCTGCCTTCCAATAAATGTTCCATTTCCATATAATTTGGTCCAAATATTTTTTGTTTCCTTACATGCAGACTGCAGACAGTTTGTTGTTGCTATTTTTTTTTTCCAAATATTGTCTCTCTCCCTTGCAAGGTTTCCTTGTCATTATTCTATTTATTCATATTGTTAATAATAAAATATACCAGTATACTTAATCTATTATCATATTAAGCTAATCATATATTATTAATAATTAATAAATTCAAAATGAAGGGGAGACGTAAAGCGGGACACAACAATTGATACATAAGGTCATGTCCTGAACTAATAGGCCCGCCTGGCCAATGACCCCGTCTCAATTCCCAATACCCAATCGAATCAAATTTCATCTCTTAACTTCGCATCGGCTCGGATGGCAAGACTCCCACTGCCATCCGCCTGCGTTTTTAACCCAAATATTATTTAGTTCTGTTACTGTATACGGAAATGTTTTAAGTTAAAATTTTCGTGATTGTCTAACATTGGGACGGGGTTCAAATAGAAGCGAGATAAGCCGGCGTATACTCAGAACATCACTCGACTCTTTTCAGATCTGTGCGCGCGTCTCTCTCGTTTCTGTGAAAAGAGAGAGATAGACCATGGCGATTAGGGTTTTTGTAACTCTTGTTATAGTTTTGGCGGTGATTAGCCACGCCTTCTGCATTTACGAAGATCAAGTAGGCCTCATGGACTGGTGAGTTCCCCAAGAGCAAGTTACTTTTGTTTCTTGATTATTTGATTTCCCTAATTGATTTCGTTTCTTTAGGCATCAGCAGTACATAGGGAAAGTTAAAGACGCTGTTTTCCACACTCAAAAGACTGGTCGAAAGCGTGTTATTGTTTCCACTGAAGAGAATGTTATCGCCTCCCTTGATCTCCGACACGGAGAGATTTGTAAGCTGTAACCTAATCTTTACAATATTTAGTGCGATGTGCTCTATTTTTTATTGATTTTGAATTATGTACAGTTTGGAGGCATGTTCTTGGTGGGAACGATGCCATTGATGGAATTGATGTTGCAATGGGAAGATGTAAGTACTCTGTAGAGCTCATTTATAATAATGGTTCGTGTCTTTATTGGGTCGGTATCCCTAGGCTATTAACTCTGTGGCTTGTTTCGTAGGCATACTTGGTTGCTTTTACTTACCTATATCGTTCCCATATTGTTAGTTTTCCTTGAGATCGCTTTTTGTTTTCTAGTTTCTTTTTTTTTTCTTGAATTCTGTTCTCTTTTTTTTTTAATAAAATTATATATCTTCAGATGTGATAACTCTTTCATCTGGAGGAAGTACTTTACGAGCCTGGAACCTGCCTGATGGACAGATGGTGTGGGAATCTTTTCTTCAAGGTCCTATCAACTCCAAGTCAACATTGTTGGTGCCGGTTAGTACTGAAAATTTCAAATATTTATTTCGCCTGAGAAAGTGAACTTTTGTCCGGTGTTCTGAAAAATGCAGGATTTGCCAGTCTATTCTTTCCTACATCTTCAAACATTCATTAGTTATATAGGGAAGACAATAATCTGCATTCACATATGATAGTGAAATTCTACTGATGAGTGTTCTTTTAGTTTTGAAGTTGGTGCTTCTTCTTCAAGAATTTTGAACTTTGTTTTTTGCAAATTTTGCCTTCTAAATCAACACCAAAATATCGATAACTAATATTTCACTGCATTCTTCAGATCAACTTGAAAGTTGATAAGGACAGTGTAATCCTTGTATTTGGGAAAGGAAGTGTCCATGCCGTTTCATGCCTACATGGTGATGTTTTGTGGAAGAAGGATTTTCCAGATGACAGGTTTGACTGATTTAATTGGTTTCTTTTCACCACTTTACACACACATGTCACTCATTAGTCTCTAATCACCTTATTTGCAGTTTTCAGGTCAAGCAAGTAGTTCAGCTTGTTGGCACTGATAGTACATATGTCGTGGGTTTTGCTGGTTTATCTCAGTTTCATGCCTACCAAATCAATGCCAGGAATGGGGAGCTAATAAAACACAGGAGTGCAGTCTTTTCTGGTGGGTTTTCAGGGGAAATTTCTCTAATATCAAGCTTTGCACTTGTGGCGCTTGATTCCTCAGGTTCAAGTTTGGTAGTGGTTAACTTTCAGGATGAAATTAGCTTTCAGAAAACAGACATCAGAGATCTGGTTGACGATTTCATAGGCATGGCTGTTATACTACCTTCAAAACTCACGGGGATGTTTTGTCTGAAAACCAATAATCATGTGGTATTTATAAGAGTGATAGATGAAGGTATGCTGGAGTTGGTAGATAAAATCAACAGCAGAATGGCTGTGAGTGATGCCCTTCCAATCTCAGAAAGCCAAAATGCGTTTGCTATTGTTCAGCAAGGAAGTAGTGATATTCACCTGTCAGTGAAGCTTGCTAATGATTGGAATCTTGATTTGCTGAAGGAAAGTGTAAAGATGGACCAGCAAAGGGGTTTTGTTGATAAGTTATTCATAAATAATTATGTCCGAACAGATAGATCCCATGGGTTTAGGGCTTTGCTTGTCATGGAAGATCATTCCCTGTTGCTAGTGCAACAAGGAGAGGTTGTCTGGTGCAGGGAGGATGGCCTTGCCTCAATAATAGATGTAACCACATCAGAACTTCCTGTTGGGAAAGAAGGTGTATCTGTTGCAAAAGTCGAAGAGAATCTCTTTGAATGGCTGAAGGTAGTATTTTCTATTTACTTTGGAAAGGATGTTTGTGAGTAGTGAAGTTGTTCAAAATTCCATAGATTCAATCATGATATTAGTTTTAGATTTCATTATGATTGCATCATACTTCTTCCTTAACTTCTTCCCAAGGAGACAGGAAATTGTGATGAAGTGGAAATACATAATTTTGTCCCCATGAAATATGTCACTAAACTCAGTATTATCAAACAAAATCCTGAAACAAAAGTAAAAAGAGATGACGGCATTATCTTGAAACAAACAAAAACTGAATTTTGCTTATGGAGATTACAAAAGCAATTCACTTGGTCTTGTTGTTCTCATTATTTTCTCAGCTGAGGACTGGGTTTTTCAATGAATGTTGTTTGTGGAATCTCTTATTTTAGTGCTATATTGCATTGTATTCCATAGAGGTTTATATGTGAAAAATTAGCACAACATATCAGCTCCCATTTCTAGTTTTTGCTTTTGATTCAGAGTCTTTTAGGTGTTAATGCCATATAAAACAACCATTTTCAGATTAGGTAAGGACCTATGTTTATATTGCTGGAGTTTTTACTGTACAAGATAAATGGTATGAAAATTTCATTTTGCATCTTGACATGAGTATATTACACAGCATTTCTTATCTTGCGTTGAGATGTTGAAGGACTACTTTTTGTTGTAAGGGGCATCTATTGAGACTGAAGGGCTCCTTAATGGTTGCAAACCCTGATGATGTGGCAGCCATACAAAGCATGAGAATGAAAAACTCTGAGAAGAGCAAAATGACGAGAGACCATAATGGGTTCCGCAAGCTGCTCATTGTGCTTACTAAAGCTGGCAAATTATTTTCTTTACACACTGGAAATGGCCGGGTTGTCTGGTCGTTATTCCTTAATTCTCTTCGTAAATCAGAATCACATGAAAAGCCAGTTGGGCTTAATGTGTATCAATGGCAGATTCCGCATCACCATGCTATGGATGCGAATCCATCTATCATGGTAGTTGGCAGGTCCCACCCGAGTCTGAATGCCCCTGGGGTGGTTTCTTTTGTTGATACTTACACAGGGAAGGAGGTCCGTTCTATGAATCTTGTTCACGCTGTTGTACAAGTGATTCCACTTCCTTTTACAGATTCAACTGAACAACGTCTTCATCTATTAATTGACTTTGATGGGCGAGCACATTTACATCCTAAATCCCCTGAAGCTATTAGTATTTTTATGAGGGAGTTTGGGAATATTTACTGGTATTCAGTTAACAGTGATGATGGAATCCTTAAAGGACATGCTTTGAAGAGGAACTGTGGTGGTGAAGTTGCAGATGAGTATTGCTTTGAAACCAGGCATACATGGTCAATCATATTGCCGTTGGAGTCAGAAAGGATCATCAAAACTGTGACTAGAAAATTAGATGAGGTATATATTATGTCTTTATATCTTTTGGCAGAAATGCTATACTGTTTGTATCTTTGGTAATAAATTAATCAACAATAACAACCACAGCAACAACAACATCAGATTCCACTTGTGATAAAAATTAAAGAGTTAAAAGCATGAGTGCCTTCTGAACTAAGTCCACTTCAGATTGCACCTGTGAAGTGTAAGTAAAATATTTTGGTGGTTGCCTAGTAGAAGGGAAGCTTATTGTAGTTGTAGATACTCCTGTAGGGAAACTGACTATTTCCATATTTTTCAGGTAAATAATTATAAAAGTTGCTTTGTTATACATGTATCTGTAAAACAAAATCCTCTAAAACCAAAAGTTGAAATTGGAATATTACGATTTTCCTTGAAATTAGATGCAAATATGGGATTTGTTTGTTTTACCAAATTTTTTGTTGATTTGAATGGCTGAATGCCTTTTCAATTGGGAAATTGCATATGCTGGCTTAATTTTCCAAACATGCAACACTTGACTTATTATTAGTCAAATGGTTCAGAAAGCATGGGATGTCTTTGCAATAAGATGAATATAAATGCGAACACTTCTTGTGTAAGATAATATCATGATCTATGTCATTCAAAAGCTAATCCTTTTATGTCTGCAATCAAAAGATAAGTATGTTATCATAGTAATTGGAACATTCTTATGACTGAACTTCGTGAGCATTCTCTAAATAGCACATGTATCTTCATGTTTAATTTTATTTATTTGATACTTATCATTCTGCAGGTGGTTCATACTCAAGCAAAGGTAACAACTGACCAAGATGTAATGTACAAGTATATATCAAAAAATATACTTTTTCTGGCTACTGTTGCACCAAAAGCTACTGGTAATATTGGATCAGCCACTCCTGAGGAGTCATGGTTGATTGCTTATCTTGTAGATACTGTAACTGGTCGTATATTGCATCGAATGACTCATCATGGCTCACAAGGTCCCGTACATGCTGTAAGTTTCCTGTTCATTCTGTTATTTTCCCTCATCAGTTTCAATTAGATCGTGAGAAGCAATGTCTCATGCTTGCTCTCATTTGCAGGTTTTTAGTGAAAATTGGGTTATCTATCACCACTTTAATCTAAGAGCACATAGATATGAGATGTCAGTCATTGAAGTTTATGATCAGTCTCGAGCGGTATGGATGTGAACTATAAGTTTCTCTAGGCAGAAGTTGATATATTGCACTCTAAGCAAGTCTATATTTTGCAAACTGAATTCAGGACAACAAAGATGTTTGGAAGCTTGTTCTTGGGAAGCATAATCTCACTTCACCCGTCTCTTCGTATTCTCGACCGGAGGTCCTTACAAAGTCACAATCCTACTTTTTCACACACTCTGTTAAAGCAATAGGAGTTACATCAACTGCCAAGGGAATAACTTCAAAGCAGCTTCTTATTGGTACTATTGGTGACCAGGTTAGCTATTTTTTTCTCTGAAGTTACCTTGGGTTATGGTTATTGAGACTGATTCTTTAATTTCGTTTCATTAGTTCCAGTCTTTGACAATGACAAGCTTGTTGTATGACCTGTGTCTCTATTTATGCATTAAAACTAATTGAAATTTTTGCAGCTTTTGGCACTTGATAAGCGTTTCTTAGATCCTCGTCGATCTGTAAATCCCACACAAGCTGAAAGGGAAGAGGGAATTCTACCTCTTACAGATTCATTGCCAATCAATCCTCAGGTTAGTTTCTGTTCACGTTCTTCTGCTCTTTTGCATCATTGGTTAATTAATCGTCTTTTGAGGGGTGGTCACTTTGGACTGATCTCCTTTTTTCTCTAACATGGTTGATGTTGGTCCTCCTTCGAATAGCTTACAAGGTTATATGCAAATAGATACATTGTTTTGCTAACATGATTTTTTTCTTTCTTTAACCAAGTAATTTTCAAGATCAGTGTGTATCAATTGGGTGAAATGTTAATGCAATACATATTTATGGGGGAAAACTGAAGATCAGGGTCTGAACTTCGATGACAAATAAGGAAAAATGACAAAAAATCTGAATGCAGTGACATTAGATATTAGAATCCATAGTTTGTTATGACTTTCGGAAGATAGCTAAACTCTGTTGAAGTTTCCAAATATTGTGCATATTGAATGGATGAGGCAAGTTCGCATGAAGTAAATTCAGTTTCAGGCTGGATAGCGTTATGTTGTTCCAGATATTTCTCTGCTGTGGGCATTATTTCTGTTATTACTGTAGTAATAGTCTTCGACCATACTCCTCAAACAGCTTGCAATAACTTTCTTGGTCCCAAAAGACAATCTTTCATTTGGCCTGTCTATTTCCATAGTAGAAGTCACCAAACCTCTTACCTTTAATATTCTGATTAGGTGTTATAAAGTAATGTTTGAATTGTGATATTTACTATGGATCTGGGAAATTCTGTGGATGATTGTGATCAAAAGTGGATGTTGGAACTACTGCAGATTGCCCTATAGATGGTATGAATGTTATGCAATTATAAAGTGCAATTAATTTTTGTCAAGGTCTCTAGGGAAGAATGATTTGAAAAATGCACAATCATAGCGGTAAACCTTGATTCATGCATGGATAAAGCATATGTCATGACATGATCATATGCACGCGAGTTTGGTGATAGACACCTGCAATGCTGCACAGAAAGAAATGGTAATCATTTATTGTGAATGTAATAATACCCGACTGTGGAGGCTTAGATTGAAACTCAAAGCAACTAAGGAGTCTTGGAATAGCGAAGGTCGAATTTTACATTATAACATGCGTTATTTTCATTTTTATGGCCGCCCATTTTACTCTTTTGATGTGGTAGAATCCTCTTTCTACTAATTGTTTGAAAATTTTGTTCAGTCGTATGTAACCCATGTCGTTAAAGTGGAAGGTCTCCGAGGAATAATGACAGTGCCTGCTAAGCTGGAGTCGACCACCCTTGTATTTTCGTATGGTGTGGATCTCTTTTTCACTCGCCTAGCACCTTCCAGGACATATGATTCGCTTACAGATGATTTTAGCTATGCCCTATTGCTCATAACGATTGTTGCACTTGTTGCGGCAATCTTTGTCACGTGGGCTTTGTCTGACAAGAAAGAACTACGGGATAAGTGGCGGTAAGTTGGTCTTTCGCTTAGGATGCTTCCCTATCATACGGTCGCATAGGGCCAAGATATGTTAATGCTGATAATTTAGGACTTGCACTACAGACTTGTAATTTTACTTGATCATGTATTTTCTATTCAATGGCAATTTTTGTTCGTGCCACGTTATATCTCAGCGTACAAAACACTGAGTTTTCTATCGTTCATTGTTGAAGGAAACTGAAACTAGGAATAATTGGGTTGATTTATTGATATTCAAACTCCCCTATTCGATCACTTCATACATACAATAGGTTCTTTATAGGTATGAACAAGATTTTCTTGTAGTTAAAATATGGTATAACTGGATGGTGGAAATCTTTTCCATACAAGAAGAGTTACAAAGGAAGAATAGTATCTGCGTTTTCCAAAGTTTGTTATAGCTTTTAAAACGTTGAGGGAAGATTTTCTTATAGCTAAAAGATGGTATAATTGGACATTGGAAATCTTTTCTATACAAGAATTGTTACAAAGGGATAATAGTATCTAAGTTTTCGAACAATTTGACAAATCATTTAGAAAGTCGTGGGAAACATTCTAGAACGATAACGGATTTTTTATTTGTTATTTTCTGCTGGACGGTAAGATGTGATTGAATTATAGGATAGGGCATTCTGAAAAGGAACTAAGATTTGGGCTTAAGTTGCGTCGGGAAGTTTTTAAGGAAGCACCGTCACCACCCGCTTATGCCATTATTAGTGCCACTGTTATTGGGTTTTAGATGTAAGTGGATCACTTGGAAGATATACGAGTAAACAGCGAAATAGATAAACACATTGACTTTAGAAATATTCATTTTGATAAGTAAATGGTAAATTCCCAACTTGTTTTTCCTTTGGCCGTCAAGATTTTAGAAGTTTAAGGGAGCGTTTAGTTTGAGAACGAGGTTGGATATGAATATGAGTATAATAGTAGAAGGGAATGAGAATGAGTATGAAAAATAAAAAATGATGCTTGAGTTATAACTTAGGTTTCTGTATTAATACCAATAATATTATTTGGTTTGTTTTGGGAATGAAAGATAATATAATACTATTTTTTCATATCATATTTTCATATCATAGTTATAATAATAATAATAATAATAATAATAATAAGATAATTAATTTCATATAATAATAATAATAATAATAATAATAATAATAAGATAATTAATTTCATATAATAACATTAATAATAAAAATAAATAATAATAATAAGATAATTAATTTCGTATAATAATAATAATAATAATAATAATAATAAGGATAATAATAATAATAATAAGTTTAAAATTTATAATAATAATAAGAACAATAATTAATAATAATAATAATAATAATAATAATAAGTTTAAAACTTAATAATAATGATAATAATGATAATAATAATAATAATAATAATAATGAAGATGATGATGATGAGTAATATAATTAAGAATAAAAATTGCTTATATGGGGAGGGGTATAAATAATAACTACTATATTGGAATGAAAACTTGATACCCACCCAATTTGGAAAGTTTAGTAGCTTATTAAATTTAATGGAATAAATCTATTCTCTTGGAATTGAAAACCCCAAAGCAAACACTATTTTTTATAATTATTACATTCCTTCATTCCCAAACTCTCAAACCAAACACCCTCAAAATGTCGCAGCTATGATACCCTTACGTTTTGATTTTAGTTTTTTTTATTTATTTTCTTGACGTCCTTACACTTTAATTTTCAAGTTACGCAATCTCGATGCCCTCACACTAAAAACATCAAAAGAATGAACTAAAACGAAAAATTTACTGATGTAATACGCTGTAATATGAGAGTAGTTTAGGGCTTCAAAAAAATAAATAGAAAATAAATGAATGATAATATCATGAAAATAATATATCACGTTGAGCTATAATCGAAAAAGATTAAAAATTTGATAATTTTATTAACAATTTTTAAAATCTGAGTTACAGTTGAAAAAATTTAAAAATATAAAAATTTGACAAAATTTTTAATTTTTTTATAATTAATCAAAATTTTTACCGCGCAAAAGAAAAGATATCAACAACTGTGGCGCGTGAGAAGGATGCTGAGAGGTATAAAATGACAAAAGCAAAGTCGCTTTCAACTGAACCGGCGACTGGTGGCTTCACTTTTATCCCTACAGATACAGCTTTACTAACTCTCTTGACTTACCCCGTCACAAGTAACCTCAATTTCGTCCTTCTCTAACCTTATTACCCTGAACCTCTTTTATTTCTATTGTAATAAATAATAATAACAGGTTTCAGGATTCTCTGGCTGCACTGATCTGAATCTGATGTGCATATTTTGAAAAGGGTTGAAACTAGCTCCCGCCCTTGTCACTTCAGTACCTGCAGAATAAGACAGAGCAGCAGTTTCTAGATCGGTAACAGAGACAGAGTTGAGGAAAGAACAGAACAAGTGACAAAGTGAACAAGGGGACATGAAAACCGCAGTGTTCGGAACCCATCAAGTGGTCTTAAGATCTACTGGCCCAATTCCCAAATGCATTCTTCAGCATGCAATTTTGCGCTGGCCATTGAATTTCAGCGATACAATCTTAAGGACATTTCTCAGTCAGTGGTCATATAAATGTGTTGAAAAGGAATGGGAATTCTAAATATTAGAGAGGACATAGAGGTTTGAATCTGCCCAGAATCAAAGAAGAAAAGTTGGATTTGATCAAATTAGGGATCGGGTCTGGCTTCAGAAATAGGATGTCAAACATAAAATGTCCTCACACACACAAATACTAAATAAGGTTTTTTTTGGATATGATCGAAATCTGAATGGACTTGGGCTCAAACGCAGACTCGGGGTTAGGAGATACCTACTGAACGATGATTATGAGCTTAAGACTATGCAAAATTTGTGGAAGAGAACAACGATATAAAAGAGAATATTAGCAGGGATGTTCCTTTACGAGGGTATTGTTGAAGGAAAGGAAATCAGCATTTATTTGTCATTGAAATAGAATAATTATAGGCTCCTGACTTTATGCATAATTGTATTTCTAAAATAGTTCAATTACTTACAATAGCTCTTTATTGCATTTATATATCAGCAAACCTGTACAGCAATATATACAAGAAAAAGGGGCATACGAAATATTACAGTTCTTCGTCAATTTGTTTATGGTATCAAAGCATAGGTTCTAATGCCTCTAGCTTAACACCTTCCGCCACAAACAAAATCCAAAACACCACCACACCAACCAACATGATTGACACGGTTGAAAACCCAGAGCAATCAAAACAGGAACCCACATCTCAAGACATGGAGGAGAAGGAAACAGTATAGCCTGACCCTCTGGCCTTACATCATTCAGACACACCAGGATT
>JANZLF010000008.1:20684349-20694673 GCA_026546835.1 Erythroxylum foetidum
TATTGCAATCTTTGGAATTATTATTTTTGACCGGTTTCCAAGGATCGATCGTAAGGTCGAATCGACAAAGCCGCGATAAGGTTCCTATACATATACTTTCTCCAAACTTCAAAACAATCATTACTATAATAGCTCCAAATCATGTATCGAATAATCAACTCATAGGACTTTAGTTGTCTCCATACATATGAAATCACTTGACCCTTTGTTTCACTTTCCATACATGTATTCTTAATCAATTTAGGAGAATAAACATATAGCCATCTTGAAATTCACATCTCACATTCACTAACACGATCTTATCCTTGATCATAAATTTCGAATTAAACCTTTCAATTCCACTTTGCTTGTACACCTTAAATCTTGTCGTTTTCACCCTGTCTCTATCTCTTCTTCAATCAAATAATGAAGAGTTTTTTCACTTCTATATTAATTCAAGTACTTATCCACAACAAAATTTTGTCACCATATTCACTAACTTAATCACAAATACTGGGTCTATGTCTAACATATCAGACTACGACATATTACTAATCTCTAAATATCCTCGAACTTTCATTTTCTCACATTCTGACATATCATTTTCCTTCTCACTATTCTACTTGACACATATTTCAAAAAGATTCCCACGTAAGATCTTAATACTAGGCTCTGATACCATAAATGTATGGCACTATTTTCGGAACCCAACTTTTTTACGAATATCATAATACTTGAGCGTATGATCATGTAGCATTATTTTCATGAACCCTTATTAGGCATCATCCCGTAAGGTTGGCGTGCCCATGACAATCAAACATCAAAACAAACTTATTACTTTAATGTTGGATCCTATTTCTGAATTCGAAGTCCAACTCTTAGGGAAATATCATAAGACTCTCATATCTTTACTTCATCATACTCTTTAATACATTACATACAACTAATTTTCGTCATTCACATTTCAATACCCTCAAAAAAAAGGGTTTCACAAAGCTATAATGGCCTTTCAAGCCACATTACAATATAATCTGAAATCTCAAAATACAAAAGTTACATGAACTACAAATTCTTTAAATGTGACTAAAGCCTTGTGTTTTCCAAAGCTAACTCAAAATACAACATAAACAAATTTGGAGTGTTGCCTTGACTCTCTTTCACTCCATCTCTTACTCACTCCATCTTTTGAAAGCTCGTGGGTAGCAATTTATAATAAGAAGATAAGGAAAAACTTTTGAACCATTTTACTTGCCATAGAAAACTTTCATTGAGTCTATAAAACATATATTTCTCAAAATTCTTGTCTTGTCAAGTAATCAAAATCACGAACAACACAATTTATACATTTTTTAACTTGTTCGCAAATCATAAACACATAAGCACATCAAAATGATTTGGGTAAGTCCAAAACATGGCGTACTACACATTCCCATGTAATGGTCCTGTGTAGTCGTAAACTTGAGGGAGTCATTGAAGGAGCTCCGTACCACTAGCGGGCAGGCAAGAGAAGCCTATACTTAGGTCAACATTCACGTGACGGTTCTTGAGGGACTACCACAAACCCACTTAACACATAGATTTTAAAATATTGTAAGCTTGATGGCCAAAATGGCACATTCTCATTAAAAACTTGCTTTTCACATGCTTGACGTATATCTTGAAAACCATTCTTGAAAACATGATTTCATAAACATGCATATTTTCCGAAAGATATCACTCAAACCATATAACAAACATATAGCAGATTTTACAATCATTCATGAGCAATAATGCAGCATTTATGATGCAAATGAAAATAAAAAAACTTCTTTGATTTAAAGAAAATAGTAGTGGCTTATTTACTCTATTATAAACATGTACCCACCTTAATTTCCTTGCTTATAGACTTGCTCAGAATGTCTCTTCTCTTTGCAAACAATCTAAGGTCTCTAGGCTTTTTTCGGGTGTAGCACCCCACTCCTGCAAGACCTGAACCCGATATCGATAGTGATATCCGAGTCCGTGTCCTGCGAGGGTGTCATGCTAAAGCACTCAATATCACAAAAATCGGTATAATTTTTTTCAATAATATAACATGCAAAATACATACTCAAATTGGCCCCACATTCATTCATCAACATTTTCAATTAACACAATTTTCAATAGTCATTCGGGCCCTTTCACAAATACAAAACACTTGAATCATTCCGGAATATCAATGTTGGACCCCGATCTTCTATTGGACTTTAGCATTGGTAAATGACTATGAAATGAAAAATAAATAGTGAAAGTGTAAAATCTTGGAGAATAGGAAAGCTGAAATTTTGGGCTAAAAGTGCCCACTAAAGCTTTGTAAAATATAATATTATGATGTTAATGAAATACTTCTGAATTGTATTTCATTTTGTATATGTTTGATAAAAAGATGATATAGTATGATGTTGAACATGGCCTCGTCCAATGAGGAGAATGGTGTTTGTTGTATTTTCTTTACTTTTGTGAGACAACTTCTAGTTTTGGTGTGGATTGGCTGTTGGTGATTATTCATGTGTAGAAAAAAAGGGGAACTCTTGAACTTGAAATGAAATAGAAAAGATGGTTTAGATACGAGATCGGTTATATGTGATATGTTGGAAGTTAAAAGCTGAAAAATATATATGTTCATTGAGTATGCTTCGGTGTTTTAGACATAATTTTTTTTCTAGTCATCCAAATGAGGTGATTCTTAATTTGGATTAAACTAGAGAAATAGGACTACAAATGTTATGAAGGATTTGAGTTTCAATTTAGTCTTTAAGAATATCAATTTTAAGAAGGAAACAAATCTCTAGAAATTATTTTAGCATAAGAATAGTACAAAATGTTTGGAGTATAACTTTTGGAGTAGTGCAACAAATTAAATGATTTTAGTGTCATTATGAAATTAAGACAATGATGAACATTTCTCTAGAAGGAAGTTTTAACAAATTCCTTCAATTTGATGGTTAGAAAAATGTCCTAAAGTAAGTATGAATTAAAATGAATTTTAGGGCAAAATTGGAAGATCAATTAAAGGTTTTAAGTTATAAGAGGAGGGGTTTTGGGAACCCCATGTTCGTTTAACAGACTTTAGGTCCGTTTAACGGACTTTTACGGGTCAAAAAGGACCCCTAGCATTGCCCATGTCTGTTTAACGGACTTTCTCGGGCGAGGAAGTGCATTTTGGCCCGACAATGTCAGTTAAACAGACATTCACCTGTCAACTTTAATAAATCTCAATTTTTGACCATCTTAGAGGCAGAATCTGACTTTAGGGTCTTCATGAAAGTTATAGATATCTAAGTCTTCTTTCCAATGGTCTAAGAATGAAAATAATCTGACATTTGTGGTGAAAGTTATGACAATCGCGCCAAGAAATGTTACTGCATGATTGAGGTTATGAACATGTTAGATTCCTTCGGTTATAACTCGCTCATCTGACCTCCGAATAAAGTGATTTTTGAATCGATAGATTTCTAAGACATGAATTTATCTCTCCATGAAAATTGGGGTCTTTTGGATTTTATTTGAAGATGTTTGATTGTAAGAAAGTGAGAGGCCAGTTTAGAGAGCATGATTGAGGTATAAACAGGCTTTGGAATTTTAAGCATATCTTGAGCTATATAGCTCCGATTGAGGTGATTCTTGCTTCAAGACAAAATAGATGCTTAGAGCTATGATTTATTTGAAGAAGCCAAATTGAAATTCTTGTTTGAAGATTTCCAAATTCTATTCATAAATAAGAGAAACGAGTTCAAGTATAGTGATCGGTTTGTATGGGCATGCCATTGAACAATTTGTGAGGAAATTATTGGGATTTTATGAGAATGAAGATGAACCGATGATGGTCAAGGTTTAAGGCATCCGAAGTTAGGCTCCGCAAGTGAGGTCCAACATTAGCGGTTTGAGAGCAAGCGTTGGACTCTGCAAGCAGGACCCAACAATCAACTTATACAAAAAGTGCAAAATACATAATTCGATACACAAATAGAGAAATGTAATGCAGACGCGAACTGATCCCGACCTCTATCCTTCACTTGAATGTTGTGTATACTCCCGTTGGCCTAACGGGGTATTCTTTTGAGTCCTGAAAAGTATTTGTAAATTTTGGGTGAGTTTTGTGAACTCAATGAGTGACTATCCTCGATGGCTCACCCAGCCACATAACACATACACATATATCATACAAAATTCAGATTTCACATTCATATCATTTAAACATTCATATTATGCATATGCTATTTGTATGATACTCATATTCGTTCTTATTTTATGACTAAGTGGCCCTCACATATATAGAATATTGGCCCATTGGCTCCGTCAGAATAGAATACTAGCCCATAGGGCTCAGTCACATCATATAATCATGGAGCATAGCTCTATATGGAAGCGCTTCATACAGGCAACTCAAGTCACAATGCCTTTATCTGAACATGCATTTTATGAAATGCCTCAATCATATTTGAACATGTCATCAGACTATAGTCCAGCATTCAACATTAAGTTGAGCATTCACTTATCATCTTGCATGCAACACACATTCTGAAAATAGTTAGTTCATCTTATTCACTCACATTGGGTATTTCAATATTTCAGATCAATCATCAAAATCAACCACATTCATATACACATTCATCATATAGAGATCAATGTATAAAAAATTCAATCTAAAGCAAGCAATGAAGTGAGACCATCTAGGTCTACTCACAATACGCTCCATATTAGCACTAGCTTCATGATCCGGAAATGACTAGATGGGGATGTTTCATCCTATATCATCAATAAGCAAAATACACGATGCGCATACATTAGTACTTGCATAATTATAAACATTCGTATATTTACAAGTGCGTATATAAAATATGTATGATGCATGTTCATGACAAATCCTAGTATTAATCCATCGATTTTATCACCAGATCGTTCTCATATCAAAATTCATCTTTGTTTTTCCAAGTCACCCCTTTCGGGTCTACTATTCATATTAAATCAAAAAGTGAAGTTGAAGTAACTAGGTTATACACTCTTCTAGAATAGTATTTCTTTATGTCTTATGAATCCATTGGAACCACAATCACGCAACTTGGTTTCGTAAATAGGAAGATATACCTCAAATAGTTTTGGACTGCTCTTGTCCAAAACAATGTACTATGCACAACTTCCCTGTGAATTTTAAACATCTTATAGCCTGAATTAGATCCCAAGTTCTCATACCATTTCTAGCTCCATGTCTCTAATTTACTAAAAATCAGAAATTATCTCCTTTGGATCTGTAGAGCTCCAGAAATTATCAAAATACTGAAGTATGTTCGGTAGAATAACCTCAGTTCATACTATTTAAGAGTACACTCACTGTACCTGTTCCACTTTGCACTAAATATTTTCTTAATTTGATTTAGAGGGCTATGAGTTTTGGTAGAGATGTAGATAAATGTCTTACGAATCCAATGGTACAAGAATCAAGTCATTTGGGTGTCTAGAGAAAACGTTATTTCCAAAAGAATCTAACATGTTCATGTCTTTACTCATAATGTACACGTTTTGGTGCAAATGCCATAACTCTCAATTCAAGTGTTGGATTGACTTTGTTTTTAGTTGGTTTGAAAGAAAAATTCTAAATCTATAACTTTTATGCAGAACTCAAAGCGAGATTCAGCTTCTAAAAGGATCGTAAATGAGATGGAAGATGACGCTACAAAATGAGACGAAACAAAATGAGATGGTCAAACTGAGACACAAAAAGTCAAACTAAGATGATGGGATGAACAGTAACTAAGACGAAAGGATGAATAGCAACTAAGACGAAAGGATGAACAATAACTGAGAAAAAACAAACAAACAATAACTGAGACGAAAGGATGAACAGTAACTGAGATGAAACAATTGAACAATAACTAAGACGAAAAGATGAACAGTAACTGAGACGAAACAAATGAACAGTAATTGAGATGAATGGTTGAATAGTAACTGAGACAAAACAAATGAACAGTAATTGAGGTGATGCTGACGTCATACTAAGACGATGTTGATGTAATTCTAAGATGATAGGTGAGTTGAATTAGAAAAATAGTCACAACTTTCCCTAGAAAACTCGGATTAAGACATTCTCTGGATCAATAGAAAGAGGAATTCAATATCTACAACTTTCATGAATACTTAAAAGACTAATTCTATCATATAAAGGGTCAAATTTGGATCAGAAGATATTTTGGTCAAACTAAGATGAATTGGAAAAATAGGTATAACTTTCTGTACAAAACTCAGATTTAGATGTTTTTTATATAAGTAGAAAGAGGACTTCAAGATCTACAACTTTCATGAGATCTTCAAGACCAATTCTATCACCTAAAGGGTCAAATTTGGATTAGAAGATATTTTGGTCAAACTAAGATGCAAAAAGTCAGACTGAGACGAATGAACATTAACTGAGACGATGATGTCATACTAAGACGATGCTGACATCATATGCAAAACTAAGACGAAGCGTCTTATGTACCAAACTAAGACGATGCTAATGTCATTCTAAGACGATCATGACGTCATTCTGAAATGCTACAACCTTATAACTTGTAATACTCGTATCTTTCAACTCCGATATCTAAAATTTACAAACTTTATATCGTTAGAAAGCTGGTAAAAACATCTACAAATTCCACAAAGACAATTTTGCCAAAATCCATCTATATAAATCCATATTTTCTCCCGAAATTAGAACACGAATTTCACATTCATGTATTGGACCCAGTTTTCACTTAATGATAAAATTTGAGACTCTTAGAGACAGAATTGAAATTCAAAGTCTTCATACAAAATGTATCCATATATCTCTAGGTTAATCCAAATTAAGAATCATCTCGTTTGGACAACTGGAGAAAACGTTGCGGCTAAAAGACTGAGGCATATTCAGTTAATATTTTTTAGATTTTTAAACTTTCGGTATTTTACAACAGCCAATCGTTCATGATCATTCAAAACATTAAATTAACACTATAACCAGATTTTTCATCCCCCAACAACACAGTATTTATGAACAAACACGTATATGCCATTTTTCATGCAAATGAAAGTAACTTATCAACTTTATTTCACAAATCCTCAACTCTAAAGGATTTCTTCACCACTTACCTGTTGAAAACTCCAAAATCTTCAAGCCCTAAACTCCACACGTTTTACGCACTCCACTTAGTACAATGACCAGCTTCTGGTTTTTTTTCTTAGGGTAGAAGACACAAATAGTAAGGTGGGCTTAGTGTAGGAAAGGAAAAACAAAGAAATCTCTTAGAAGGGGTCATATAGAAAACTCTGTGTGTGTGAAGAAAATTTAGAGAAGATAACCATCAAGAATGAATCTATATATATAACTTAACTTTTCAACTATCAGAAACAATAACCTACAAATTAGTAAAGTACACAGCCTAAGAGATATTTGTCACTTCCCTCACATCCAACTCTAACTTAGTTTCTTTTGGACTTACTCCCTTAAACCTCATCTTTACCATTCAACTATCTCCAAAACTCAATTTGATGTCTTTTTCCTATTCTCCAAAATTTTCCAAAAGTTATGTCTAAATTCACCAAAATTCACAATTACAAGATTCTTACTGTCCAATAGAATTTTCAACATAAATAAATTCAAAATTTTCAAAACACCCAAAAATCATAACTCAATCAATTATACTCGGAATTATTCATGAATCCATGTACTGTCATTTTGATGTATGCAAAAATTCACTATTTACATATATGTGCATATCATGAAATGCATGAGCATTAAATATGTTTCGTATTTCCTCCGTAATCTCCCACATTTACAATTGTATCCATAAGGTGCGTAATGGGATGTTACACTTCTCTTCCTCTTCTTTTTTCCTTTCTTGAACAACTCTAAAATCTCTCTTGAAGGTTAACACAATTGAAACCCTAGCTTGTTTTCTCTTCTTTCTCTTATTCTCTTCTTCTCTTTAGATTTCTCTCTCTTTTTCATGACATTCTCTTTCTTTTTTTCTTAAATTTTCATTCTTCTCTTCTGCTTATCCTTCCATTCACGTTTTTCTTCTTCATTTATAAGCAAGACCACTTCTTCTTCCAATTATGCCCTTAATGATTGAGAAATGTCCCCCATTTGCCCTTCCATTTATGCCTTATGTCTTTTATACTTAAGTGTCTTGCAAAAAGCACCCTTGAATATTATGACATAACTCTTTCTTCTAGAAAAATGTCCCCCATTGTCTTAAGTTTCTAATGACACCAAAATCATTCAGTTCGAATCAGTGATTCGAAAGATATACTTCAAACATTTTTGGACTGCTCTTATCCAATTCAGTATACTAGGCACAATTTCTATCTAGAATTTAAACATCATAGAGACTAGATTAGATTCTAATTTCTTCATACCATTTGTAGCTCCATGTCTCTATTTTACCATAAATTAGAAATCATCTCGTTTGGAGCTCCACCGATCTAGAAATCATCAAAAATATTGAGGTATATTCAGTGGAATAACACCAGTTCCTATTATTTAAGAGCACACTCACTGTACCAACCCCACATTTTTAACTCAATCTTTCTCACATCATTTCATATGGCTATGATTTTTGTAATAGATATAGATAAATGTCTTACGAATCCAATGGTTCAAGAATCAAGCCATTTGGGTGTCTAGAGAAGAAGTTATGGCCAAAAGAATCAAACATGTTTTTGTCCTCAATCATACTAAACCCTTTTCGGGGAAACAACCATAACTTTCTCTATAAATTTTTGATTAAGGTGTTCTTTAGATGGCTCGAAAGAGGACTTCAAGGTATACAACTTTCATGAAGACCACAAAGACAAATTTTATCATTTGAAAGGTCGAAAATGGAACAGAATATAGGCCAGACGAAAACATAAAAGAAACAAAACATAGAAGAAGATGACGTCATCATAGAAGAAGCAAAAAACAGAAGAAGATGACATCATCACAAAAGAAACACAAAAGAAGATGACGTCATCCCAGAAGAAGCAAAAAGGCAGAAGATACATCTTTACTCTTGAACATCTTCCTTTATAAGGAACATAACTTTTGACTCCAATGTCCAAAATTCACGTACTATATACTGTTGGAAAGATAAAATGAAGATCCATAACTTTTATGGAGACCTCAAAGACATATTTTATCTTCTAAGGGGTCTAAAATGGAACAGAAGATAGGTACAAAGCAGACTAATAAAAAAGACAGAAGAAGTGGGAAAATGTTATAACTTTCCCTAAAGATATCAGATTAAGGTGTTCTTTATATGGTTAGAAAGAGGACTTCAAGATCTATAACTTTTATGAAGATTTAAAAGATAGATTCTATCTTCTAGAGGGTCTAAAATGAAACAGAAGATAAGTACAAAGCAGACTAATGAAAAAGACAGAAGAAGTAAGAAAATTGCTATAACTTTCCCTACAGATATCAGATTAAGGTGTTCTTTATATGATTCGAAAAAGACTTCAAGATCTAAAACTTTCATGAAGACCTCAAAGACAGATTATATCTTTTGAAGGGTCTAAAATGGAACAGAAGATAGGCCAGGCAAAAAAACAAAAGAAGCAAAACATAGAAGAAGATGACGTCATCATAGAAGAAACAAAAGACAGAAGAAGCAAAACACAGAAAAAGATGGCATCATCACATAAGAAGCAAAACACAGAAGAAACAAAACATAGAAGAAGATGATGTCATCACAGAAGAAATACAGAAGAAGATGACGTCATCACAGAAGAAGCAAAACACATAAGAAGATGACGTCATCACAGAAGAAACACAGAAAAAGATGACATCATCACAGAAGAAGAAAAAACATAGAAGAAGAAAAACACTAAAGAAACAAAACATAGAAGGAAAAAAACATAGAAGATACAAAACATAGAAGAACCAAAAAGACAGAAGATACGTCTTCCTTTACAAATACCATAACTTTCAGCCTAGAAGTCCAAAAATTTTATACTATATATCGTTGGAAAGCCAAAAGAAAGATCTACAGCTTCCTAGAAGACAACTTGCTCTAATTCAGCCTATAAAAATCTAGAATTTTCCTCGAATTTAGAATACAAACTTTACATTCATCCACCAATGTATTGCACCTAGTTCTCAAATTCATGACAAATTTTGAGATTCTTAAATATAGAATTTAAATTTGGTGTATTCATAAAAAATGTAGCCTTATGTTTCTAGTTTAATCCAAATTAAGAATTATCTCGTTTAGATAACTAGAGAAAAAGTTGTGGCTAAAAGATTGAAGCATATGCCGTGAATATTTTCCAGATCAACCACCCATTTTGTTTCACAATCTTTCCTTAACACAACTCATACCAAGATCACCTT
>JANZLF010000008.1:20722497-20737344 GCA_026546835.1 Erythroxylum foetidum
AGAGTTACAGCTCGGGATCCTGTAAGGAAATAAGCACAAGGCTTTAAGACTCCGGAATTAGGCTCTGGAAATGGGTCCAGTAGATATGGTATTTTAAGCAAATGTAAGAGTGTTAAGTTATAAGCGGTTGGGGTCCGATCTATGGACCGGGTTCCAACAGCTGCATTGATGCGATCGTCCACGATTTTTTCTAGAGCTTCAGCAGGGTGGCGATCGGTCGTTATACTGGTCGATCGTGTGGACGACTAGTGTTGTGCCGGTTGAGATTTTAAAATCTGGCGGATGAACAGATCAGCCGCTTCCTCGATCTGTTTTTGGGTAAGGGAGGTGTGCACAGGCGCAAGAGGGTCTGCATGTGATTGGTGCTGGAGATTCGGGGGCATATTGATTCCAGTGTTATCTTCCAAGGCTACGCTCTGTTCTTCTTATTCCAAGTTTTGAGGTTGCGGTTGATCATTCGGGTCCGAAGACTGCGTGCTGGAAACATGATGTGCCGGCAGTAGGGTTGCAGGTAGCTGCAAACCCATTCGTTGTAACGCCAGAGCCTCAACAGCGGCTATATCAGGGTTAGTTGTTGCCGCCTGACTGATCTTCGTGTTTCTGGACGTGGTGTCCTGATGTCGGGCCCCACAGTGGGCGCCAATTGGTTATGCATGGTTCTGACGAGGCTGCATGTTACCATTCGGATCCATAGAGCTTGCTATTTTTCCCGAGAACTCTAGTTTGAAGATTCCTGCAAAACAAGAAAGGTACGTCGAGGGTTGTTTCCCGATAAGCCCCTCCGACGCTCAAGTCAGTTCTTTTTGGTGTGGGAAGGATCGTTGTGAAACAAGACGATTAGGGTTAATGGTCACGTACCTCTATTATGGCAAAATTATACCTTATATATGGAGCGGATGCTAGGTTTAAGTCTTTACGTATGCATGGGACACTTTCACCTGCGAATGGAGCCACGGATGCGTGGACTAGGCCTGGACCTGGCGTAACCAATAAGTATGAGGCTGATCCTTGAAAGATGAAATGATCGGCTCATGGGTCGTTATGACTGAGTTCGGGCCCAGCACGACCGACCCAACCAAGACCTAAAATAAAAAAGCAAGACTAACCTGTAAATGTGAAAGCGAAGCAAGAAAGGATGAAGACAAGCAAAATAGTGAAAGAAGCACGCTTGGTAATGGAATAGGAGGCTGATGGCTTGGTAATGGAATAGGAGGCTGATGGTTAGACCAACTTGATCTAGAATAAGGGTTAGCGTCTGATTACTACAATGGAATTAAGACCAACTTGCAATGAGACGAATAACTAGACAACTATCGTAGTAGTCTATCCTATATTCATGTCTAGAATATTTGGCATAATTTTTTATATTATAATGCTACATTTTTGGGTTGGAATTAGTATCAGGATATGCAAATAACAGACGGAAAGCTATCACGGAAAGAGTTAGGGCATTGACTCAAATCCTGACAATTCGATAATCTGACCACATTCTTTTTCTTTTTGTTGCTAGTTTTTAAGCCTTCTTTTCTATATGTTTTCAGTGTTAGAATTGGGTGATCATGAGTGCGTATCGTATAGTTGTTGTCTCAATCACATCCGAGTAGCTAATAATCGTTGAAAATGAAACTTCACGTGCATGCACCGGAGTAAATGGCAGTAAAATCCGGATAATGAAGATCGTTATTAAAAGATACAAATTTTTTTTATGCTTGATGGTAATCTTATATTAGGGACGTTGTTTTTCAATATTAAAATTTCACACTATAGATTGCAAATTTTCTACTCTTCAACAAACAAAAGGAAAATAGATATTCTTGTTACTTCTTCTGAATGATTTATGGATTTTAGTCCCGAGTATAAAGAGGTGGCGTAAGAGATAGACGACTACTTAACATTAATCACGTTGCAAAGGTTCTGAATTGGCCCTTGTAATATACTAGAAAACAGTACATGGAAATTTAATAAAATAGAAGAGTCAAATGATAGCTCTATGAATTGGTGCTTTGCAGTAATTTATTTGTCTCAATTTCACATCCACCAACATTATGTGAATAGGATGCTTCACTTAGTCTGGCTGCTACCTCCCCTGTTGAATAAAATGTTGATGTTATGTATTTCTCAAATGTTTTTAGTAAACTATCATAAAGCAAATTAAAGAAACCAAGCAATAATAATTTCAGCAAGTTGTAATCAAACCACTGATTTATTGCGTAAAGAAAAACAACAAAAGATGAAAGTTTTTTAGGAAATGTAATTTTGGTTCGGTAAAGTGAAATATAACACACGTTTCTCTTCACAATCTGCATGTCATGTGTCGTTTCCGGAGGAACCCAAATTAAAGCAACGAGTAGCTCCTTTTCTGATTTGATATCATTGAATTTACAACATTAAGGTATCATCATTCCACTGTGATTCCTTTTGCAGACTCCAGAGACAGGCATTTGAGAATATACTGGCACAATGCTCACTTCTTTATCGTAGGTGGAGCATAAGATACACCACTGGGCTCTGAAGAAGCCCCTCGCAAAAGCCGAAAGTCATTCTTGGCTTTATGACTATTTGTTAAGTCGACTTAACCGAATTAACACCAATTACAAACGCACATACACAGAAAAGCATTGAGGGTTCAAGGAACTATAAACATACACAATATCTTCGACCAGCAACCTGGCATGGCTTCCGTGACATGGTTTTGGACAGAAATATTCATTAACCATCTACATGGAACCACATTTCCACATTTGAAGCCTGGCCATTTCTGACGGCATTTTCTTTTTGATTGTAAAGTTTTAATTTATTAAGATTTCCAGAAGCTGACAAGAAGTTTTACAACACCTGTGCATAATCAAAGAGATCAATCAGTGAGGAATTCTAAATATACAGATAACTATATCAGAAGCAAGTAAAAACTTTAGAAAGAAGTTGCTCAGCTCGAATAAGTACACCATATGGCCATAGAGGTTATAAAAGATACCTGAATCAGTATTGAGACTAGAACACCATGAAGTTACATGCCTGCTTTAACAGCATGAAGCTTCTTCTGTCTCTTGAGCCCATTCAAACTATTCAAATGAAACCCATTTGTCAAAGGTATTCCCTCCACAGATTTCAAGTCTTCTCCCTTAATCATGAATTCATTGTCCTCATCTGGTATGCTGAAATCAGCAGGATTCCTGTTCAGACTGCAGGTTTGAGTCACAGTACTGCTTTTATTGGCCCGAGCAATACCACTATTATTCAATGGGTGTATCTTGTGCTTTGTTGAATTGCCAGATGCTTGCATTTGCGTAGGAAATGCACTAGACTCCGATGTACCAAAAAAAACTGTTTGAAGGCTATGAGCTGGAACAGATCCACAGTTGGTGCCAAAACTACCACTTGGTGCAGATTTTCTTGATCTGCCTTTACTCTGAGAAAGAAAGTCAGCTTTTCTCTTATGTTTTTCATGAGAAAGATGAGAAATATATTCATTATCCGTCTTGAAGCTCTTATCGTGTTGAGGTGAAGCAGAAGATGCACCAACTGTAATTGACATTGCAGGAACCTGACCATGGGCACAATCTGCAAATTGGTTTCTACCATGGTAATTATATGGAATATATTTTATGGCATTAGGAGGTTTATAAACACCAGGTTCCTGCCCAGGAAACTGTTTAGGGCTAGGGTCAGATTTTATGGTAGGTCTCTTCAACAATTCTGAGGATACATCCTTATCAATCTGAGCACTGGATCGCGCTCCTGCATCCACAAGGCTGAGCAAATGCATAGCAGGTATGGTTTCATTAGAATACAGGTCCAGTGAACCTACCAGCTTTTCATTTATCTCAATCTTACCATGCTTGCGAGGAAATAGGTACTCTGAATGAGTTCTCCTGAAAGTTTCAGAATCAATATTTTGCATTTGCTTTCCAATGTTGGTAGAACTTTGAAGAAACTTTGGTTCAGGAGGCCAATTTGTTTTTTGCTGATACATGCTGCCAGGCCCAGTGGTACAAGGGAGCATAGTCAAATTTGCTGATGGACCTCCAGACTTAGGAGGGATTCTATACACAAAGGGTAAGTGATTTGGCAACATGGATTGCCAAAGAGGATTCGCTTCTTCATTCCTATCTGGATTCCACTGGCAGGTAACACATGGTCTCGAGCCATGCAAAATGGTATGAGAAAACCTCTTTGTATTGACATTCCCAATCGATGCAGAATTTGGGCCATGAGATTGCCTTTGGGAACTTGAAACACAATTTTGGTCCACATTCGATGGATTCTCTTCATGATCTACCACCCGACCTGCAAGCAACCGAGCTTGATCCAGTTGGTTCATATTCAGTAGGTTTCTATCAGCTTGAGAAAAATAATCAATTGACTTTAGTTTCGTCAATCCCGGACGTTCCTCCCTCTTGATCGTTCGGTTTTTTCCATTCTTAGCCCTGGGATTTCCTTTAAGAGCTTCTTGAGGAAAGAGACTCGTCCCTCCTTTCCCATATGCCTTACTGAAATCAATCGTCTGACCACAGATGGGGTAATCAGATGTTGCTAACTGGCTGTTCTGGTATTCGGGATCAGGAAGACACCTCTCATACTGATTCTTTGCCATGAGCTCAACAATATCCATTGGAATGTCATCTAGAGCTCCCTGTTCAGGTACCTTATCAAACCTTTGGATATTTAAATGGTCCTGATTTTCTGTTGTCTTTTTGCTGTTGTTTGGAGTAAAATAATCCTGGAAATTTAATGTTGATCAATTAGATACAAACAAGGCATGCTGACGTGCCTACTAAAGAATTATATTGAAACCTACCGACAAAAGTTTTCCAACATGAGCAATCTGCAACTAGGACAAATGCATAATTGACTCTGTTGTTTTAATCAAAAAGTAATCCAACTTACACCAGCCAAGCCAGTGTAAGAACTGACAATGAGAAAGCAACGGAAAAATAAGCAGATGATGATTTAAAAGGGGGGAGAGAGAGAGATATGACACCATGCAATCAAAATGTCATATAAAATCCATCTACCTCATTCAACTACCATGATGCATCCACACATGAATTATGTATCATATACCACAATTTAACTTAGCCACTGCTAAGAAGAAATGTAGAGCTATATAATTATACCTTTTGTTGCATAAGAGAACAAGCCCCAATCTCAATCTGAGAGGAGAGGTTCTGCTTCTGATTCAGGAAGGGTATTATGAAGTTAGGGTTGTTACCACTCAAGGAAACATCTAGTCCTTTCCTGATAGATGCATTTGGTGCAGACAGAGAAGTCAAGCCAAAATTTTGACAATATTTGGTTTCTGCAGCCTTCCTCGTAAGCTGATCCTCAGAAATGCCCTCATGCCAAACAAAAAAGGGATTATTTCTGTTATCTGCATGTGTAATATACTTTCTGCCTTGTCCTTCTGTAGGAATGTAGCTGTTAAGAGAAAGTTCCAGTCCTCTTTCCTGAGATATGTCTTCAGCAGGACAAAATGGAACACCAAAGGCTGCAGAGTGTATGATTCCTGTATCTTTTTTTCTCACAATACCTTCTCTGAAAATCCCACCAGTGCCGGCAGAAGTATTCTGATCATCAATTTTTGGCATCTTTCCTTTCTTCTTAGTTGAAAAACTAGGTTTTCTCTCCATTCTTTGTGCAGGCAAAGGGAAAAGATTCATTTCTCTGGCTGGCAACGCATCATTTGCCAGTTTTGACGAAGCAACATCAACAGCAGTACAGTTAGAATCATCCCCTAGTTCCTCTGCAGTTTCATTTGGTACATGATAATCTGATACTGGTAAGGATATTTTTTTTTCACTGAATTTCAACTTTTGAGTTTTCCTTTTACCTAAACTAGGACCCTTGTCAAGTCTTTGTTTGGTCATATGACGTTTCAAATCATTTTGCACTCCAGTTATGGCACAAACACCTGCCTGTAATTCAGACCCAACTACTTCTGAATCTCCTTTTAAAGTCCTAACTTCCCTTGCAACTCTGTTGGGAGAGCTTGTCTCCCTTGTCACTGCAGGTTTCCAGTCTTCATCCTGATAAATTTTCCTTTTTCTGGTCTGGTCCAAAACACTTTTGGCTTGTCCTTGGACAGTCAGCTGACCTTGGGTGACAGCAAAAACGTTAACTTTTGTAGATGCATCAGAGATGGCATTAAGTGCGTCATTAGACAGATAATCTTTAGTAGATCTAATGGTATCATTGTCTCCATCCTCATTTTCAGTTAATAATTCAGTTAACAAGCGGACCTTTCTTGCTTTTCTACGAGGCAAACTGCTTGAATCCTCATGATGGAGATCTTTCAGATTGTTGCCAACCAGGATCTCAGCACTTTCAGATGAAGCATCATCATGCTCTTCTGATTGCAAAGATGAACTTTGACCTGCACAATCCATGTTACTGAGTGGCTCCTTACTGTTTCCATCATCCCTAGGTTTCTCAAAATTTTTAGCAGAACTTATAGCCACATAACCAAGGCCCCCATCAGACTCAGAATCAGCAACATCATGATGATGATAGAATGGTTTAGACAGACTGATTGATCCATCATATTTCCTCATGAAAGCGACTGTTTTAAGAAATCAGAACATCTACAATTAAGTAGGGAAGAAGCACCGTAGTTTATTAATACAAGTATAACTTCAGGCCCATGGAGTTAAAAGGGTTACCGACTCTGATTGCGTGATATGAATTAAAAGTTACCTAAGTCGTCTGCATGACAATTTTTATCCATCATGCTGGAAGCAGCTTCTGCACCATAATCATGTCTATGAATTTCTTGATTCAAATTTATTTCTAGTTGCCCTGGAAAAACGAATGTTTAATTAACCAAATACTTTAATATGTGGAGTATAATACTGCACCTTTGCTCGGATTGAATACGTACCCAATATGGGACTATTTGGAAGTTCAAGTTCCTTTTTTTTCTCCATAATGCATGCTGAAGGTTGATTCTTGATTGTGTTGGATAAATTATCAGAACTACTACCATCAACTTTTTTCCCTTCATCACCAATATTGTCTATCTTAGAAACATGATGAGATAAGCACATTGCAACATCAGCAGCAACCGGCACATTCGAACATATATTATCTACATTGAAGCTGTTGTGACACGATTTGAGCACCTCACAGTCATTTGCAGTTCCTTCAGCATCAACCTCCCCCAGACAGTCATGGCAACGCCAAAATCTGAACTTTGGGACATATAAGGGAGGAAGTAAGCTCTTTTGCTCCTCAGACTTGTTCTTGTCTTCATCAGAAGCAAATGGCCAACATAGCTTCCAGTCTTTTTTGCGAATTTGAGTTACATATCCACTGCATGCAAAATGAAAAAAAAAAAACTTTAGAAGGCTAACTTTCAAGAAGTTGAAGTTAATTACCATCTAGAAAAAGAAAAGGTCCTTGACGGAGTTAATTTTTGTAGCAATATCCCCAATGTTCAGTTTCAGAATTATACATAGCCATTTGTTGTGACTCAGTTATTCAATATTAGAAATTTGCGTATATGTTGGATTTAAATTAGTAAGAGGTACCTATCATTGCTGAGGACGAAGGATAGAGAGGGTGGGTCATCTTTATCATCAACACTTACTGATTAGAACTTAGATACATAATGAAAGAATAGCACTTCTCCATGTCAGATGTAAGATTAGACAGATCACACAAAGAAGTATGAAGCTAGAAAATCAGACCATTTGTGAGCACAAATCACAACTATGAACAAGATGGTCAAGGCTCAGTTAAATACATAAATAAACACAAAGATTAAATTTCTTACACTCTCCACTACCTCCTAACCACGTCTCTCACACGGTCATATACATCATTGCTGCTAAAATGTAAAATTAAATCAGATCAAGGCGTACCGTAAAGAAAAATGCTGACAATTTGTTGCATCATTCCTCTCATTTGATTTGATGAGATTTATAGATATAGAGTCAATCAAAAGGGGTGATTCAATGGATTTGGAGGCAGTAATGCTCTTGCTACTACGCCATTTCTCCCCAACCACCATGCTCGTATCCATGCTATCACTAATGCCAACAATGCTAAAACCATGTTAATTAAGTGCATACAAGCTTATCCTAAATGAAATCATGATGATATATTAAGCCGCCCAATAGAGTTTTGAATGATAAAAAAGGGCTTGCATAGTGCTTTGTTCAAGTAAGGTGTAGTGCTAGGCCAGCCAAGTAGAAAGCAAATGTTAAAGGAATTTTGGAACATCATTCACAAGAAAGCACATGCATTAAAGGTAAGACAAAGAACTCAAGCAACCAATACCACAATGTTAAAATGACGAATGCCAATGTGCATAAAACTGAATCATAAGTTATAAACGCATTATGTCATTAATATTGATAAATAACATGACTGTGAAACATTCACCAAGTAAAGCATTTACATCAAACAACCATGCTAGGGTTTGTTTCCAATTAGAAGTATAACGAGCTTGAAAAACTATTATTTCTCACCAATAATCTCTTAAAGTGGCATGAATATTAAAGAACTGCCATATATGCAGATTTAACACATAAAATAACAATAAGCAGAAGATAAATGCAAAATGAGGAAAGGGAATACTTAGAAACCCTAGGCTTCCACAGTAACAAACTTAAGCCTGCAGGCAACAATTCATGATTTACATGAAATACGATTAAAAATATCGAGAAATTCATTCATCGGAATGGCAAGCTAATTGAGGAAATAAAGCCAGTAAGACAAAGTATTGACTAGGGTTACTTAAAACCGACAGCGCTACACATAAGAAGGGAAGCTATTAATCTCTCGATAATAACAGCAGCAAGCACAAAACCCACTTCAAAATGACCTCCAAAAACTCCAGATAATCGTGAACGTTTCTCCATCAATGAAACTTTTAGGGTTTCCTTGCCCCAAAGCCATGAATTGACGTCAATCACTGAATAGTCAACGTAGCTAATCACTACAGCCGAAAATTCAATACAGCAAATGAAATCTGACATAAATATGAAGATTCTTACCTTAAGTAAAATCCAGATCGGAGAATACAAAGAAATGAGCAAAGTTGACGTACCAAAAACAGTGAAATGACCTAAAAACCTTGGATAAACGAGCTGGAAACTGAGCTAAACACAAACAATCCGGCACCAAACCAACCACAGACGGAAATACCACCCAAATCAATAATTAAGAGAAGAAACAACACCTTAAGTCACTTGCACATCAAAAGGAGCGATCTTACGCGTGCAAGATCTAATTCTTCACGGCCAACCCAAAAAGTGGTATCATGAGAAACAGCGTTTGGAAGGCAAAGAGAAGCAGCAAGCAATCAGCAGAGATTTAGAGCTGGTTGGGTGGAATTCGAGTGCGAAGTCTGGAGAAACCCTAGAGAGGTTTTCGATTCTTGAGGAGGGAGAGGGAGAGAGAGGGAGAGTTTTTATCTTATGTCTTGAAAGAAGGTCCTTTGTTTGTACTAATATCTTACAAATATGATATGCCCCCCCCTCCCCATGCCATGTCATAACCCTCAGGCATTTACGACCATCCACCATTTTATATGTTTATACGTGAGAGAGAGAAAGTGCGGGAAAGAGAAAGGGAGCCAACGGTAGGGGTCCCACGTGGCAGGGAGGTGCGCTTCTTATCACTATCCATTATGTGCTTTTCTTTTTCATAATACATAATAAAACCCTAGTTTCCAACTTTCATGGCTAAATGAGTAAAGTTACCATTTTCACTTTTACCCCCCACCCAACGCGTTGTTTTCACGCCATTTTGGTGTGTCGTAGTCAGGCCTTTTTGTGGCATGAAAGATGCCATTTCCACTTAAGTGGCTTGTGATTGGTGAGTGCAACACACGGGTATTCTTTGAGAGTGGCTCACACTCTAAACACGTTGAAACCCTAAGGCTTTTCATTTCTTTTTTACCTTTTAAATTGGTAGGTATTAGGTAATGAATACTATAACCCTAGGGTCATTGGTTATTTGTTGCATATATAGTTATCGTCTAACCCTAACCTGGCTCTATACCTGAGGTGGGTATGGCAACATCAGATCAGACATCAGTTGTCCTAGCTTTGTGTCATTGTGTGAGAAAGAGCAAACTCTGTCAAAAATGATATACATGATGAATCCACAGTAAAAACAAAAAAAAAGAAGCGTTATTTTCCAATTGGTAAGTATTCACCAAAATGACTTATATTCACTTTATAATAAAACCATATTTGAATGCGATAACTAGTAGACCATAAAAGACATCGTTTCGTACGTACCAAAACGAAAACATCAGACACATATATACCAGTAACCTATTTTACATCACTAGCTTTCTATGATTTGTCCGTAGGTACAACCAGTGCCGTATATACAAGCACAATCTTTGTTTTGTTTCAGCTAATGAGCAATGATCACTCGTAAGGGCAAATGAAAAGTTACATCGTGATCATTTTCTTTTCTTTTTTTTTGGAATTAAGTAACTATCTTACGCATACTATAAGTACGTAGTATGTAGTAGGTCAACAAATACACGTAAAATTGGTACGTACCTTATCATGAAAAACTACAATGAAATAAACTAACATAAATCATTCGTAGTTAGCTAGCCTTCATAAGCAAGTATATGCATTATTATTTTGTTTTGCTCTTCACTCCGTCAAAATCCATCGATTAGCATTCAAATCAGCTGAGCCAAAGCAAAGAGGTAACACCGTATGGATTTTGTAAAAGCCTGAGGACCCAGGAGTTGTATAACCATGCAATCCTGCGGCCAGTAACATATGCAAATAAGTTATAATCAACCACAACAAAAGGAAGGGAGTCATATTTCACATTTTTCTTATTAAAATGCTGTACTTATATGTGAAAGTCTAGACCTACAGATATTTAGATTAAAATTATGTTTATCCAACTACTCTAATGTTTAATGAGATAAAAATGCTTAATACCATAGATAAGGTTTATGCATAGTGTTTTATGTCAAAAATTTTCAATCTTCCATACATTTGAGAGCACAGAGATTGAAGTTGAGTTAATAAATCAATGTCAATTGATAAATGCAGATCAACACCCATGACTATGTATAATTCTTTAAATTCCAGTACAACTAGTATTGCTTAAATAAGATGGGGTTGAATATTACAGACCTGTTTGATTAATTTTACAAAACCAATTAATAATTATCATAATGTCACTTAATTATACTTTTTGCTCGTTTTATCACTTCTTAGAGTATGTGTGAATCACAAGAAACATGAGCTTCATCTTACATGCATACATCCATCCTCCCGGCCACTGGGAGTGAAGTGGAGAGGGTGAGTACTGGTAATGTATGTAAATGTATATTAGCATATTTATCCTGTTGATCATCTGGGTCAGTAAAAAATAAAATCCATGTACAGTAACTGTTGGGTTTAGTTTGGTTGAAACGTGAAAGGGATACCTCGCATTTCTTGACAAAGTAAAAAGGGGCCCTCAGCTCGGTTCACATCATCTGTACTCATCATGCATAAAAAACATCCGCCAGATACATCCAATTTTATTTTTTTTTTAGGAAATGGCCAGTCCATGCTGTGCTCGACAAACAGTAATCATGAACAAAGAAGATTCCTAACTGATGTTTATTAGTACTGCTTGCTTCTCGGGATGTTTCGGTACGCTAATTCTATCTGACTGGTAATAATTTAAAAGTTAACTAACAGCTAATCAAAAAGCTAGCAGTACAGTAGCACTGAAGACTAGATTTGGAATCAAAAGTCAGATCTTTTACCGAACACTGGCTGGTAAGGAAATCACACAGATACTCGGTGGAAATTGAACAATTTTAATTTCAGAGAAAAAAGACTTGCTCGGAAGGCCAAAAAGTAAATTTCGATAAAAGTTACAATTGTGTCAAAGATTTTGATGTCCAATACTTAATCCCCGCACCAAAACTTAATGCCGGGGTTGACGGTAACGTTGATAATGGCGGTGGTAGTACTAGTAGGCAGAGAGTAGCTGCTGTATTTGTGGTGTGACTGTGATGTTCAGTGAAGTAAGAAAGTCCTATTTTCAAGTTCTTTCTTTTTTTTTTTTTGTCTAAATAAGTCATAGTGAGAAGTTGGCTTGGCCCAATAGCCACAAGTTCACATTCCTTCCCTGTAGAATTGGATGTGGCTTTACCGGTACCTCTAAATTATATAAAGTCCTTGTTATTTCCAATCAACTCCTCAGCTCATGCCTAATTCATACAGTGCTTAATTAATTTCATTAAATGTAAATGTAACCCATATCCGTTCCTTGTTTTGGACACGTCGTTTAAACACGCCTAACTTTCCATACATGCTGGCTGTACCGCCAACTGAGAGAGTACAAAAAGGATGATGACCAATTGCATAAGCCTGCGTTCTAAAACCCTACCAAGTTTTATCACTTGATTAGTATTTTGCGGTCAATTAGTTTCCGTTAGTCAATACTAAATTATTAATGTATGCTGAAAATATATCTTGTCGATAAATTAATAATTTCAGCATATGTCCTCTTTTCATAAGTTTTACTTGAACCAACTTATATATTCAAAGTATATTTATTCAATTGACCTTCAATACTTGTATTGATCAGTATGCTTGTGTTCCGCTCACATTTATATGAAATGTTTTAGTCGGATTGTTAAACTTAAAAGAGTTATCCGTTGTCTAAACAACTGAAATGAAAAAAAAAAAAAAGGAAAATAATGAGTCGCAGAAGCCGAAAAAGAATCTGAGGTTTATATATTTCCAGGTTCCTGATTATGGTGGTAAGGGAAAAGGGAAAGGAGGAAAGAAAGAGTTGAAAGAGAAAGTACTTGTTTTGGCATACAAACCCCACAAAAATCATGTGCACGTAGCAGTGTTGGTTACCAGAAAGCCTGCAAGCAGAACATTTGACTAGCTACTGTTTTCCCCATTCCGCACCAGCCACAGAACCCCTCTCTCTCTCTCTCTTTTCTTTCTTTTTTTTTTTTCAATATTGGAATGCCCACTACTCTCCTTCATTTCATGTCAAAGATTACCATAGTTACCATTCCATAATGGCTCGAGTAACAAAGCAAGAGGTGTATCATAATGAATACAAGCTTATTCATTCTGAGACAAAAAAAGAAGGAGAAAAGAAGAAACGAAAGAAAGAATTAGCTAAGTGCATGGCATCACTCGACATCTTATGCCTCGCCCCGCAGCGGGCGTTATGAGTAAGATTGACCAGGTAATGTACATGTAGCTAATAAATGGTTTGTCTCTGCAGGTGTATATTGTTGCTTTTCCTTTAGCTAATTAATTAAACTTTGTCCCCTTTTTCCTTCCAAGGCGTCTATGGAATTTCTGACGTCACGTCTCAGAAGTGACCTTACATTATTACCCAAGTTGCTGGACTTTTATTTTAATACTCGTACTCCCTGTCCCAATTCCCACGTTCCCATCCTTTTGCTCTCTCTTTGCAAGTTCTAATGATGTGCCCCATCAAACTTCTTTACTGTTCATTTCTCTATTTCTTCTTCCTCCAAACGATCCTTTTCGCGCTTTTGTTCTGATTCGTATACAGAAGTAGCATGAGTAAGATGTTGGTAATCATCCATTAACTTTAATCCTTTTCCTTAATGTCAACTTTCAAATTTGATCTTACTTATCTTTTCCTCATTATGTAGTTAACATTAAAAATCCATTCATTATTCACAAGTTTTTAGCGGACAAGTAGGCAGGCCTAACGACCTGAATCGGCAGCTCTATCGTTGCTATTTTTAGATTTTAGAAAGGAAACAAAAGATATTACATGTGTAGCATGCTTGAATCGATGGCTGCTTAGTGACAGAAATTCAATGACGGTGATGATGCACATACGTACGTTAATATCATATTTATCTTATGATGGAATTCATGCTGTTCGTTATCAGGTTTATTAAAAATATGTTGTCGTTTTATTTAGAAACTTCATTGCTTCTAATCACATGTTAGATTTACTCATTTGTTGTCGATTTGTGTAGGATTAAAAAAAACTTATCATATTATTTATTTTTACTAAGTTTCTATTAAGTTATTTTAGCATATTGTTATCAAATTAAGTCAATTCAAAGCACTCATATAAGCTCTATTATATGTTTAATAGTTAACCACATAATAACTTATATTAAATAATTCTATACCAACTCAATAAAAATATATTTAAATATTTTAATAATTTTTTTTATTAACTTTGAACAATGGTATTCTAAAAAAAGTAAATTTTTTTTGATAGGTTTAGAAGCTTCCATGAGCAAATAACATTAATTACAGGGATGAAAAGAATCTAATATTTACTTTATATTTTTAAATTAAAAAGAACTGATTAATAGGCCTAAAAAGGGAAGTACAAAGGCCAAAACTAGACACAATTCTTAGGATGGCTTAACTTGTATCCTCTTGGAACGAATTAGCACCTTCATAAAATTAAGATCAGACTAAGAGTAGTAAGATATGGATTGCTTTAATTAAGCTGACTGTCTTTAATTAAGTGAAGGTTAATTTAATGTTGATGAAAAAGAAACCGTCAGTAGCTGAGTTTTAGGTGTATCTTGAACTATTTTTAATTGATTTCTCTAATTTTCCATGCATAATATACAACTTGGTTGGGTCGGCTATATTGGATCCGAGCCCAGTCTTACAGGTCTATCGGTCTGTCTCACATCCATCAATCAACACAGGCCTAACCACGCATTCACAGCCCATTAGCATAAAAAAAAACCTTCCATACACGTACGTGAGAAACGCGAAGACCTAAAACCTAACAGGAAATCATATATAAGGTATGGTTTTCTCTTAACAGAGGTACGAGACCCATAACCTAGTTTTCTCTCTGATTTTGCTTACACTCACCTTCACCAAAAGA
>JANZLF010000008.1:20737444-20771575 GCA_026546835.1 Erythroxylum foetidum
AATAAAATAATTTTTGTTAACAATTTATTAATAAATAGTATATAAGATATTTAAATAAATTTAATTAATTAAAAATAAGTTTCTTTAAATTTTATAATATGTAATTATTTTTAGTAATAAAAATATAAATATTTATTTAAAATAGAAACTAAAAATGTATAAAATAAATAAATAAAACCTATAATAAAAAATATATGTCAAACAAAACGATCCTTAAATTTAATATAATATAAAATCTCTTATTTCCGTATGTTTGCTCCCCAAAAGCCCCATTCATCAATCGAGTCCAGGCCACTCGTAAACCCGACCCAGAAAGCCCGGTCCACAAGAAACACCCGTATAACTTAAACACGACGTGACAGTTGACACCGATTATCGAAATCACGTAAAATAATTTTGATTAGACGGTTTATCCCTCCAAATCTAATCAGCTTCGTCGTATAAACTAACTACTCCCGGGAAGTGGTACATTTTTCGCCGGAAACCTGAAGTTCTCTACTATACGTACACTCTCTTCATTGCTCTGTACTTAAGTCACGGACTTTCTGATAACTTTTAATGAACTCAACAAGTTTGAAAATCTCTGCGAATGTGAAAATTTGGGGGGTATTATAAGGTAACATATGTGTTCTTTGTGTGATTCGTAGCGGGTCTTCTTGGTTACAGGGATTGGTAGAATCCAGTTCCCGAATGTGGAAGGCTTGATGCTGATCATGGACTGATGCAACGGTACGGGATCGTGATTCCTCATATTGCAGAGAACGAAGCCATGGTAATTAGGGTTTCTGGTTTCCTCTTTTCATGTTGATTTTGGTTCGCTTGGGTTTAACACGATTGCGCGTTAGCATATATGTTATTGTTTGGTGTAAACTTGTTTATTTTACTGCATCAGCCAGGTAGTTTAGGGTTTTAGATTTTGTGGTAGTTGTTGTGCTGTGACTGTGAGAGGAGATTTTGATTCTGTGGAATGCTAATTTATCTTGGACAAGTGGAATTATTGCATACAAAATTGTCAAACTAATGATGAATTATTCTGTCTGCTGTACCATTTTCCTCAAACAGATGAAAAATGGTGTGGGGTATACAGTTTGGTGAAATGCTCACATTTATACTTGTTTTGTCTAGGCTGCATCGAAGAAAGTGTTTACAAGGGAAGAGTGGGAAAAAAAGCTCAATGATATAAAGATTAGGAAGGAAGACATGAATAAATTGGTGATGAACTTTTTTGTCACTGAGGGTTATGTTCAAGCTGCTGAGAAATTCCGCACAGAATCTGGAACTGAACGTATCCTTGATTTATAACTGATTTATAGTTCTTTTTTTTTCTTTTATGTGAATTTATCGGAAATAGTCTCTTTACTAGTTAAGAGTAAGACTGCATATTTTTGGACCTCTTTAAATTTTGCGTAAGCAGGACTTTTATTGGGATTTTATTGTTATTGTTGTTGTTGTTGTTAGTTCTGGTATTTCATTAACTTTGTGTTTCTCCTTATTGCAAAGTAGCAGATATAGATCTTGCAACAATTACTGATAGAATGGCTGTCAAGAAGGCAGTGCAGTGTGGAAATGTGGAGGATGCAATTGAGAAAGTCAATGATTTAAACCCTGAGGTATAATGTTTTGTTATGCTGATTATCTCATAGTCAATCATTTGAAACTTATAATCCTATTCTTTTCTCATAAGCTTTTTAAATTTCGCTATCTGTTTCACTTTTCCATTTTTTGTTCCTTCTTTAAAGGACTTTTTCCATTTGCTTATCAAATTGATGGATGCTTCTATGACTCCATTTCCAATTGTATCAAGGAGGCAAAAGAGCAGTCATGTGCGTGACTACAGTTAAATGTGTTGTAGTAGACAGGGTCAAGGGAGTAGTGCCCTTGTCAGGGTTATGGAAGTGGAGCCTGGGCCCGAGCTCGTGCCTGAGACCATTTATGCCAGTTGAGCTCCAGTGCTGAGGAGTTAATCAATTTTTGTGTATAAAAAGATTTCTGTTGGAGGAATTCTTTGTATGAGTAGGATTTATGTCTTTTTTCCTTAATTTCCTTTATAAATAGGAGTTATAGGTCTTTGCAACATGTAACAGAAAACCTTAATAAAATTGTTAATGTGGTGCAGACTTAGGCACTACTGCTGAGCCATGTAAATCTTGTGCTTTGTAATTGTGATTTTACTTTCCAACTTTCTTCATTGTTGAATTCATTTCCTAAAATATATGATGTCATGGACAGATATTAATATATCGTTCTTCAGACTATGTTTTGCTTGTGATATGAGTGGCAACTACGTACTGTCGTTTTCTATAGCCATTATTCTCTCACATATAAAAACCTTGTCTACAGATATTGGATACAAATCCCCAACTGTTTTTCCATCTTCAACAACAGAGGCTGATTGAATTAATTAGAAATGGCAAGGTAGCTGAGGCGCTAGAATTTGCGCAGGAGGAGCTTGCACCAAGGGGAGAAGAAAATGTAATTATCAATCAGCTATTGATTCTCATACCTACTTCTACTGCAATTTAAGTTTCTGTATTGGCAATTCCTCCGGTACATTTTTTTTACTAAAATTACATTCTTTATTGGTTGCATTAGCTATTCATCATATTTACAAATAAAACTGTAAATCATATAGATCCATTAAACATTGAAATTGTTCACAGCAAAGCTTTCTAGAAGAGTTGGAGAGAACTGTTGCTTTACTAGCTTTTGAAGATGCCTCAACTTCTCCAGTTGGCGAGCTTCTGGATATTTCACAGCGTCTGAGGACTGCAAGTGAGGTGAATGCAGCTATTCTTACAAGTCAGAGTCATGATAAAGGTTCGTGGCTTTATTGTTCAATATGTATTTGTCATTTTGTGGAAATGCTAAGTGCTATACTTGAACATGATATGAAGTTGCCATGTACCAAAGGGATATGATAAAATGAACTTGACTCTGATTTTAACTAACAAAAGCACAGATAAATTACAACAGAAAAAGCAATCTTATGCAAACCTTGTAATTTTGCATGATAGCCAAGCTGCAAGGAACTTCTAGCTAAATGGTCCATTTTTATGACATTTTCCTCACTGTGCACTTCTGAGGACTAAATGTTTCATTTAATTTGCATACCTGTATTTTGTATGATAGAAAACTAGATATCCTTGAAAATTACTTCAGCACATAGCTTCGTGGTATATCACATATCTTGGTTCTAGCATTGACATTTGATGAACATTTGATTAGCTGTCCAGCAATTTTAGAAGGGATAAAAATTGAAAAGTGTGAAACATTTTATAATGTTTTTAATTTAGTGTCCAACTATTTAGGTTTTTAATTTGGTTTCAAAGTTTTAAAAGGTTGGACCACTTAGTTTGAAACATTATCCACATTAATGTTTTATTGGTGTGGTGAATCAAGCACATGAATGTGGGCACTTAGACAGGTTACATGGCTCTTACTTGGGGCTCAAAAGTTACACCTCTTCATCCAATTCATTATCAAGCCTAATAAGTCATTTATCCATTAATTTGTTGTTGTCTTTGTCAGTCTCTCTCAATATCTCTTGGTCATTTGTGCCTAGGTTTCTTAGTTAGGCAGTTCTACTCTCACTAGCTGTCTGGAAAACTCTCTGTCCACTCTTGATGTCTCTTTTTCTTCATCTATATATTACTAACTACTCTGCTAATTGGGCACACTGCAATTTCTTTGGCTCAAGTAGCTGTTGTAAAGCATGCACTAGCTGATCTTCCTGTCAGTGCTTCAACTTCTTTACCAGCAAAGATATATCGTCATGTAATACATTGCTAGGGAAGCAATGCTACAGTTAAATCTTTCACCATTTAGAAAAATACACTTTCTGGTGAAGCTCTTCTTCATTGCTTTGTGCTTAGACAGTTTATTCTTGATCGACTGTTATAGCAATTAACACAACAAACTTCATGAGTACAGACAAAACTAGAAAAAAATTTAACGCAGAAAACCCAAAAAAACCCAGCAAATCCAAAAGACTCAACATGTTCAAGAAACCCAAAAAACCAGCAAATTAAAAAGACCCAGAAATCCATATAATTTAAACAATTGACCCCATTTCTAGCGCAAGAGACAGTGTCTTCTAGGATTTCTGTCTGTACATGAAGTCCACATGGCATTCCCTGAGGTTGCCTGTATACTTCGAGTCATAGTGTTCCCTTCTGTGTTGCTCCGAACTAGTTACATTCTAGTTTTAGTTGAGCTCAACTCTTCTGTTATATGGAGGTTGAATGATGAACATAAAAAGGGATGAAAGTAGCGAAAGAATGACGCCAACTTTTTTATGACAAGCTGTTATTGAAGGTTATATGTGTTGGATAAAGAAGAAGAGCCATATAGTCTGTCGAAGTAGCTACATTCACGTGTTCTGTTAGGCACATCAACAAAATATTAACAGAGATAACGTTTTGATTGAGTGGTCCAATTTTTAAAATTTTAAGTATTAAATTGAAAATTTAAAAGGTTTGACAATGAATTGAAAATATCCCAGAATGTTTGAGGCTATTGTGAATTTGTTATCCCATTTTAGAATTACCAATATTAGAATCTATTAGATGTTTGTTTTCGTAAGTGGATAGGATGAAGCTGTAGAAGTGAGTGTTTTGAATGAATGGGCAACCAAATTTCCTGGAATTATAGAGATATTTCAGTATCAACAACTTGGGTCTAAATACTAAACTTGAAAGTCAAATTTCCTTTAGCTCATATGAAAGTCATTTGACCTTTTGTGATCATCTGGTGTCTAGAGTCAAATTTCACGTTTTTGTGTCTATATACACACCGGAAAACCCCATATATGCCACTCATGGATTAAAATTTCCAAATTACTTGAAAATTTTGGGTTTTATACGCTTGGATTACATAGGGATTGATGTTTAGTTGTTTACATATATTTGATTCCATGACTTAAATCATTTGATAAAATTCTATTATGTATCTTTTAGATGGATATTGAATCACAATTTCTTCACAGATCCAAAGCTTCCCAGCTTGCTAAAATTGCTGGTTTGGGCTCAGAAGCAACTTGATGAGAAAGCTGCATACCCCCGGATAAATGATTTGTCTACTGCCATGCTTGAAGATCCTGCAGTTTGAAAGCCATACTAGTCTTCCTAACAGATCCGGCCGTCCAACTTGACTACACAGATAGAGGGCTAGGATAAAATGCTGCAATTCTGTATTTCTATTGAAGGGATTATGGGAAGTGATCCGGTGGATTGTTACATGTTACAGATTTTTTTTAGTGTTAACTCTCTTGCAACACCTTTAATTTCCTGGTATGCGATTTGTTCATACAACTTGATTTCTTACTAGATCGGTAGCTTTTTAGTTGACATTTGTCTGAGACCACGAAGCAAAATGGTATCAACACCAGCCAATTGAAGGCCTTTGTACTTCAAAACTTTCTTTTCAATGTTCCATCATCTCTGCTGGAAGTTGAAATTCGGACCGGTCATCAAATCGGTGGCTTTATTGGTTACTGGTTACTGGTTTGATCGGTTCGACCGGTGATTAAACCGGTCGAACCGGTGTGACGTAATAATTATGCAATAATTATATTTAATTATATATAAAATTAAAAAAATTAAAAAAAATTGTCGAATCGGTCGGACCAGACCAGTCTGACCGGTCAAAAATTGGTCAATTGACCGATTTTGACCGGTTCAGACTGGGTCAATTCAATACCGATTTTGAGGGATAAATCGGACTTGACCATCGATCGGTAGAGGTTGGAAGTAAAATGGTGAACAAGACCATTTTTATCTGGTTGTCAGTGCAATTCGGGCTTGTTATACGGTGAGTGCATTGAACGTTAACTACCATGAATTAAACACTAAGCCATGTGATCGTGAGTGATAAATATAGGGGAGGAATGACGAAATGAAATATGCTAGTGAAGGTTTAATCAAAGAGGAATCGGAAACTAACAATAGTATCATTCCCTACACAACCAGGAGATAAGGTTTCACCCAAAACCAAGTGGGCGAGTCTACAGACCCAAATCAAAACCTACAAGAAGTAAACCGATTATCTAATCCTCTTGTGCATCACTGGTCTGGGTTTCTCCACACAACATAGACCCAGATAATGTCAGGAGCTTCATCCTCATACTTGGCATGTTTGTTTACGTAGGCTCTGCTACCCAAATTGCAGTAACCATCATCGAAGTTGAGAGCATAACTTGAGGGATCATATTGGAATTTCGACTGCTTCTTCCCATTCTTAACTGTGTTCTTAACTGCGGCCCGCAGTCTTTTGAGAAAACTCCTGCATTGCTTCTTGCTGTGTCTATTCGCCCATTTCAAACTTCCAACTACTCCCATGTTCATCTAAATTGAAGAAAAAGTAAAAACAGAAAAGATGAATATACCAAAAAAAGAACTAGCAAGAGATTTCGATATAATGCCTTTCTGGATAATTCCAAAGTGCTCTGAAGCAGCGTTAACCCAGAAAAAGGCTTCAACTTTTGAAAGGAGACGCAAAGAATGAATCGGGAAAAGAGAGGAAAATTTTTTGGGTTGTTCAAAGAAGCTGGTCCAGCTTCACTCGCAGTCTCAACATCTATAATCTATATGCTCTTTTTGGTATCACATTGGGATGCTCAAATTCCACTATCAACCATAGATGGTAGAGGGGCGGAGAGAGAGAGAGAGGAGGTTGTCGTGGGCAGAGAGCCACTGCTATGGTCTTATCAGTGCTAGATTTAGACAGTAGTTGCTATTGTCGTTGTAGTAGTACAAAGAACGTGTGTCACTCCGCATTTCATAATGAATTCCTCGTATTGGTTTTGGAACTAAGCCTACACCTTAATTATCCTCTTATAGTTTTTTAAAAATGTTAAAAGAATTGTCCTTTTTTATTATTATTATCAGATAACTCACCCTTCAAGATTCCAATTTTTTCACTTTCAAGTTTCAAAGCAAGGACAAAAACTAAAGAATCAGTTCTTTGCTGCTCTTGCCTATTCAATTTTGGCAGATATTCTCCACTTTTATCTGTCATCTGCTAATATATAGTCTGTAATAATACTCCAGATTAAATTAATAGTCATCATGGGATCTGATATTTAATGATCATCCAACAACTAATAGTTTGCTCGGAGGATGCTTGTTGTAGACATGGATAGCAACTGAGAAGGGAAAAAGCTGGGCAATGGGGAAACCTAACATCATGAATGACATCAGAACAGTACTGTGTTTTGCTGGTAACCGTTTTGTCTCCAATGGCAAAGGCATCTGTGGTTCGGTTTGATTGATGAACTTCGAAGTGGAACCTCTAATGGGCCTCTGTTTTGTTCATGTCTTGAAAGCTATTCTCCCTTTCTATATTGGCATTAAATTCCCATTTTGTCTCTTTTGTGTCTGAACCTGCAGGCTCCAGACAAACTTTCCTTGTGACACCATTTCCCCTGCAAAGTGGTGGAACTGTGGACCCAATTTCATATGAGTTGTCAATCTACTCCAACAGGGTTTTAACTTTTGTCTCAAACCTTGTCAGCGAGGGGGCCAGATCCTCTTGCCCCTCTATTCTGTCCTCCTCTATTTGAGTCATCCATTCATGTGGAGCCTATCAGAATGGAGAGCTCAGATGGAGAGAGACAGGGTAGGAATAAGATAGGGAGGCCAGAAGATCTCACGCCGTCAACGACAGCTACCTCAAACCAAACAATTGAGATGGAGTTAGATTGCTTCTTACATTGCAGGTTCACTTGGTGCTGAATTAAAAGCCCTTTATAAAGCCATTATAATTGAGGTTTTACATGTCCCATTCAACTACCATATCTCACAATGCCTTAACTCCTAAGCTCACAGTGCCTTGCTCTCCAACTCCAAATAAGACTGTAAAGGACGCATTATATAGTCAGATCAGATGATACCAGGAGATTAGCATTTATCATCATTCTAGGAAAAGGAACATGACATAAACTGACTTGATACTCCACCCAATACCTCGAGCCGGTCCTTTGTTGGCTTAAAGTGATATAAAGTTGAAGATTCTATGCTCCTAATGTATGATCCATCCTTGGCTGCAGTATCCTATTTGGATTTGCTCCTCACTCCTTTTCGTGCAGCCTTTTTTCTGTGGGCGCATTTTCTTTTAAAGATCATAGAATCGCATGGCTTTGGCACGGTATGAAAAGAAATGAGGACTAAATGTTTCCAAGGCATTACAAGAACCTACCATTTCGACATCAAGAGTGCATCACTTACGCCCACTCGCCCTAGTATGACAGAAATTTCATACAACGTTTATTTAACTGGACTTTTCATAATAAGTGACTAAACAAATTTAGCTACAAAGTATACTTACAAGTTTATGATCAAAATATTTATTAGGCACTTCAAACATTATCATATCAAAGACACAATATAATGTTTCATAATTTTTTTGTTGAATAAATTCAATATAATAACTTGATATAATAATAAAAATTAGAATTAAAGATAAAAACAAAAAGATTCGTAGTATTAGGAAAACTTAGATCTATACTAGGAAAAGTCAAATCTATATGATTTCCTATTTATTCATAATATCATCTTTCTTTATGTAATTGATTCTTACTATTATATAAAAGTACTGAGGGTCTTTAAGATTGTATCAAGCACTCATTTGACATTTCTTGATACTATTTTTAATATGGTAATCCCAAATAATTAAAACCTCGTTTTTGCCCCTAAAAACCTAAAAATCTTTCCTTTCTTATCATGAAAACCCTAAAACCTTCAGACTTGTTCAAAACTCTTATCTCCACCCACCAAAACCAAAAAGCAAAAACTATACATGTAGAAGCAACTAAGAGGCACCGATGACCAGCATAGTTGTGGCAATGTCATAAGAAAATCATTCATGAACTAGTGCAAAGGTACTACGCATCACCGTCCAGTGACCACTAACAACAACAATCTGATGGGTTAACTCACCTTTTTTATCGTGAATAGGGTAGTCAAATTTGATTATACAAAAAACCTAGATGCCTTGTCATTAGTATAGTCTTTCATATGTTCCAAACATCATCAACAGTGTTACTAGCATTCGTTTGTCAACAACTTCGTCAAATATATCAGGAGTATGTCAAACTCTAGCAATAGGTCCTTGATGAGCGCCAGCAGGGCGTAGCTCAATTGGTTCTGAAGGGGTAGATTTGCTCCAAGGTGTAAGGTTCGAATCTCATAGTCTGCAGTGTGGGAGTAACATTCTTGAGCTCTTTGTGGGCTTTGAGGGTGGGCTCCTTGTAGGCCGTGGGTTGTTCACCTCCCCCTTAGCGAGCCGTTGAGTACCTGATTTATATCCTCCTAACTGCTTCGTCGGACCGGAATGTGGGAGGCCCTTTGAACTGGGGATTCAACATTTTGCTCCAAGGTCCTTGATGAGTGTCCTGACAAATGTCTCGATAATGAGTTCTTCCAATTTGCAAACCACCAAACAATGTTTGAATGATACATCTATTCTTTCTGGTTTGAGAATATATAATAGTTCTTTAGAGGTTAGAGAAAGTAGTACGATCTCACATCTTATCCTCTATTTGATTAAAAAATATTGAAAAATTAAAAAGCAAAAGATGCTCGAATTACTATATAGCCTTTTCAATTCTAGCAAACCTGGAATCTTAATCCTATTCTTTTATGTTTAGCAATTACGGCTGAGCTTCTTTATTCTATTAATATGTTTTACATTTATGATATCTCTGTCAAATTGTCCTAGTCAAACAAGAAGAAAATTTGATTGAATACCTTGGAAAAGTGAAACATGCATTTGAAGAGTTAAATTCTCTACTTCTTATTACAAATGATGTTAAGGAGATGCAAATTCAAAGGGATCACTTAGTGATCATAACGTTTCTAGCAAGATTGAAACCAAAATTTGACCATGTATGAACATTGGTTGGGTCGGCTATATTGGATCCGAGCCCAGTCTTATAGGTCTATCGGTCTGTCTCACATCCATCAATCAACACAGGCCTAACCCACGCATTCACAGCCCATTAACATAAAAAAAAACCTTCCATGCACGTACGTGAGAAACGCGAAGACCTAAAACCTATCAGGAAATCATATATAAGGTATTATTTTCTCTTAACAGAGGTACGAGACCCATAACCTAGTTTTCTCTCTGATTTCGCTTACACTCATCTTCACCAAAAGACTTACTTGATCGTCGGAGGGGTTAATCGGGACCTCACCCCCGACGTGCCTTCCTTTGTTTTGCAGGAGTTTTCTACGTGAAGCTCATCACTGAAGGTTACCAATCGATGGATCCAAACGGCAACGTACCGTTCAGCCAAAATCCGGCTGATCCACAACTGAATCCAAGCCTAAATATGGTAAAGTCTTTTTTTTTTTTCGGAAGTTTTTGTTGCTAGCAAAATCTATTATTCGGTTCCGATCTTGCTTGTTACATAGGGTATTGCATAAGGCCTAGAATTTGAACATGTCAAGATTGATACTAACAGTTTATAGGTTGGAAAAGGATCAGATTGTTGAATCTATCATTGATTTTATCTTTGGTTTTCAGTATTTATTTTGCGGCTAACCCCAAAATTATTTTCTATGAAGTTGACATATAAAAGAGTTTTACAAAGTCGTTGCTTTTCAATTTAGCTTTTCACTTGAAAAATATTTCGATTGGATAGCTACAAAAAAAAAAGTTGCTTTCATATAAGTAATCTAATGTCTTTAAAAATAATCACTTATAAGATATTGAAGCACAAATTTAAATATATGTTGTTAAAAATTAATATAATGTAATAGTTTTTAAAGTTTTTTCCATTAGTTTTTTCCACCCAATCTCCTCTGCAAAAGTTTTTCTCATTGGGTATTCACGAATTCGATTAGCACAAATAGGGTTTCATGAAATATTGGGTTTCATAAAATAGTTTTTTTAAAAATAAAATTTAATTAATAAAAAAATAGTAAAAAACGACAAAACATTTGGAGAATACTCTCCTACATCAAGAGTCGCAAAACGACGTGTTATGAGACACAGTTATGGCAAATTAATATCGTCGTATTGTAAAAGGGGTAAAATACTCACCCCATCTGCGTATCCAGTCTTCACTTCTTTCCCAATTAGGGCTAGGAGGAACAGGACATTTCAGCGACGATTGTCTTCTCAGCTCGTAACCTTTTAGCCAAAGGTGAGAAATTTCAGTATGGGTGCATCTCTTCTTCCTAAGTCTTCCTTTAATCGTTGTATTTCTCGAAATTGCATAAAACTAGTAATGCAAACGGTTAATAAGCAAATGTCTTCAACTTTCGTGTTCGAATTCCCTGGCTGTGATCTGATGGATTACACATCTTTCCTATTCATCTCTCCAACATTTTCTGTTTATGTTGAATTCCAGGTACGAATGTCTATTTCTCCAGTCAACTAATCTTCCAGATTCTAAGAGTAAAGCTTGATATTTGGTTTTTGATACTGAATAAGGAAATATGCTTTCTAATTTTACAATACACTTCTTTGTTACAATACACTTCTTTGTCTTTCCCTGTTGAAAGTGAGGTTTCTTAACTGAAGCCATCCCGAGATTGAATTCCAGTTCAGTTTCGTAACCTGGGTAGATGTGCTTCTTGTGTTTGATTGAGCCTTTCGAAATTCTTTTCCAACATACAGTTGATGAATCAGTGCTAGATTTCTATCGGTTTTCTGGGATAAGAAATCCCTAGATCTCTAAGTGCCTCATCTAGATTGCCTAGCAGATCACAATGCGAGCACTGTTCTAAGCCTATTTATTATTCAATATGTACTGAATAAGCTAGATGTTTTTGACATTGCTTGATTATCTTATGCAATGCATATTAACAAACTCCATGTGTGTGTTAATTGTTGGAGAATTGTGTTGTGCTCACTCACATAATCTACCATTTTTTTTAGCATGATGGAATGAGACTGCATTTCTTTCCAGAAACCATTCAGCAGTGTCCTTGAGTTTCCATATGTCAATTCCTGGTAAGCTTTCATAAAGTTTATCTACCTTTTTGTCAGAGCAAGCTTTGATTCCTTTGACAATCTTCAAACCTGCTTATTTGACTACCTGAGATCCAAAACCTTAGTTCTTCTCATGGATTCTAACCATATATTATTATATTGCTGAAAATTTACAAATTAGTGATTTTGTTTGCTCATTTGTCAAGGGATGTTCTTATTCGACATTGACGCAATAGCTTAGATTTGCAAACTTAGCGCAGTTTTCAGGGAATTTTAGTTTCTTACTGCTGCCATTGTCTAACAAAAATGTACTTTATTATGGTTCTTGATGTCATTTTCTTTTCGGTACTTGTTACAGAAATATGATTGGGTAAGAAATTTTGATTTTCTTCTTGCTTCTTCAGTCCATTTATCATGTTTATGTTTATCCTTTTTCTCAAATTCATTCTCCTGGCCAATCATGGTGAAGGTGATGGCAACTTTAATTGCAATAGTTGGCAGTCAAGTTGCAGTCTCAGCCACATTTCTAGTTGTCAAACAATGCTGTACATTAGGATGTTTTCCAAGCATCAAAATTGTCCGCAAATCAAATTGGAGGAATCTCTAGATATTTATCCCTGAAATAATTTGGATCCTTATGATTCTTTGTTTGCTGTTTACAGTAGGTTCTCAAGACACTAATCATATAGGAAATGCTTACGGTTAGTCTTTTCTACTTCTACACATATTTAGTAACGTGAAGTCTTTCCATATGGTGAAAACGAATTATGATTGTAATATTAAAATCTGATAATACATGGGAAGCTTAATTTGATTGATCAGGACATCTTGAGTCCAATGTTGAAATTTTGGAGGCTGTTGTTTAATGCATTAATGACTTCTGGGTCTGCAGTGATAAGCCCCTAGGTATAAGTTTAAAGGAAGGCATGCGATAGATGGGTACTGAAGAAAATGAACTAACCTTCCATTTCCCTTACCATGACTTTGATTAATTGCGTTTTTAGTAAATAATTTCTTTCCAAAATTGCTAAATGAAGACATCAGTGTTGGAATCAACAAAATTCTATTGGAAGATAAATTTGAAAGCAAAAAACTAGAGTTTTTTTAAAGTTTTATTTACTCGTGCACTTTTCTGCTACATGAATTGATGTTTAGGAATACGATCTCATCTGTATTCTCGCAAAAAGCTCATATTTATCCCTCAAAAAGACTTTGAATATTAGTCCGATGGCCCAATGAAAAGTATGGGGTGTGATGATATCATTGGGAGCTCTGGTTTAACTGCATTAGCATTTATTATTGTTGCCGTTGACTAAATACTGTTTATGATGTAGGTTAAGATATATGAATAACTTAGATCACAATTCTTTCATTTTCTAGATTAGAAAAACTAATTCTACGAATTTGATTTCAGCTATTTCGTGTATTATCGTGATGTTTTATGGTTATCAACTTTGTATGGCGTAAGAGTCTGCTGCTACCGCTTTGTTACTTTTTAAACATGCTACAAAAATGTTAAAAATCATAATTAATTTAGTCCATATAAATATGCAAAACTATGGATATGTAAAACTCTCCCGCACTTAGCGCATTGCTTATTCTTAAGAAATTGATAACCATAAACCCTAACTGAAACAAGAATCAATTCTATTTTTGTAAGTATACCATGACATTTAACATATAACACAAACCTTTAAACGTCTAGGTGTCCCTAATGGAGGAGTTATAATCTTGAAGATTTACTCTGGTAATACCCACAAACATTAATCTATATTCATTAGTTAGCTTGATTAACAAATAATAATGTAAGACCTACACGTTCAAGTCTCAATTGAATTGCAAAAGCTTGCGCATAATATTTTTTTTAAGTAAATCACTGTACAAAAAAGATAATGCAAATGCTGCTCCACCTCCTCCATCAACTTTAAACACTTCAAATTGATATGTCCTTGCAAAGTGTCACTCATTCACATAAATGTTTAAAATTTCGGTGAGGTACACATAATCTTTATCTGATATTGAACTTACCATAGAATTGAAAATCATCTTATATCCACTACTACGATAGATATCTATGAGAAAAAATCAAAAAGATTTTAAATTAATTTGTAATGGGGCTAAAGAGGTAATTAGGTTTGCAAAGAAAGGGAATAAGAAAAGCAAAGATATGAAAAATAAGTAGAGCAAGTAAATCATCTAAATGATTAAAAAAATCTCCACTGCCTCTTCATATCTTGTAAAATTCCTCTTCTTCCTTCATTATTTTCAAGGACAAGAATATATACCAATTAATTTTAAAAAGCTTTTTAATTACACAGTCGTAACATTTTCGTATGTAATAGTTCTTTTTTTTTTTCAATTGACATAAAAATTTTCCTTTTCACATTGCATAGCAGTAGACAAAAGCATAATTGTAATTACAATTATTGTTACTTTTTTTTATCAAGATAACATAATTCATATTGTTAAATAAAGTGACCCTGCTACAAATATAAGACAACAAAATAAATGACGAGGCAACACAAAAGTTTCAAACTATAATAACAATGTTGAGTAGATATTACAATAATTTAAGTCTATATATGGCAATAAAGTGATTTTTTTTAGACATCAATTTGTAATAGCAAAAGCAACAATTTATTCTTTTGTTATCAATAAAATGTAAATGTAAAAGCAACTCCTGTCATTAAGCTGGCAACACCCATATATATATATATATATATTAAAAGCAATATGCATACATTAATTTATGTCTTAATTGTGTGCATACTATCAAATGTAAACAACCAAAAAGTTGCATTTATATATGCTATATAATCCATAAGATCTTTTATCTTTAATATATTAAAAATAAAAAAACAAAAAATCACCAGGTAAAATATTCACCTACATTATCTTTCTCCATCTCATATAAAATATAAGTGAATTAATATAAATAGTAAAAAAAAACCAATATGTATTGGCAATCTAAAATTCTTCACCAAGTATCTCCTTACCACTCCTACTCATCACCTTCCTAAAAAAAGTAGATTAGAATGGTAAAACTACTATGCTCATAAATAGGTTAATATATTTAAAGAATGAAATATTAACTATTTTATTGTGACCTCAATTTAATTAGGACAAGTAATATAGTCCAAAAACTAACAACAAAATAATTCAATTCTTTTTGTTAAAAAATTCAGAAACCATGAATATAATTAATTAATCTCAATAAAAAATTAAAAGATGATGGACAACAAAAGTGAATTAAAAAAATTTGTCAGCTGATATTCTTCGTGTTGATATGTATAGTTTGGAGGAATAAAATATTCCTTTTTTGATTGGCTAGGTGCAATCAATTTACAAAGCTTGTCTATGTTAGTAGCGTTAGCTTGCCTGGGTTGACATTGAATAAGGAAGAACATTTGTTTCATCATTTCTTCTCTATTAGCTTTATGTTATTCTAGTTGCCTAAAGCACTATATAAGGATGTGAAACTCACCAAAAAATAGCAGAAACCACAATTACAAGTGAATCAAAAGTGGGAAATCAAGAAGAATATCCAAGAATTCCATCTTTCGATAAGGAGTAATTAGAGTTTTCTTCTTTTCCTTTAGTTATTTAATTCTTCTTGAGGTGTAATCTAAATTCTAAGATGTTGAACATGTTCATGAAGTTCTAAATTTCATATTGGGATATATTCTGGAATTATTATGTGACTTTAATTGTTGTTTATTTCAATCATAATGAATGTTTGTGATAATTTTTATACTTAAACTTAGCAACAAATCGAGAGAGTGAGTCAAAGTAATCAGTGTTAGATTGTGTAACGAGAGTTGGCATTTTAACAGACTTGTAATTATCAAATTATTTGAAGAGAGATCTTTTTTGAGAAATTAATGTCTTATTAGATAGCTTTAGATCTAATTGAAAATGTTAAGGAGATTTTTGTGAATCGAGAGAATGCAAATTTTGCATTTTCAAATTCAATTAAGTTTAATTGATTAGATCTTAAGAGAGAGTAATAAATGCCTTAGAAAATCTAAGATCAAACACATAATTGGATTACAAGATTAAGGAAACAAAATAAGGGAAGAATAAGTCTTCAGTATTCTATCTTAGTCAAAACCCTAAATTTAATTAATAGCTCATTATTTATTTGATTTATTTTACTATTTGTTTTAATTTTTGTTATTTAAAATTAATTCAAATCAATTCATAAGTACCTTAAATAAATTTAGTTTCAAATTGTTAACTCTTATATAATCTTTGTAGAAACGATAATCTCTTATATTACAAGATATGATCCGTATACTTGTAGAGTGTTGAGAGTTTTATTACTATATATAAAACTTGCTTAACAATAAGCTTTGTCTACCACCGTCAAAGAGTCTTTCGAGTACCCAAAAGCTAAGCTACCCATCTTTCCAACAGTGCTATCTTGCTTGTTTGGATGTGGTATCTTGACTCTGGGAACTCTCAGACTATCCTCCACTGATACTCCACCTCCTATGTCAGGTGGTAGTGGATATTATCACAATATGTTAATCCACTCTATCTCGATCCTCCTCTACTGGCTCATTGGGCTCCCCAATACGTCTATATATGTTGCCTGTGGGTCCTTGATGTCTATGGACCATGCTTATGTGTTGCCACCATGATACCTATCTGTCGTGTCATTTGTAGTCAATTAAATAGGTCCATTTGTAGTGTCAGTCTGGTCATAAATTGACTAAGATTCAAAATCTACAAAAAGGAATAGAGAGAAAACTAATCAAATTAATAAAACAAAATAAAAGAAAGTAAAAATAATAAATAATAAATAATAAATAATAAAATAAAACTATTAGAATAATAAATATCAGTGATTCTAATATTATTGTCCCCGATAATGGTGTCAAAAACTTGATTGGTTTTTCTATACCAATATTCACTTAACCGCAAGTGCATGATGTAGATGTAGCTCGCATAGGCAAGTATGGGTCGATCCTATGAAGACAAAAAGTACTTGTAATTATTTTTCTCCTATTATCTAGCCTAAAAATTGGATTTTTAATTTTTAATTAGAAATAAATAAATAAAACAAAATAGGAAACAATAATGAACGAAGAATAGAGGAAATTACTTAAAAAACACAATATCAAAGATTCGTGTCTAGGTAATAAATCCACCTAAAAATCATTAAATAATTAACCCTTTATTATACCCTTTATCATGAAATTATTTTATTGATTATTGAAATGTGAAAATTCCTATCTTATGTTAATAATTCTCTCGAGACTACTACAACTAATCCATAGCTTGATTAACCAAAATTCTTCTAATTGAAGTTCCTATGATTGCATTATTGATTTACGAATTATGCTATTAGGTTTGATTCTAATTCAAAGGATTTATGTCGACCTATCTCTAAGTTTGTAATCAACTTCTTTCAATTATGGTAGATCTATTCATACCAAAGATTTCTCAATCTTAATCATATGAAATTAAATCATGCACTAATATTTTGGATATATTAAAACATGTATAAAACTCATAATTGAATGATAATAAATTAATCAAAATAGTTGAATTAAATAAAAGAATCAAGACATATTATTATCCCAACTAGGTTTCATGACACCAAGACACTAAAAATCTTTATTTACAAATAACATAAAATGAAATAAAAAATAAATAGGAAGAAAAATGGATAAAAAAAGGAGTCATAATTCTAAATCTCCCTTCCTCTTTTGTTGAATGTCCTTACAAGTTTAAAGTTTGATGTTATAATTTATTAGATCTCTTGATGAATTATTCACATTCTACACGTTCCTTGGTCAAAATCATCCCTTCTCTATTTTCTTCATGTCTAGAATCTACTAAAAAGGTCGACTCTCCCTTGCTTGCCTCTGCTCACTTCCTTTTATAGTAGTTTTTGGGACATACACATATTATTACATAGGCATGTGAGAGATCATGTATATTAAAAAACTTTAGAATTTACGATTTTACATAGGCTTTGAGACTTCCACAGACACAAACACGATCGTTTATTAGAGATCGTGAATATTTAAAAACTTCAAAATTTGTGATTTTACATAGACTCTAAGACTTCCACGGGCACAAACACGGTTATATATTTCTAGTTTGCTTGAAAACTTTGTTTTATGACATGTTTTTATCTGAATTCTTCTCCTTTCAGTCTATTAAATCAATTATAACCTATAAATGCACTTGGAGAGAATTAAGCCCAAAATATAAAATATCAAGCAAGTCAAATATGCATATATCAGCTATATATTGTGCGAAACACTCGTTATATGAAAAGGAATAAATCCATCACTGGAAAGAGCTAATATGATATTACGAGGATATCGAGCAAAATTATGATACAATGATTCAAAATCGGTCCAAGCTTGGCCATCGATAGGATGCCTTAAATTATCATCATTAGGCCTAGATAATGACATTAACAAGAAAACTGAACAAAATCAAATCAATGCATCATCCAGTTCAATAAACGTAATGCAACATGTTTGTAAAATATATAGACAATATGACCATACATCATCATAATGTTATTTAATGAACAATGATGGATCGAAATAAGAAAATTATTTGGGTGTGGCGCAACATTCATGTAATTATCCTTTCTCAAAAACTTATAACTTTGGATGGAAAAATCATCTAAATTTTTCTTAGACTAACAATGTAGGTGCAAATTTGAGACCACAAAGACCGCCAAGATTCCAATATAGATCAGGAAATTGAGAGTCAAAGTATGAAAGATTTGAGTCAAAAATGGAATCCTAGTTTTTAAAAAAATGGGTGCAATAGGTTCCATAGGCTCCAAGGATAATAGTATAGATAAAGAACAGAAGAAGACGCAAGCAAGGACTAATTTGATGCTCAAGAATAATGCGTCTTCCATTCATAACCTAGAGGTATAGGTGAGTCAGCTTACAACCACATTGATAGTTAGAAATTCAAGTAACCTTCCCAGTGTTAGTGAATCCAACCTAAAGGAATAAGTGAAAGCAATACATTTGAGGAGTCAAAAGGAGTTAGCATAACAAGTTTAGAAGGAAGCCAAATATCAGGTTAAGACAAGTCAAGATAAAGGCAAATATAAGGTAACAAAAGAGGAGAAACCCCCTACATTCCACCTCCACATACGTACCTAAGTTACCGTTTCCACATAGATTAAGGTAGAACTCTTCAGAAACCCAAATTGCTAAAATTTTTGAAAAATTTGGGAAGCTACATTTGAGTTTTTCACTTCTAGAAGTTCTTGAACATATCCTAAGTATGTGAAATTCTTAAGGAGCTACTTTCCAGTAAGTGGACTTGGGACTTAAAGTAGACAGTAGCCTTAATAACTAGTTGTAGTTTGATGATCACCATCAAAATTAAAAGATCTAGGAAGTTTCACTATTCCTTACATTGTTAATGGTGTGGAATTTTCTAAATGTTTGTGTGATCTTGAAGCAAGTATTAATATTATGTCATTTTCTATTTTTAAGAAATTATAGTTGGACGATATAAAGGTAGCCTTAATGACAATTCAGTTAGTAGATTAGTAGATAAAGAAACCATTTAAAGTTGTGGAAGATGTTTTAGTAAAGGTTGATAAATTTGTTATTCCTATTGACTTTGCAATTCTTCATAGTACAAAAGACAAGCAATGTCCACTCATTTTGAGACGTCCATTCATGAACACTGGGCTGGCACTCATTGTTGTTGATGATGGGATCTTAATTATATGTATTGGTAATGAAAAGGTTGATGCATCATCAAGAGGACATTGAAAAGAAAGGTCGAGCAAAACATTTGTATAAAAGTTGATGTGGTGGATGATTGTGTAGAGGAATAAAAAAGAGCAATGATTGAGCAGAAATGTAAAGTAGACAATAATGAGATAAGTTTAGAAGAAGGGGAGTTAGATGACAATCAAAGTAGGAACCCTTAGAGGGACCAGGGTCGCAAACCCCACCTTCTTATGAGAAAACACCAACCATTGAGCTCAAACCACTACTAGCACATTTAAAGTACACATTTCAGGGCAAGAATCAAACAATACCAATAATTATTTCAAATCATTTGGATAAGGAATAGGAAAAGAAAGTGGTTGAGATTATAAAGAGAAGAGAAGAATGAGAGCTATGGGTGTCAAATATCAGACATTCAAGGGATAAGTCCTAGCATTGTTATGCATAAAATAAATCTCAAAGATTGATGTAAGACAATGAGGGATGACGATTGAATCTAAACATGCAGGTTGTCAAAAAGGAAATTATCAAGCTTCTGGATACAAGACTTATATATGCAATATTATATAGCAAGTGGGCGAGTTTAGTACAGCGCATACCCAAGAAAGGTGGGACAATAGTGGTGAAAAATGGGAAGGGTGAGCTAATGCCAACCTGAATAGTTATCGGGTGGCGGGTCTATATAGATTAGAAGAAGCTCAACTCGGTGACAAAGAATGACCTTTTCCCAATGCCTTTTGTTGATCAAATGTTATGGCAAGTTATTGGACATGCATTTTATTGCTTTTTGGATGGGTATTCTAGATACAAACAAGTATTTATATGTCCAAATGATTAAGAGAAGATGACTTTTACATGCCCATATGACACTTTTGCGTATCGATGGATGCCATTCAGACTTTGTAATGCACCAACTACATTTCAGTGGTGTATGATGACAATTTTTGTAGACATGATTGAGAATTTTCTGGAAGTATTTATAGATGATTTTTCAATAGTTAGCGATTCTTTCGAGCATTGTTTGACAAATTTAGAGAAAGCTTTCCAACAGTGTGAAGAGTCACATTTAGCCTTAGACTGGGAGAAATGTCACTTCATAGTTTAGGAAGAGTTATGTTGGGACACAAGATATCTTGTAATGGTATTGAAGTGCATAAAGAAAAGACTAAAGTCATTGATAAGCTTCCACCGTTAAGCAATGTCTAAGAAGTCAAAACATTTTTAGGGCATGCCGAATTCTACCGACAATTTATAAAGGATTTTTCATTAATTGCCAAACCCTTTACTCGTTTATTAGTAAAAGATGTACCTTTTTTTTAATAATGATTGTTTACTTTCTTTTAACAGGTTAACGGTTCCATTGACATCAATGTCAATTTTACAACTACCAGACTGGAGATTACCATTTGAATTAATGTATTGGGGGGCAGTATAAAGATAAAAAGTTGCATGCCATCTACTACGCCAGTAGGAATTTAATAGGACCTTAACTATACAACCACAAAAAAGATCTGTTAGTTGTAGTTCTTACATGTGACAAGTTTTGTTTTAGTTTTTGCATGTGACAAGTTTCGTTTTTACTTATTAGGTTTGAAGGTTGTTGTGTTTACAAATAATGTAACATTGAGGTATCTTTTTTCCAAAAAGGATGTAAAGCCCAATGGATGTTACTCTTACAAGAATTTGATATTGAGATCAAGGATAAAAAAGGAGTGAAAAAACAGGGTAGTTAATCACTTATCAAGGTTAGAAGGGTAGGAGTTGCACCCACAAACAAAAATCAATGAAAAATTCCCTATTGAGAAGTTATTCTCTGTAAATGAATCAAGTATTCCATGGTTTGTGGGCATTAAGAACTACATCACAGGTGGTAGCCTTTCACCTACTTTTTCATACCAGTAGAGAAAGAGAATTTTACATGATTGTGCACAATATATATGGGAGGAACCAATTTTGTACAAAAATTGTGCTAATGGATTAATTAGACGTGTGTTCCAGATAATAAATTTCATGCTGTTTTAACTCGCTGTCATAGTTATTTGTATGCAGGCCATTATGGGGCCAACAAGAAAGCTGCAAGAGTGTTGGAGTATGAATTATTTTGGCCAACATTATTTAAGGATGCATAAAACTTTATGAAAAGCTGCAACAGATGCTAGAGGGTCAAGAACATTTCGAAGAGAGATGAGATGCCATTGTCGACAATCCTAGAACTTAAAATCTTTAATAATTGGGGCGTAGACTTTATGTGCCCGTTTTCATCCTTGTTCAAAAATACTTACATCTTGGTGGGTGTTGTGTAACATCTCAATACCATAGAGTATATACTTAAATATCCAGATGATATTTAAGCACATATCATATGACAATGGCATGTTAGAGCAAATATAATCTCTTAAATGACATTATAAAGAATATACAATACTTAAAACCTCAACACTTCATTTCATTCATTGACAAAAGTTTACATTGCAGTCATTGAAACAAGTATTTACATTACTAAACATGAAAAAGTTTACAATCCCTTATACGAAAGTTCTATATGTTACAAAAACTACAAAATACAATCTATAACTCCTCTGATGTCAGCTGACAAACCTTTGAGTCATATCTTAATTCAAAATGCTCCTTTAGAAAATCTTAGGAACTAGGTCTCCTGTCTTATACCTGAGAAGCTACGTTTCAATTTTTGATGAGTTTTGCGAACTCAATAAGTTAACCCTTATCGTTGATCTCACTCAGGTCAAATTCACAAATATCACACAACTAATCATTTTTATAAACATTTTCGATCTCAATAAGACATAATGAATGACACACATTTCACATACATTCTTTCAAAACATGTATAACCCAATCAATCGCATTATTATGACACGACACTTTATCATCACAATTTTAGAAGATATTTCATAATCATATATTTCATAAACATAAATATACAAATGCAGATACATATGAGACTCCAGATTTGTTATTATTTGTTGTGACCGTGCATACCATGAATGGTTTCATGATGTCAATTTATCAAAACATAGGTGAATTAACACATAAACTCTTTGATAGTTAATTATCTGAGTTACAAACCTTTTCATAGACAATTACCGTGCAATTTGTCTCTTCACCATCCTATATCCCACTTGGTTCAGAGTATGACCTATTTGTCAACTCCTACTAGGTTGACTATGTCACATCCAGTCCAAGTGATGTTAGTTTTTGTACTAGGAATCTCATTACTCTATGTGTCATTGAAGACTCTCTTCATGACACATAACTACTATGGCTAGAGACTCCCAAGTAATGACCTTAACAAGAGGCCGTGGGTATCATCTCCTTCTATCAAGGGTGGTGAATCCTTTATTGGCTATCTAATTACCTTTAAATAACAATAGTTGTACCTAATCACCACCTTATGAGCAACCTCATCTTGAGGCAACAAGGAATGGTGTCAAAGCATAGGATCAGTATCAAAGATATCCTTGAGTACCTCAAGTCTAAGGATATTTGCATCATTGCTATGATGAGATTAATCACTAACATTTGATAAATCATCCATATGATAATTTAATAGTAGGTCATCTGATGTACTTACTACTCTTAGTAAACGTTCATATGCTAACTATAAACATCTCATACTTATAGTTTATGAGATCCATTGCTTAATCAAATTAAGGAGTATAGCATGTGTTAGTATATTCGGATTAACAATGTCCTATTTCATTAATCCTATGACTTGGGATAATTTAGATACTAATATAATTGCACATGATAAGAATCTCATTATCAAGATCTCATCATGATTTCTTTCATGCAATGTTTTGTATCATGGACTTCATTAATTTGATTTAAGAGCCACTACAATTCATAAATAAATGAACATCAAATTAGTGAAAAATTCCTTTCATTTTATTAACCAAAATAAAATTTAAACAAAAGTGTTAAAGGCAATTACCTTTAGAGCACTATTCTAACAATGTCCCACTTGCACTAAAGCCAATCACGTTTGCATCTAATATCATAAGCGAGTACACTAGAATCAAATCTCATTTGAGGAAGTGGCTTAGTCAAAGGATCAACGATGTTTTGATCTATGGGAACTCTCTTTATCTTCACATCACCTCTATTAATGATCTCTATGATTAGGTGTCATCTCTTGAGTATGTGCTTAGACTTTTGATGAGACCTTGATCCCTTGGTTTGAGTAATAGCCCCATTGTTGTCACAATACAACAGTATCGGGTCTATAATGCTTAAAACCACTCCAAGTTCTATAACAAACTTCTTGATCCAAACAGCTTCTTTTGTTGCTTTTGTAACTACAATGTACTTTGACTTGGTCATTGAACATGTAGCTATCTCTTATTTGGAACTCTTTTTATTGACTGCTCCACCATTCAATGTGAAAACATAACCTGACTGAGATTTGGAGTCATCTTGGTTAGATTGAAAACTGACATCTATATGCTCACTTACTACGAGACCTCCATCTCCATATACCAAGAATACATCCTTAGTCATTCTCAAGTATTTTAGGATATTCTTGACAGCCACCTAGTGACACTTACTAGGATTCGATTGATATCTTCTTGTAACACTTAGATCATATGATATATCGGGTCTTGTACATAATATAGCATACATGATTGATCCTATTACTGAAGCATAAGGGATCAAACTCATTTGAGTCATCTCATCTTGCATCTTGGGACAATAGATTTCAAGAGTTTTATCCTATGAGTTATGGGAAGAAACCCTTTCTTGGACTGCTCTATGCTAAACCTGTTTAGCATTTTATCTATGTACGAAGACCATGAAAGACCTAGCAACCTCCTGGATCTATCTCTGTAGATCTTTATTCCTAATATATAAATTGCTTCTCTAAGGTCTTTCATGGAAAAATTATGGGACAACCAAAATTTGACAGATTGCAAACTTGAGACATCATTTTATATTAGTAATATGTCATCTAAATATAACATAAGAAATCTGATAGCACTCCCACTAACCTTCTTGTACACACAAGGTTCATCTGAATTTTTTAAGAAACCAAACTCTTTTTGATTGTAACATCAAATCGGATGTTCCAACTCCTAAATGCTTGCTTTAATCCTTAAATAGATTTCAGAAGCTTGCATACCTTTTCAACATCTTTGGATATGAAGCCCTCAGGTTGTATTATATACACATCCTTGGTTAGGTTTCCATTAAAGAAATTCGTGTTCACATCCATTTGTGATATCTCATAATCATAATGAGCAATAATGGCTAGGAGTATTCTAATATATTTAAGCATAGCTACAGGGCTAAATGTCTCGTCATAGTCAACTCTTTGTCTTTGACGATAACCTTTAATGACTAGCCTCACTTTATAGTTAATCACATTACCATCAATATCGATTTTCTTCTTGAAAATCCACTTGCACCTATAGGTTGAAGCCTTTTTTTAAATAACTCTTCAGAGCCTTTTCATAGGTAGTAGGCTCATCATCCTCTATAAGCAATACGTCATTATATTCACCAAGAAATCCATATCTCTCTGGAACATTACGTATCCTACTTGACCTACAAATATTTTGTGTTGAAAGGTTCAACTGTTGTCTCATCTCCATGAACAACAATCTCAGGTTCAGGCAGTTGATCTGCATTTATTCGAGCATCATAAACTTTAACAAGTTCAACTTTGCTCCCATTGTCTTCTCTTAGAAGAAACTCTTTCTCTAAAAAGACAATATGCTTTGAGACATACACATTTTGCTCTAAAGCATTGTAGAACTGATATCTAGTTTTTTCCTTAAGATATCCTACAAATATACATTTATCATATTTCACTTCAAGCTTATCTAATTGAATCCACTTCACGTAAGCCAGACAACCCCAAACTTTTATATGAGAAAGATAGAGTTTTTTGTAAGTCCATATCTCATATGGAGTAACATCATCTGCTTTTGAAGGGACTCTGTTTATAACATAAACAGTATTCTCAAGTGCATAACTCTAAAAGAATTTCGATAGTTCTGCTAAACCCATCATTAACCTTACCATGTCCAACAAGGTTCGATTTATCATTTTAACCACACCATTATGTTACTGGGTGTAAGGTGGAGTCCATTCGGATACAATCCCGTTATCCTTGAGATAATTTAGAAACTCCTCATTCAAGTATTCGCCACCTTGATCTGATCAAAGTATCTTGTTACTTTTATAGCGTTGTTTCTCTACTTCATGTCTAAATTGTTTGAACATTTCAATTGCTTTAGACTTGTATCTCATTAAATACACATACTCATATCGTGAATAATCATCGATAAATGTAATGAAGTACATAAAACCACCTCTGGCATGAATGGACATTAGACCACATACATCAGTATATATTAGGTATAATAACCCATTCACTTGTTCACCCTTTCCTTTAAAAGGTAATTTAGTCAACTTGCATAACAATCAAGATTCACATGTGTGATATGATTCATAATCAAATGATCCTAAGCTACCTCTTTTGTATAGCTTAAGCATGCGTCTCTTACTTATATGGACAAGTTAACTATGTCAAAAGTAAGATGATTTTAAGTTATCCCGTTTTTGTCTTTTATTTTCATTGATATTTAAAATTGGATTGCATATATCTAATATGTAAATACCATTGCAGAATTATAAGTACCATACAACATTTCATTCTACTTAATTGAACAACTATTGCTTGAAAAAGTTAAATGAAATCTTGTTTTATTAAGACATGAAATAGATACAATGTTCTTTGTCACAACATGTACATAATAGTAATTATCCAAAATTAACTATAGCCCACTAGGAAGATACAAAACATAAATTTCTAAGGCTAATGCAACAAATTTTGCTTCATTTCTCATATGTAGATGCATTTCTCCCTTCTTGAGCGGTCTACTATCCTTGAGTCCCTGCATATTAACACTTATATGTGAGCCACATCTGGTATTTAATACCCAAATATTATGATCAGAAATATTATTAACCTCAATGAAAAATAACATACCTGAAGTAGATGGTGGAGCATCTAATGCCTTCTTCTACTTTAGTGACTCTAGATAGGCTTTACAATTCCTCTTCCAATGCCTTTCTTTATTGCAATGGAATCATATTTCCTTTGGTGTATTTTCCTTTATCTTCTTCTTAGCTACACCTCCCACTGGCTTTGTGGACTTCTTCTTCTTCTGGTTCCTTTTGCAAGAATTAGAAGTAGAGTCCACCAATATCTTAGCCTTACTGTCCTTCCTAACAGTTTGTTCAACTATTTTGAATAGATTAATTACCTTAGGTATCGAGGTAGATATTTGGTTCATCTGATAGTTAAGCGCAAACTGTGAATAATTATCAATCAAACTTGTTAGAATTAAGTCTATACTTAATTCATGATCCATTATGAAATCCATGCTAGCTAACCTATCAATGTATCCATTCATCTTCAGTGAATATTACACTGGAGACGATCCCTCAACCATCTTAGAGTGGAAGAGCAATCTTGAGGTCTTAAACCTTTTAGAACGAGCTTGCTCGTCAAACAGTTCCCTTAAATGGTAGACTATGGTGTGAGCATCCATAGCCTCATACTACTTTTACAATTCTGGTGACATAGAGGCCATCATAATATAGCTAGACAACTCGTTATCATCTAGTAACTTCTTGTTAGCTTTATGATCCTCATTAGAGGCATTGACAACAGGGGAATTGAAAAGTTTCTCATTTAAGACATATCCTAGTTTTTCATATTTGAGAACAATTCTCAAATTCTTAGTGATGTTGGAGTCTAGTAGAGAGTGTAAGTTCACTTTGGACAAAGATATTGTGGTGATTCAATAACCTAGAAGAATGAGAGAGAGCTTTAGAATGTACATAAATGCATATTGATTAAGACTTTACTCACATTTATTATGGGTCCTAATATTTTCTCCGAATCCATAGCCTTAACTACAAATATGATAAAACTTATAGTGTTCCTATTAGGTTGATATCTAACATCACTAAGAATAAACTTAAGTTTGTCCAACAAGCCACCTGAGGTCAATCAGTAGGTATCATTTATACCAATTGCATTTAGTTATACAACTATCGACTTACGCCATCAACTGTTAATTTAGCACGTTCATTAGGTTATTAACTCTTGATATGTATGCATCCCATGTATACTACCCAACTTCGCCTTTATCCATATTAACCTTAGGTTTGAACATATTCATATAAAGTGAGCTTGGGTTTGCCCAATAACCTAACACTAAAAGAACTCTAGTTTTTTCCATATCAATAGAAGGTGTAAGTCCTAATATTTTGGTTGAGGGATTTGTTCTTAGGTCTCATCAATACTTAGATGGACTTTATATATATATATATATACACACACACACATACATATTGACCTTAGGTTTAAACATATTCGTGTAGAGCGAGCTTGGTTTTGTCCAACAACTCAACACTAAAAGAACTCTAATTTTTGCCATATCCATAGAAGGTGTAAGTCCTAATATTTTGGTTGAGGGATTTGTTATTAGGTCTCATCAATACTTGTATGGACTTATACATACATATATATACTGTAACTATATGGCATGATTTTGGACGCTTCAATTAAATTGAGCCTATGTCCATAACCACCCTATCATGCCTTTTTAACCAACCCTTAAAATGCATCTAATGCATGTAACACATAAAGGAGGTTTAGTTTAGGTTGTGACTTGATTATGCATCAAAATTTTGTGATTCGATTCAATTCTTGAACCTAATCGGGTGCTACTGTTAGTCTCGTCTAATTCAAATTATGAATGTGATTCGATTAGGAACCCTAAAATTCAATTATTTCGATGTCCAAATTAAACACTTTAGTCATAGCACACATGCTTTTTCTAGTCACATTAGAAATGTAATACTCTATTTGGAGTAATTCTAAATTACTCCTTACGGTTTCCAAAATTCTCGAACATTAATTAGTTATCATAAACATCCCTAGGTCATCTTAAATTTATCATAACAATTTCGGCACAAGTTAAAAAATATCTTGACAGCCAAAATTATCAAGATAAATGAGTTAACTTACTAGGCATTAAAGAGATTGATTCGATGTCCAAAATTTTCCTGAACCCTAATTTCAGGCATATGCACTTAGCGTGCTACTAGCATAACTTTCTAACTTTTGATTTTGACATACTTTTATTGTGTACATTGAGGACAATGTACAATTTTAATTATAGGGAAAAGGATTATAATATTCTTAAGTTTATTATAATCTTTGTTACTAAATCTTATTGACTAATATTCTGAATTTGTTTACATCCATCCATAAATACTTTATTTCATTATTGATTATTGATTTGAATTAGTATGCAAAAGGATGAAATTTAGAATAAACTTGCTTTTATAAGTCACATTATCAATAGTCATTGAGATAGTTAATTTAAATTAGTATGCAAAAGGATGAAATTTAGAATAAACTTGCTTTTATAAGTCATATTATCAGTAGTCATCGAGATAGTTAATTTAAATAAAAATTGGATATTATTTACACACATAAGATCAAATTTTGTGAGTTTTTAAGCCTAAGAGAAAAATGCATACATTTTAAAGCTATTTTATTCTATCATGTGTGTTACCATGCATAGTTTGATGATTTTAGAACTTTCTTTTATTATGTATATTGAGACCACATTTAAATTAGAAGCATTGAAATGATAAAGGCAATTAGATTCAACATTTGTCTAGCATATTTTTTTATAGCTACCATACCATATTTTATCCTTTAGGGGTAACCATTTTTTGCCTTAGCCTTTTTCACTGATGATAACCAAATTATTTTCTTTACCTTATTTTTCTTGAAGACTTTTTTTAATGTGAATCCTGAAAGTAATCACAAATACCTAGTTGCTTGAAATTTAAATTTTGAAAAGGTTCAATAATTCTTTTATTATGGTACATGATGAATGATAAAAAATATTGATTGATTTGAAAAAAAGTGTTTGAATTATGGTAGCAATGGATTCATGTTATGAAGGACCTATATCGTGAAAGACTAAGTCTCCTGTAATCTTGTTTGTTGTAAATTTCTTTCAATTTTAGCAACCTTTTAATTATCCTAATCATACCTTACCTAAGCCCTATTATCCTTATAAAGACCTTTTGATTTTTGTTTCTAGTTTACATACAAGTGGTAGAGATATGATAATATTGCAAGCTTATGGTTAAGAGGTATTCTATGTATTGACTTGAGAGTTCTTATACTTTCTACCACAAACACTTGAGCGCACTGAGTGAGACCTTGATGAAGATGTAAAGAATCGTACTTTTGATTTTGAAAAGATTATTGATGTGATCGTTCTCAATATTGGCTTATAAAGGTTAGTTTTAGGGTAACTTGGTTCTTAATTATATGTTAATTTAATTGGTATGACATAATGGTTTAGACTATGAATGGACAGGCTAAAGTTAACAAGTGATAGATATTTGTAAGATTAATGATTTAGATTATCATTTGCATGAGAACAAGCAAAATATTAAATGTGGAGATGTTTAAAAAATGCCTATTTGACTATAATTGTACACTTATATTTAATGTGTTTTGCATGATATTTTATAATTTTGTTATATATTTGGTACTTTATTCACTCTAAGTGCATTTATAGGTAATAATTGCCTCCATGGACTAAAAGGAGAAGAATTTAGATGAAATCGTGGCATGGAATAAAGATTTGAAACAACTAAGGACTTATTTGACCGTGTACAGTGATTGTGGTAGTCTCTGTAAACATGTGAAGATTGAAGAATTTTAGTTTTGATCATGTCAAGTTACACGGCTATGTATAAGTCTCAGTGCTCATGTGAAATTGCAAATTCGAGTATTTTTGGAGATACACATTCACTCACACGCTAATGTAAGTTGATAGTGTATAACCTAAAAACCTTAGTTTCTACTATAAAAGGATGTGAGCAGAGGCAAAATAAGGAGCGTCGAGTCATTAAGCAATTTTGAGACGTAAGACACCTAAAGAGGTAAGAGTTCTGATCAAGGAATGAGGAAAACTCAATGATAACATCAAATGATCTTATAGAAAGCATCATCTAATCCAGATTTGTAAGAAGATTCAATAGAATAGAAGGAGAGATTTAGAATTATGATTTTTTTGGTTTCTATTAGCTTTTCTACATATTTATCTTTTCTCCACTTTTTTTTCTTCGTATTTTCCTCTGTCTTGAGTTCAGTATTGCTTCCAATCTTAGTTCATTTGTTTAGTTTAATTACCTAATAAAGAGTTAATATTTAAAGATTGTTAGGGGATTCATCGCCTAAGTACTATGGATTTGATGTCAATTTTTTCAAATATTTTCCTTTGTCTGAAGTTCATTGTAGTTTTAATTTTAGTTTAATTTATTTAGTTTAATTTCTAATTAAATCTACAATCAGATTCAATGTTTAAATATTAGAAAAATAATCATTAGTAATTATAATTTTCGTAGTATCGATCTATATTAGCTACAATTATGTCGTGCAATTGCAGTTTTAACAATGATAAATTCTTATTAGCATATAATTAAGTGAATCACTTCCAAAATGAACCAGCGATAAGGACGTCAAAGGGAAGAAAATGAGTACTCTGTCGGTTTAGGGGAACAGGTGAGACTTGGCAAAATACAATTGGTGCATCGGGGAAACGGGGCCAAGCTTCGTACTCAAAGTCAAAACAAATATTTTATCAACCACAGTTTAAAATATTGATTTTTAAAATATAAGGAATGGTTACTGTTACTTACTGCTACGTAAAAAGTTGGTCAACGAAAACGAGTTGCCTGCCAGGTTTAGTGGTTATCAATTATGAGGAACGCAAGTGCAAAACGACATTCTTGGATTGGAAGGCTTTCAAACTGAAGAAGGCTTTCAAATTTCGCCCGTTGATGCTTACGAAAGCCGTATGCGTGTCACGACCACAACTCACAATTGGATTGGAGTCCATTAGCGCCAAAATTCCACTCTCATGCATTAAATTAAAACCTATCAAAACCCTTCCCGCTAATCCAATGGCCCTCGACTCCCCTCCACCTTTAACCCAATCTCCACCGTTCATCCCCAAACTTTCAATTTCACCCATACGATCTTGTACCGCCCTCATCCAATTTTTACCCCGATATCGTTTAAATTTGATTCTTTTTTTTTTTGAAAAAAAAACCTCACCCCTTTCTTTCCCCTATCTCTCTTTGTTCTTCCTCTCTATCCTTCTTCTGCTCCCACATGAGATTGTTTGTAGGGTTTGATTAAGATTTTAGTGCTTATTTGTTTGTTGTTAGTGCGTGGCGATGGAGCAGAGTGAAACAAATTGTGAATCTGGACCGAAGAAATTGGTGCGACAGCTGGATTTTACGTCGCAGCCGCCTCCTCCTAAGAAATCTGAGCCACAGACAATGCTGCAGCTGCAACCGCATCGGATTCCCCATCCGGTGCAGAAACTGCCTCTCCCGTAAGTTATGAAGATGAAACTGCAGTTACATATTCTATGTTGGAGGTTATGTCCTTACCGATGAGTTGTGTGTTGTCAATTACACAATCTAAAGAAACAAGATTTATCTTTTTGATCGAGATTAACGTTTTCCATTCAAAATGAGTGAAACTAACTGCATTTATGTTGATAGATATATTTGCGAAGCTGTCTCTTGCATCTAACGTGGAAAGTTAGAGCTTTTTCCGGCTTTTATTATTCCGAACTTGGCATAAAAGTTGAATCGTAAACATTTAGAGATTTTCTTCATATTCAATACTTGAAAAATCTTATTTTATTTTGCAGGCAAGAGTCTCCTGTATCACGACCAAGGTCTAACATTGAAGTAAAGGACTGTACTCCTAAGAAAGCAAAGCAATGTAATTGCAAGCACTCGCGATGTTTGAAGTTGTTAGTACCTCTTCTTTTTCCCTATAATTAATTGTGAGGGTGATTATAAATCATATTCTTTCCAGTTGTGATTCTTGTCTATCTGTATATTCGCAATATATTCCCTAAAGTCTCATCATCCGTGGGCTGAGCCATCTTGAGAAGTACTGCTCTTTCAAAATTTTAAAAGTAATGCTCTTTGAGTTTGATTTTTATTCATTAACTGCTTGTGTTCAAATTCTTAAATTTTGCGGTTCCAATCCAACATCAATTTTCCTCACCTTGCATATATTTAAATTCTGTTTATAAATTGATTTAAAAGTTTATAACTTTTGTTTCAGTTACCATTTGTGTTACATTAGTGCTATTTTGTGTTCATAATTTTGCAGTTCTAACTAATGTAAATCACTGAAGCACTTGCATGATCATCCAACTTTCTTTCTCTCAAATGGCATTTACATGACTGTTTCCGCTATTAAGAGGTAAAATTTATGTAATTTTCAGGTATTGTGAGTGCTTTACTGCTTCGGTATATTGCAACGGTTGCAATTGTACAAATTGTCATAATAATGAGGAGAATGAACGTTCCAGGAATGAGGCTATTGGAGTGATTTTGGAGAGAAATCCCAATGCTTTTAGACCAAAGATTGCTAGCGGTCCGCGGGGTTCTCTGAATGCTGGGGTTTGTGTCGCATATCCACTCAATCCTGATATTTTATGTTTAAAATATGCTAATATTATTAATTTCTGATTCTGGAATGCCACTGTTTTGTTGAGACTCTTTTTTCCTTTCTATGTGAGAGCTTAGCGCTTAGAAGAAGCAACCTTGTAATTAATTTGGCAATCATTTGAAAAAGGAAGGATATGTTTGTAAGTCCTTTAGCAACTTTAAATGCATAGGGTTTGTTTAACGTCTGAGTTACTACTTGTCCAAAATTATTTAATTTCATTATGTCATGATTGCATCTAAAACCTTTGTAATGCCAATTCAGGAAGATGCGATTGAGGTTCAAATGATAGGAAAGCACAAAAAAGGATGCCACTGCAAAAAATCAGGATGCCTTAAAAAGTACTGTGAATGCTTCCAAGCGAACATTTTGTGCTCTGAAAACTGTAAATGTTTGGACTGCAAGAATTTTGATGGAAGTGATGAAAGAAAAGCTCTTTTCAGTAATAACCATAATGGAATGGCCAGTAGTAACCATAATGGAATGGCCTATCTACAGCAGGCTGCAAATGCAGCCATCAGTGGGGCCATCGGATCTTCTGGTTTTGGGGCTCCTCTAGCATCCAGAAAAGAAAAAAGTGAAGAATTGTTGAGCATGGCAACCAAATTTCAAGGCAATCATAGTATTGTAAAATTTCAGCAGGTTTGTTCTTAAGGGCCTACAGGATTTTAGAAATGTTATTGATCCTAAATGCTTCTATACTTTAGGGTATATTTTATCCTGATTTCCATTACTAGTAAATGTCTTTATTCTTAAAAAATATTGATTAATTTAAATAAAAAATCAATCTCGCGAGGGTGACGTATCGCCCTCGCGAGATGCGAGGATCTGTAATTTTCAAAATAAAATTTACAC
>JANZLF010000008.1:20783628-20798004 GCA_026546835.1 Erythroxylum foetidum
AACTCCCTTTTATCTTTCTAATGACACTAATTTTGCAAAATTTCGATTTCGGGGTAAAAAGTTATAATGTTTGTAAAATCTAAAATTTTCCTGCAAATCCAGACTTCATCCTTAGACGTGGCCACGTCTAGTCTCTAAACCTCTTAGACGTGCCCTCGTCTAATCTCTGAATATCCCCTCACTCTTTTGCTTGTAACTTTTTCGTTTGGCCTCGAATTCACTCGGTTTTCGAAGCATTGAGTTTCTAAAACAATTTCATACCCCTTTTTGATAAAATGAGAGTGTCGAGTTTTAGTCGGACTTTACGGACATTACGAAAGAGAATCAAGTTTGTAACAGGTTTCGATATAAGTCCGTTTTTGGGCATTTTTGTGACCTATAGAGATCCGATTGCAGTGAGGTTCGTTTCTATTTGCCCTAAAGATATAGAATTTCATTTTAACATCGGATTTCGTTATGGGCCCTAAGCAAATAACTTTTTTTTATTTGGAGGATAATTAAGATGAATCTTATTTAATTGACCTTATACTTGTAAATAAGTATGAGGGTTTCGGATTCAGTAGTTGGGTTCCGGATTCCGGCTCCAACATTAATTCTTAATAACTATCACTTACAAATATAAACGTTACCTCCTAATAGAATCAAATACAAGAAAGCATTTAGCAACAAACTTAGCACGAACAAGTTGTTGATGAGAGTCAGATATATCTTGATACAGTGGGTAGTAGGGACCGTCATGGAAGGATCTTCGGGTTAGGTTCATTTGCGAACACATGTTATTCGTAATCCTCCACGTCCAATACAGTAACATCTAATAAATGGCCGACAACTAACGGAGTCAATGAGCTTTGGAGCATAGTGCAGACATTGATGGAGTATATAGCTCCATAATGAGATGGATGAATTGAAAGAGAGGGGTAGCACCTCAGAACATCCGCGGTCACTAGGACAATAGTGTACTTGTAGTCATTTCGTTTGAATTACAAATACTTATTATATACAATTTAACGTTTTTATTATCAATTAAGATAATTTTAACTTTATATCATCAATCAACTTTCTATTTAAATAAATTAAATATATAAACAAATAAAAATATTATGCACATATAATTCATAACTGTTGAAATTATGCATTAACCATAAAATTATGAAATAAAATTTAATGTCAAGATTTTAAAAAAAATTTAAAAAATATTTATCGACGCAAAATACAAGGATGTCAATAAAATATATTATATTTACTGATAAAACATCACCAACTATCAGTAAAATCTATTATATTTACCAACGGAACAAAGAATCACCATCGGTAATATTGACAATTGTCGTCAACTTTACCGTTAGGATTTGTTGAACTGTTGGTATACTCACCGACAAGAATTATAACCGTCAGTAATGTTATCGATGGAATAACCATTACCGTCTGTAAATATTTTGACGGAAAGAAAACAGTCGTAAGTAAATTTACCTATGGACACAGCCAACTGTTGGTATATTCACTTATAGTTACATAAAATATCTGTCGATAAATTTAATTATAACCTCTTTTACAACGCCTTTGTTTGTCGGTGAATTTCGTTGCCAATTTATATTACTGACAGAATTCAAAGATTTTTCGTCGCTAAACGACATTTTTCTTGTAGTAGAAATATTTACATTTATGATAAGATCACTTGGCATACTTTGTATTCAAGCTTAACCCTATTCCTTATAACCTGATATCCCCCAATCTCTCAATTCATGCTTCTCTCTGCCTACCTCTTACTCTTTTAAATGTTTATTGTTGCTTCTCTTTTATCATTCCCATTTTACCAGAATCATAAAAGAAGGTTGGATTTCAAGTGTCTATATTTTGTTTCTTACAAGTCTGAAGAGGGTCAATTTAACCCACCCACTACTATTGCCTTTTTGGGGTTCTGGAGAGGGATACCCCCGTCGTCCAAGTATTGTGCCATTTGGTTTGTCAATGTGAGGTTGCGACTCGAACCTCTGATCAAAAGATTTTATTGACCTCAGAGTCACGCCTTTCAGTGTTTAATTTAGTAGCTGAATCTCGACGGAGATCTATGCATGGAATCAGTGGACGAAGTAGTGGAGGAGATCATAAGAATCCACGGAGCGTTGACAGAGAGGCTTGGTTGGAATCAACAAAGTGGAAGCAAGAGACTCATCATTAGAGATAACGATTATAAGCATTGTTGGAATAGGATATTCACTTGTAGACTTCCTTACCATGTCCTCGGTTTTGGTCTTCTTTGGTGAAAAACATGATTTAGTGAAGGACACTTTTGTAGGAGACTCCCACTCCCCGTGAGAGACAATAATTGCAAGTATTATTGGCTGTTTTAGAGTTCCCTATCAATTCGTTGCTTTAGGTCTCCATTTGAGCTGTCTTGCTTCTTAAATTCAACTCTGTCATCGAAGCCGCGGCGATAATAAGGTGGTTTAATATTGAATAATATTCAATTAAAAAATATTATTTTATATTTTAATTTTTAAAAAATATTTTTTAAAAATTGAAGGAATTAATAATTTTCCATCCTATCCAACAGTACAATTTCAGGAATAGAAATTGTCATTCTACATCTAGCTTATGAAACTCTGTATAAGGTAACAACAAAAACTATAACTAAATCACAGCAAAACCAGGTTAATTGATTTTTAAATAACTAAAAAAGCTATTAACATAGTATTTTAATAGTTTAACAATTAAAATTATTATAAACTGGAAAAAATTTTAAATTAAAATTAAAATTAAAAAATCCACTTTCGCATTTAGAGGTCTATTGAATTAAGGTACAGATAGTATTATTTTGTTAATATTAAAGTACACAATGATGATGACAAAAATTAATTTATATCTTTTAAGAAATGATAAGGAGCGATTTGTACATTTGGCTAAAAAAATTAAATCAAGAAACTAGCATTAATTTATGGAAGAATATTGGTTATTTAATGATAAAAAAGTGAGTTAAAATAATAATGCAAATTAAAAGTATTAATTAATATTTAAAAAATTAAATTATCAAAACTCATTTGCATGACTTGTAATACTTTTAAATTTTTTAAAGCATTCACTTAGTACTAAAAGAAGTTGAAACAAAAATTAGAGAGGGTAAATTATTCAAACTATATCAAGCTAATAATGCTTATCTTTAAATAAAAATAAGATAAGAATTTTAAATTTGATAAAAATAAAGTTTATCATTATTTTATTTTTAAAAAGTTTTATTTTATTGAAAAATAAATATTGTAACAAAAAAATCTAGTTTTATAAATCTTTCGACTATATTAACATAATTATTTTCTTTTTTAAAAAAAAATGCATGTTATTATATATAAGTTCTAAAATAAAAAAGTAACTAGTTTGGATTAGATGACAAAAAGGCATCAATTTGATATTAAAGTAAAAGGCACGGGACTCATTTATACTTCAAATAACTTACTTTTAAATCTTTTAAAGAAATTCTTATAATTTTTAATTAGAAAAAACTCTTTTTCTTAAACTTTATTGAAGAATAATAGCGGAATAGACATGACATAAATATCACAAATCAATCAATCAAATTTTACTGAGATGATGACCTAATTCAATTCTAGAACTCGACTTAAACTAATTAGATTTGATAAAAATTATATTAATGATTTATTATAATTATTTATTAGTTTAGGTTAGGTTTAATTCGTTAAGTTAGATTGAGTGATTGATCCATGTTATTTTTATATCATGCTTTATTTTTTTAATCAAAGTTTTTAAAAAAGAGTTCTCTAAAAATTTAAAAATGATGATTTTCTCGAAAATTTTAAAAAATTAAGAATTTTTTAAGTTGTTTAAATCTCAGATCAATCTCATTTTTTCCTTACATTATAACTAAAAGATAAAATATCAGGTTAGGACTTCAATTTTACTATAATGTTATGTTTTAAACCAAAATTTTTTTTACTTATCTATTATTCAAACCTAAGCTGATTTTTAAAATCTCCTTATAACCTAAATATAAATCTAAATTTTAACTTGAATATGTATTTAAACTTAAAATACCACAATTCTAAAGTTATGAAAATCCTTAGCACAAGGTTGATAATTCAAAAGGTTTTTAATTGGATGAAAATATTAAAAGAGAAAATTGAGAACAACATCAATTTAATAATCCCAATTAATTACAAACACCACACATCCACACACACACACATGTTCCATGAATGAATTAGTCATCCCTCATTCTTTATTCCTTTCTTCTACTGCCATTCCTCCATCTGCCCTAGAAGTGCCATAAGTTTTGCAACAAGCATAGTAATACGCAAAGTTTGCCAAGCTCATGATTGCAAGAACCCAATAATAGTAGTCATAATGTCCCTTATTAAGGTTGGTTGATATCCAACTCTCTTTGCCTCCTCTTGTAGTCACATAATCAATGATAGTCATTATCAAACTTGCAACCAAGCTCGCAACTGATAACCCCGTCCAATAGAGAGTGGTGGCTATGCTAGCCATGCTCGTTGGCAACTCAGTATAAAAGAACTCATTCTGTCCAATGCCATTGAAGGCTTCAGTAAATCCATTCAAGATAAGACCCGGCAATAGCCACATCACAGACATGTTCACCACTGCATTCGGTTCATCGAAGAACCCTTCCTCTATAGCAGTTTCCCGTCGAACCCTCTCTGATATTGCAAATGCTACCATAGACATAGAGGAGAGTAGTATCCCAACTCCCATTCTTTGTTTCAAGCTAAGTCGACATGATTTGCCCTTGATTCTTGATGCTAGAGGGACTATTACACGATCGTATATGGCTATTCCTACTGCTATAGAACCGACCATGAAGACTGTAACAGAGCCAGCAGGGATCTGAAAATTGGAAGTGATATGCCGGTCCATGGTGGTTGCTTCAAGAATAAAAAAAGATCCCTGGGTCACAGTCACAGATGCAATCATTCCTGCTGACCATATAGGGATTATTTTAATTATTGCTTTTAATTCTTCTACTTGGTCTACTGTGCAAAGACTCCACGGATCAGAAGCTCTCCCATCTGGGGTCAAGTCCTTCTCAGGATTTCTAATAATGCAAGCTTTGTTCAGAAACCTAATGCAACATATAAGATAATCTTCATTAGAAGTTACCATAAATATAAATACTTGTTTTTAAAATTCTTAATGCAAAATCTGGTGAAAAGCACAAAACGATAGAATTTTGTTAATGTAGTTTTTCCTTATCCATAGACAAAACAGAAAGTTCTACATTGTAATTTGTAACTTGCTCGTATTGAGAAGAATGCAAAATATAAGATAACCTATCATAGACAAGCTTGGACTTGGGCAATTGCCAGTAAAGTACGTACCTTAACTCTTCACTTAACGCAGAAAGAACAGATCCCTCTCTAGAATGGTATAATATATGATCTGTGGATTGGAATTCTAACTGGATACCTCTATTTTTATAGGCAGCTGTAAGAACTTGAACTAACCCAGTGAGCAAGCTTTCATTAGCCTTAGACTTGATATATAAATGAGAAGCCATGAAGAACGAAACAAGTGAAAAAAGCATGAGCAAAACAGGAACACCAAAACCCACACTCCACCCGAAAGCATCCTGAATGTAGACTATAATAGTCATAGCAATAACAATGGAGACAGCAACCGAAACATAGTACCAGCTGAAGAAGGTCTCACGAAGCCCTGCATCCTTAAGGTTGTCTCTGATCAATTGATTAGCACCAAAGGCCATGGAACATGACCTAATGCCACCAGCCCCAATGGACATGATAGCTAACGAAGAATATAAGAGAAGCAATTGTAGTGGTGTAGCAGATTCACAGCTAATTAGTTGAGTGCATTGTTGTGGCCTTGCTATTGGAATCACAGCTGTTAACCATAGTATGAAGACCCCCTTCATCATCAACAAAAGATGGGGGAGCTAGATATTAGGAAAGGATTTGAAAATATATATATATATATCTTTTGTTCCGGGCAGAACTTCGTAATGAACAAATTAAATCATATCAATTCAAATAATTTAGTGATAAGAATAGGAAGGGTTTAGACTAAAGATGATGAGGCACTTTAGAGTTTTGTCACTACCTCTAGTCATGTGATTTCTATATCTCAGAGCACGAATAAAGCCTTGTCCCTAAACATCTTTTCTATTTGGATTGTTAGCCAAGAATGCAGTTGTTATATTCCAAGCGATGATAATTTGGAGTTAGTCAACAAGGGTTAAGTTTAGGCTTCATTTCTATAGTTTATCTGATGTATAACATTTTGGTTGTCCACTGCATCTACATCAACATATGCAAGATATCATACTAATATTAATGTGATTCTTACTTTTAACTTTGAAGTCACTTTATTTCCTATGCTTCAAGGGTGCATCACATTTGTTGATGTATAATGAAATGAAGCCAACAGAAATATAGATGAGAGGCATTTGATTTCTTTTAGATATAAATTCCAATGAGCCCTTTGTTGTACATGAACTAACTCAAATATCTACTTAAAAAACCTTGGTACATCACTAAGGCCACAAAAAAAAATGTAAATTTCTAGATTTTTTAATAAATTTTTAAAAATTCATTTAAAGCCCAGTTCAGTATTGGCCTAAAATATTTCTACTAAATGAAGTTTGGAAATACTTTTATAGTGTCGTTTAGTTATCAGTATAAATTTAACAACTTCTTTGAAAGATTAAAAAAAAAATACCCTTGTTTAAAATGGTTTATACTTTAGTCTATGCTAGATTTCATTGTTGAGAGAACTGAATTTAATGTATTTATTCTAATATAATCTCCATGTTTTTTCCTTTTTTTTTGGAGGAAAAATTGAGAATATATATAATGTCTTGTTGTTTGTAGTCGAAGCCTCTAAAGTCATGGTCTAACGGGTATTTTTACCAATCCTTAAATTTTTTTCTCAAATTCTTACTAATTTAAATTATGGAATCTCAATCAATTAATGATTGATTACAAATTATAAAAAGTATTTATACATAACATAAATGTCTCATTAACACTGGAAAAAAAAAAGGCCAATCAAATAATTGCTATTTAGCTATTATCCTTAATTTGTCTGACTTCTTATTTCTCTTTCAAATTTATAATTTTTCTGATACTGATATCTTACGCACCCAATAAGATATTTAGGAATTATGACTAGAGACAAATATAATCGTCACAATTGAAAATTGAATAATTCGTTTGGTACTCTTAGTATTGTATCATCGATCACCATATAAAACTAAAACAGTTTTTAATATAAATGACATCAGTTACTACGTAATGTTGCTAAAATTTAAAAAATTAACTAAATGACACTGGCGAAGACATAGAAATGAGTATTGATAAATTCACTTTCTAAAAGGATATTATTACTAAAAGGGACTTACTAAGCTCAAACTCTTTAAGAGAAAGTTAAAATAATACATCTAAAGGAAGAAATTGATTCCCATCACTTGCACAGAAACTGCTAAAGAACTCATTAAACCAATAGAAAACAGCGTGCATTCAATTAAATTAGCCCATCAACTAGATTGCAGATCACATTATTTTGAACTAAGATCCTCTGTCCAGTATTACTCTGTCTTATTCTGTCTCATGAAATCTCAACCATTTATTTTGTAGGATCCACGCGGGGTCCATGCAGGACCTACATAAGATTCACATAAATAAACGGTTGAGATTTATTGGACACAATAAGACACCATAATATTGGACAGGAGATCTAGACTCCATTAGTTTGTATTCTTGTCAACTTCATTTCGAGTGCTAGGCTTTTGAAAGGACTGCAAATGTTAAATTTTAAGACTTCTGAATCTAAAGAGAACTACCCATGTTCTCCCATCAGTAAGTTACCTTGTTATTCATTTTGTTAATTGGATTAGTGCCAATGACCCAAGAAACAACCAAATTCTCTAAGCGTTCTACAGTAATTTCTTTTTGGCTTTCAAATCCCTTGTACATTTTCAAGGTCATAGTTGCTTCTTTTACTTCACAAGTAATAGATTTAATTCAAATAACATAACTTTTGCATATAATTTTGAACTTATCTAGTTATGACAAAAATTTGAACTTTAGTCCACAATTCCTAAATGATACATTAATGGATACTCAATCCCATTTTTTTATGTTAAGCTTTATTCATTGCCTAAAGTGAATGCTGTCAAAAGATATTAAAAATAGGTTGTGCTCGAGAGAAGAATGTTGTCACGAGTTTGTAGAAATAAATAAAGTTTTGACGCAAATTCAGATTCCCTAATGAAGTGAAAATCAATGAGGATTTGGCTCGGTTAATCCTTTTATCTATGGAACTAACTTGCTAGATACAAAAGCTAACCAGTAATTAAGGTGGAGGTATTTAATTATAAATAATTAACAAGGCTTGAATGATACATTTAGTTCCTTCTAATACCTTTTAAAACTGTCAATAATTATTTTTGTAGGAATTACAAAAGAATAACCCCGATAAGGAGACAGGTTATTAGGTCTACCTTTTACAAGACCATGAACCAACCCCAGGAGGAAGTCTCTTTCAACACTCAAGTCCAGGAAGGACGATTTCTTCTTGGAAGAAAGTAGAAAAGGGACCAAACACAACAGACAAACAACTAAGAATTAAATTTCTTGACGGACCCTCCAAGTTAGGCTCTAATTTTAGTGCTCATGTTAGAGATTAGAGCTTTGCCACCTTGTTTCAGATCTGTTAGTTGAACCATAACAAAAGATACAAAGAAGTAGAAGGGTGAAGAATTCAGTTTTCAGAATGAAATTTACCAGAAGGCTAGCAATCGATCCAAAACCGATCATCCAATAGCGACCCACGTAAGAATCCGCCAGAAAAGCCCCCAGAATCGGTGTGAAGTTTATGCCAGCCGACCAGAAGAACAGCGCGTTGGCAGCTTCAGCAGCTCCCAGGCCATACTCTCTCGTTAAGTACAGTATCATGTTTGGCATAAGCCCATAGCTTGCCACCTTCTCAAATGCCTCATTCGCTGTAGCAAATTCCAAAGCAAATATATATATACATGGTCAACTCAGAAACGATACACCCATAGACGTATATATGTTAGTATTGTGGCATGTGTGCTTTATTGGTAGAGTTTTTGGCCGTACCTATGATGAAGGGCATCGTTTTGAAGCCACCTTTAGGCTTGCTCAAGAGCGGCTCTTCTATGATCTTATCATGATCCTGAGGGGTTTCCATTAAGTTGATCCTTCTTCTTAATCTGCCGCTGCAGGAGGATCTATTTTTCTTTAGAGGCGGTAGAAAACAGAGATGATGGAGGGAATTGAATAGCTTCAAGAATCCTTAGCTCACTGAAAGGGAGTGAAGGACCATTATCGCCAGGTATGGACGATTGGGTAGATTTTCATACGTGGGATGGATATATTAAAGTCCGATACTCTTGGCCGTATCTTTCATATATATTTTGATAATAACGATGAGCAGGCTAGAAATATTAAATCTTCGACTGAATATGACTCGTTTGAATGAGCTTTTTGCTTTTGGCCAAACACTTACGTAATTGGTCACAAAATCATGTAAATCTATATTCAAGCTGTAAAATTATATAAAGGTGAAGAAAGGAACACAAACACCAAGTTAATTAATTGCTGTTATATACATTTCATTATCTCATGCATTAGAATGCCTCTTTTCTCAGCTTTTTAGTAGAAGTAGAACTTTATTTGATTAATCTAAATTACTGTTTAATCATTGACATTTTATTTCTAATAATGTCCAGATGCTCTGCAGTAATTGTTCATCTAGAAAAATATTCCAACTTAGAATCAATCATGGATGAGACTACACCAAGCGATTCGTTCCTGTTTAAAAGTTCCTTCACTAAGCCTAGAGAACCTACGTTGGACTCACTTGTAAACATGAATTAATTTTATTGTATATAAATTGTATTCAAGTCACATCCTAATGACTTCGATGAACAATAGCACTTTTGTTTTACTATTCTTGGATAATTGATTAGCATATATAAAAGAATTATAGCCTTTTTAATTAAAATAAAAATAATTATAGTTAGTGAAGTGTCAATTGTAAATTATCAAGCTAACAACTTAATTATATGAAAGTCATTAATTTTGACCATAAAAATATAGAATTTATTCTAATAAACCAAATAAAATTATTATATTAAGAGATTGTGAAAAAAGATTTTGAATTTTAGTCTCGTTTCAATCACTAAAGCGATAAATTTATATAAAAATGTATGCAATTAAACCTTATAAGATGGTAATTTTATATCACCTGAACCTCCTAAGGCATATGGTACAAACCACTACTAACTCAAAAAGCTAGTGGTCCAGTTTCAACTGCAGCTAAAACTTCTTCCTTTTTCCTGTTTTTTATGCAGTCAAGCAGTACTGGAGATGACGAGGAAGAGAGGGACTGGGCAATCTGGACCATTTCAAACTAAAACCTTAGCTTTATTTTGACCTTTTAACATAAAATGGGATAAGTTCAACTTTACTTCGGTCACCCCATACGCAAATCTGATGTTACTTATTAAGCTCCAATCTTATAATGAAATAGAGCGACGGCTAGAGTTCACCTAATTTTTATTTAAATTAAAGATCTAAAAAAAAGCTGAAAGTACGAGCAAGGCAAAATTATATCCAATCATCAGCACTCAACCCTCCTGGGAGAAGCTAGTACAGTACTAAAATTTCTGTACATGCACTTGGCCCTTGGGGTTAATTAACGTGAGAAGCAAATTAGTTGAAGTTATTTTAATTAATGTTACCCCATTTTGTTATTATAAAAATAGAACTTTTAAAATCATTAATTGAGATAGTTATAGTTCTTTATCCTTTTTGAAATGTTTTATTAGTCTTATTGAAGTAAACAACTACATTAATATAGGTTAATATTGCATTAAAAAAAGAAACACTGAACAAAAAATGTAGAAATAGAAATAAAAGAATGCTTTTCAAAAAATATAACAACAAAAACGGTATAAAAAGTTACATTTCCATATACTCAAGGCAACATTTTGCATCAGATAAATAATTTTCATTTTTTAAATATCTAAATATTATACTCATAATCATCACATATGAACTAACTAATAGGAAAGTGAAGAGCATGTTTAAAGGGAACAAACAAAAGTACAAGTTTTAGATCTTTTATATATTAACATTTTCTAAGCAAATGAAGTTAAATTTGTGAGAATAGTTGTTGAATATTCTTAGATTTATTTATTTTTATGTGGTTTCTATTATATTAAGGAAATCCTTCCTTTTCATGAATGATTTACTCTTTTTCCAAATGTCATTCTAGCTTTCTCTTCCCCTTCCATTCAATCAACTTTCTTCCTTTCTCCTTCATAGCTCTTCGGGTTCTTGACACTCTCTTATATGGTGCTAGGTTTTAGTTTCTTATCGATGTCTTTCTATCCCCACCTAATTTTCTTGCCCCTGTTTTCTTATTGTTAATAGAATGATCTTTTGATTTTTTCTTAGTGTCATTTTTTACTTTTTCCTTACTCTCTAATAACTACTCCTACTCTCCCACCTCTCCTGGGTTCTCTGGTCATTTAGAATTTCCCCCTTACCCCTGGCTACCCCCCTTAGAGCTGCTTCTCCTTATCCCAAGTTTAAATCATCAACTTCTCCCACTGTCTCCTCATCGCTCCTAGGAAGCATGGGACTACCCCCCTTAACTATTAGCCCTACATCTCCTGTGTTGGGCACCGATTTCAGAACCCAACCTCTTGCGAATATCATAAGGCTTGAGTGTATCTTTACTACATCATACTCTTTAATACTTTACATACAAATAATTGTCATCATTTACATTTCAATACCCTCAAAACAAAAGGGTTTTACAAAGCTATAATGGCCTTTTAAGCTACCTTTCAACATAATCTGAAAATGTCAAATACAAAATAAGCAAATTTGGAATGATGCCTTGACTCTCTTTCACTCCATCTCTTGCTCATCTCCTAGAGGTGGGGACAGGAAGGAGGTGAGCTTGAAAGCTCGTGGGTAACAGTTTATAATAAAAAGATAAGCAAAAACTTTTGAAACCATTTTACTTGTCATAATAAATTTTCAGTAAGTTTATAAAGTACATACTTCTTAGGCTTTTAGCCAAAAATTCACAAGTTGCAAAACATGAATGCATCAAACTTGTCGTGAGCACATAAGCATATCAAAATGGTTCGGGTGGATCCAAAACAGAATGTACTACACAATTTCCCTAAGGGTCTTGTGTAGCCGTAAACATATGTGAGTTCATGAAGGAGCTCCATGCCACTAGCGGGCAGGTGGAAGAAGCCTTTAACTTGATCAACATGCACGTGACTTGATATATATCTCGAAAATATGAATTCATATACATTTGATCCTTTCAAAAGAAAATCACTTTTATAAATCATCACACAACCCATGTACAAACACATAGCAAATTTCATAAATCATTCATGGACAATGAATGCAGCACTTATGATGCAATTGGAAACATTAAACTTTCTTGATTCAAAGAAAACAGTAGTGACTTATTTGCTCTATTATAAACATGTACCTACGTGATTTCCTTGCTTATAGGCTTGCTCAGAATGTCTCTTCTATTTGCAAAGAACCTAAGGTCTCTAAGACCCTCTCTTGTTGTATCTTTAATGTGCGTTCCGTGAGCTGATCTAATTGAAATAAGTCTCTTTGATCCCTTTGGTTCTTCACGAAATGAAGAGATCATTGACTCAAATGGAAGCTCTTATCTTCCTCTACCTTTTTCTCTTCTAGAACAATCTCAAAATCTCTTTTATAGGCTAAGGAAATTGAAACCTTAGCTTGTTTTCTCTTCTTCTCTTTGTATTTCTCTCTCTTTTTCATGACATTCTCTCTTTCTCTTTCTTTCTCATTTCGTTATTCTCTTCTACTTGCCTTCCATTCACGTTTTTCTTCTTCATTTATAAGCAAGACAACACTTCTTCTTCCAATTATTCCCTTAATGATTTAGAATTGTCCCATTTTTCCTTCTATTTATGCCTTATGTCTTTTATACTTAAGGGTCTTGCCAAAAGTACCCTTGAATATTTTGACAAAACTCTTTCTTCTATAAAAATGTTCTTACTTGTCTTAAATTCCCAAGGACACCAAAATCAATCCATTTGGTTCATTAATTCGAAAGATACACTTCAAATATTTTTGGACTACTCTTGTCCAAATCAGCATACTATGCACAACTCCTATAAAAAATTTAAACCTTTTACAAACTGAATTTGACTTCAACTTCTTCATACTATTTGTAGCTCCGTGTCTTTAGTTTATCTTGAAATAAGAATCATCTTATTCGAAGCTCTACTAATCCAGAAATCATCAAAATATTGAAGCATGTTTAGTAAAATATCCAATCCCACTCTTCCAATTGATACCTTACTTTGGTTCAATCCATCCCTTTCAAATCAAAACCAAAAGCTGTGACCTTCAATGGAGACGCAAAAAGAAAAGTTTTAGGAATCTAAGGGTTCAAGAATCACTTCATTTGAAAATCAGAGAGACAAATTATGGTCGAAAAATGGCATAACTCCCATTAGAGATGTTGGATTAAGATCATCTTAGGATGATTTCAAAGATAACTTTGAAATCTACAACATTGAAGAAAATCTTGAGGTCAGATTTTATAATCTGAAGGGTTAAAACATACCAGACGATAGGATTAGACGAAGCCATAGGAACAAGCAGAAGAATAGAAAAAGACAGAAGATAGCAAAATACAGACGAAGCGAAAGACGAAAGAAGCAAAAGACAGATGATAGCAAAACACAAAAGGAACGAAAGACAGAATAAGCAAAAGGCAGGAGATAGCAAAACACAGAAGAAATGAAAGACAAAAGAAGCGAAAAGCAGAAGATAGCAAAATACTGAAGAAATGAAAAATATCCCAAATGCATTTATCATTTCTATGAAACATTCTAACTTCTATGAAACATTCATAATCCAACAGTGGTACTTCTCAAACTTGCATTTGTTTCAACAATTTACATGATCTGGAAAGAACGTAACAGAAGAATACATAATTTGGTTGCTGAAGATAAACATCATCTTATGAACAAGCTTCCTAATCGGATTCACGCTATTGTTTTGGCTAGGAAAGTTGAACACTTAATTACCCCTGATATGAAACTTATGAAGTTGGCTATCATTGCTTTAGAGGGCGGTTGGTTAGCATAGGAGAATGTTAATAATAATGGGAATGGATATAGTAAAAAATGTGAATGAATATTATTATTATAATTATGATGGTTGATTAAGAGGAAGGAATGATTACCATTATCATTGATAGTGATTGGTTTGTAAAAAATATTGTAATTAATTAATTACAAAATAAATTATATTTTAATTAATGAACGAATTATATTTATTT
>JANZLF010000008.1:20824029-20835507 GCA_026546835.1 Erythroxylum foetidum
ACCGAATATTTTATTCCATCCCTATTTACAGACGGAATTATTTCCATCGACATATGTCCGTCGCTAAAAGGCCCCGCAAAAATTTCCCTCCAACTTTGGCAACGGATTTCTGGACCGTCGGTAATCATCTTATTTTCATTGACGGATGAGTGTTTTCTTCGCAATTAACAGACGCTATATCGTCCGTCGGTATATTTCCGTCACTAAACCAAGATTTTCTTGTAGTGTATACCCATGTACAAAATTAATGCATGGATTGATCACAACTACAAAGATAAGTAGTGAACTTTACCTTGATTGATAATCATCTTTGTATTAGATTTATGAAAAAAAGACCTAAAAAAAGTTATATCATATATTTTGTATAATTTGGTAGTGTATATATGTAAGTTATTGTTTATGTTTGGAATAGACAGTACCGATTATGTATGTAATAGAATTCTTTTTCCTTATGTGAATAGGTTATAAACTCAACTTTAACTAGTTATACTGACTTATTGATTTCCTAAATCGGAACATTCAAATAAGAAACCTTTTATTTTTAAAGATGTCAGATCACTTATTAATCCGTGGCATGTGCTCTAGGTTTAACTAATCTTTAAAGGTGAGTGGCAAATTTAGAATGTGCTTGTGTAGGAGATTTTTGGCTGGATAAAAAATTATATTTCAATAATCTTTGCATATTTTGTGAATAATTTGTTAATTGCATATAAATGCATGTAATTTTTCATTTTTCTTATTTAATTGTACACTCTGCTTTATATTGACTATATATATGACACGTTATTGTTTCTATTACTGTTTCAGAATAAAATCATTAACATAACTTCATCATGAAATATCGACTTGGCAAATAGTTTTCAATGGTAGAAATGAGCTCTAATGAGAGGCATCTGGCAGAATTCTCCCTGAGGAAAAACAAATCGATGCACAACAAATTTTCTCATCAAAGTTTAATCACCTCTTGCCTTTAATGGCTGATCTTCTTTTTCATAGTTTTTAGTATCATTTGAATTAGCTCTCTTTCTTTATTATCTGTATCTCATTTTCTATTAAAAATCTATTAAATGAATGTGTGATTGTACATACTATGTATTGTGTAAAGCTTGCTCGAATCTTCAAGAGAACATAGATGAAAGTGGAGACAATAGTGATGTCCCAATGAAACAGTCATCTATTGTGAAAACTATGCCTGCTCGTTTTAACGATGATGAAGTCATTGAATCAGGTATGGATGTATTCAAATTTAGGTTCCTTATACCATTTGATTTAGCTTTATTAGTTTTTAGGATTTAATTTTTCAAAGGATTGTGAAGAAATTAAGGTGATTGTTCTATACTATTTGTTCCTTAGGTAAAACGCGTGGTATGTGTATTTCATCTAATTGACTTCCATGCTACATTTAGGAAATCATTTAATGTGTCATCTTTTAGTTTAGTTAAAACCAAGAAGTTGATCTAAGCAGTTATCAAAAAGCAACTACTGGGGGAAGATATTTGTCTGTTTCAATGGATACCTTGGAACGTTTAAGGAACCTTCTTGGGAGTCCAAACATAGAGAACTCCTTTAACTTATCTAGTGAGTCTCATGTTACTTGGAATTTAAAAAAATAATTATATTTATTCTCTTCAATGGAATACTTGCGAAATTCATTTTCTTTTTCTCTTTATTTATTGTTTTATCTATAAGAATTATTAAAGTTCTAGTTAAAATCTTGCATTATATGCCATATATCATTATGTTATTTTACTTACCATATATCATTATTTATTTTTCTGTAATAATGTTATATCATTATATTACAAACTTTATGTTAAAATTATTTAAAAATTTTATGACGCCATATAAAATCGTCAAATCATATAATTTAAAAGTGAAAAATAAAAATATAAATCTATGTAATATTAATTAATTTTGAGTTTATAGTTTCATAAATTATTAAAAGATTTAACATTATTGTTAGCTAAATTTATTTTTAGACTTATAATCATTGTCAATAATGTTACATTTGATTTTTATCAATATGATGTTTAGTTACAAAATAATCAAGTCAAATTTAGTGAATACGTAATTATAAATAAGAGAGTTAGTTCATTGCTTAAAAGTTTGCATTGCCAAAGGTCATGCGTTTCACAACAATTATTAAAATCATCGCTAGAGGCTTACCCTTTTGTGATGTAGTTTTGAACATAAGCCTTTTGTGATGATTTCGGGAAAAGCAGAAGCTTACCATTTGTCTATGATTCAATTATCATATGGAGTTGTCAAGTAGAGCATATCATTTAAAAGAATATTTGTTATAGCATTTATTATTCTGCAATTGTAATTTATACGGGTAATGCATATGATGATTAAGACAGTTTCTCTGTTTGCCTGTTTTTCTACCTCATCCATTCTACAGTTGCAATTTCCTCAACTTGGAGACACCTACGTCAGTAGAAGGACCTTATATTACAAGTTAACCATTAATATTCAGATATCTTACTTTTGATTGATTTAGTATAACTTCAAAAAGATCAAGTACCTTTTAAACATTAAAATGTAAGATAATTTTTGTTATTACTTCTTCTAAGATTCAACATTACTTTCAATGAGAGAAAAAATAACTCATTAAGATTCTTCCTTCCGTTCTTGTCCCAAAAGGTAGATTCAGCCACTCCAGTTGCCATTCTTCCTTCCATTCTTAACACTATGAAATGTATCACAATTCTTTTAACGTTATATATTAAAATTTGTGAAATTATGTACTTGGTTATTCTACTTTAATATTGTTAATGATATAACTTAATAGTGAAATATACTTTAATTTTGTATTTAAAATAATTTTTTGAAATATCCTACAAAATTTGAAGATTTTTTTTTGTTATTTGTTCAAATTTTACTGAAGGTTTATTAGATTATTCTTAATATACTTATACAAAAATCTTAGGTCAAATTTTCAAGCATTTACTTTTTTTAGAAGGATAAAAGTTAGTAAGTTCTATCTGTATACGTGTATATATTTTACATAAGCCATAATACAAAATGATGGTTGGAACCTGAGGAATATTGAGATTTCTAGATTTATCCTCTTTAAAATTCTTGTGGTGAGATTTTAGGAGATTAAGATTAGCGTGGCTAAACTGAGATGCCTAACGTAATAATTAAAAAAAATGAAGGTTGGAGGCAATTTAGCCGTATTTGTTGTGATAAGTTGGCAATCAATGTGATAAGTTGGCAATCATAGCGTCCCTATTTCGAAAGAAATAGTGTGTGAATACGCTGCCTATATGCGGTGTCTATGTAGCATTAGTTGGCAATTATAGCCCTATCTGTTTTGGTTAGTAATCGGCAATCATTGAGGTCGTGCGGTGGGCTTTCTTTTCTTTCTTTGTTAGGTTTATAATTTTCTTACTAGCATCATAATTTAACCCATCTTTTAGGATATGGATGCTTACTAGCAGGCTACGCTCATTGTGGAAGGACCATAATCTCTGCCCAGTTGATGGAGAAAAATGTAGAAGGGATATTGTTTTCACACTCTTGAATGTGGGGCTCTTGGTGAAGGTGCAGTACATGATTAGACTTTGAGCAATTTAATTTACAGGGATGGTAGGGTCTGTTCTTGATATTACCGAAAATACCTTGATAGGTTTTTAACGGTTGAGACCGTCTACTCTTTGCACTTGAATACCCTAATTATACTTTTTCGAGCTTCTCCAAATCAAAAGTATTCAACTGAAGAGATGGATTTCTCCGTATGTGACAGCAAAATCCAAATGTAGTCTTCTTTTCACGTTATTCTTCTTCTTCTTCTTCTTTTTTTTCCTGGTTTTTGGAAAGCAAATTCCTGCCGTAACTCTTCTATGCAAAAAGGACGTATAGTTAGGATATATGCCAAGTAAGTAGACTACTCAATAGTCTAAACCTTCCTAGAAGTATATGCTAGAGAATGTAACCTAAGGAGTTGCCACTTGAACCCATTTGTTTTGTTTGTAAATTATAGGGGAATCCTAGTAATGATGGATATCGCCGTCCAAGAAAAATTGATCCTCAGCTCTTTATGTATAAAGTACAATACAGTGGAGCTCAAAAGCAGATATCAGAAATTGTGAACAAAGGCGAGTTACCTTTAATGGGGACCCATCCATCGGCGCATGCAGCATTAGAATATGTACCACCAACTCCAACTTCATATTCAATGTTTATATATGCTCCACTCTTCCTTGGCCTTGCTCTTGCATGCTTGTCTAGTGGGTCTGCATAGCAGGGTATTCGGCAACTCTAAGAAGTAAGCAATTTGTTTATGTTTATGAAGCTCATCTTTTTATGTCATAAACCATTAACTAGGTTTATACGCATGGTTTGTGATTCAGTGAGGTCATGCAGTTCTCTGATGAACGTAACTCCAAAGCTAGAGATCATTGATGAAAATGGTCCTGCGACGGAGTTTTGTCGTGCACCAGAAACTCCAACGGAGTCAATGGAGTTTCTTTCTAGATCATGGAGCGTCTCAGCCAAGGAGCTTTCAAGAGCTCTTTGCAGCACCCGTAGTACTAATAATAGGAAGGAGACAGTTTTCTCTTCATCTGAAGCTGAATCAGCTACTAGTGCTTCCGATGAATCGGTAAGATCCTCTAATCCTCCTTTCCTGAGCCCAAAACCAACAAAAAAAGGAAAAAAAGAATCTCCTCTCTACTTTCCTGTTTCTTTTGAATGTTTTACCACATAATGCCAACCTGCTTCAGCGGCTGCCAAGTGGTGACTCCGGTAGCCCGCCTCCACGAGACAGTGGAGAGAAGAACGTACTTTTTTGTTCTCTCTCTGTTTCTAGATGCTTGAGTGCAACTGTCTTTTAAATCCACAAATGTGCTTTTCCTAATTTGCGTGTTCATGTATGGTTGCGTCTAGCTACTTTTTCACAATATGCGAAGGATTAACGTATAATCTGTGCAGGAGCTGCTTTTACTTCATCAAGCGCTCAATTCAGAGTTCTGTCCCAGTCAACAATTACTAAAAGATGGGGTATCCCACTAGTCAACTTCATAATAATCATCACTCATTAGGATTGTAATAAGTACTGCGCAAATTGCTCTGCAGCTGTACAAGAACATGTTAAAAGGAAGAACAATAGGAAGATGGATGAAGGACCAGAAGCAGATGAAGAAGCAGGAGGTCAGAGAGCACAATGCTCAATTGCATGCTGCCATATCTGTAGCAGGGGTTGCTTCTGCTGTTGCATCACAATCTGCTTCAAATGCAATGTCCATGAAAATGGCAGCAACCAACAAGAACACACATAAAATTTCAGCTGCAATGGCTTCAGCGGCAGCTCTAGTAGCTTCCCATTGTATCGAGATTGCAGAGGATATGGGGGCAACCCATCACCAAATCTCAGCGGTTGTTAGCTCAGCAATTAGTGCGAGGAGCAGTGGAGATATCATAACCCTAACCGCTGGAGCAGCTACAGGTATTGGTAAACTTATTTGTTTCTCAAGATCTGTCAGTATACTTCAATTGTTTGATTAAGTTGAATTCCATAATCTGCAAGTAGTATTGACATCCAAATCGAACGATTGAGCTCATATTCTATCTAGTTAATTAGCTGAACAGAAAGTAATTTACTCCTAATAATGTCTCAAATATATGATATTGCTGTTTCATTTATCAATTGCAGCCTTACGTGGAGCTGCCACCTTTACAGCAGGCTTGCCAAAGGGCTGTGGAACTATAGTGTTTACCCAGAGAAAGGATAAAGGAGGTATCAGAGAATTGAAAGTCTCAGTAGCACTGAGCTTTGTTACAAGAGGGGGAGAACTTCTTAAACGTACAAGAAAAGGTATGCATTTTTCACATCATTCTGAAGCATATTCATTAACCTCACAAACATCACAAGCTCACAGCACTTCACTGATCATCTTATTCGTTTCTCTCACAGGAGCTCTCCACTGGAAGCGAGTTTCTTTCAATATAAACTCTAATTGGCAGGTAAGTGCTTGAGGTGATCAATAGCTATAAAACTTTGGTAAACAATGTCAACAATCTCTCTGTCTTTCTCTCTCTCTCTCTGTTGTTACTTACATTCTTGAACATGTCATTAGAGAAATTAAACGTAAAATGCATTTCTTTTGGCTTTTTTTCTGCTGTTAAAAACATCAGTTGGCATACTAGCTCAATATCTGAAACTACACAGGTGGTGGTTAAAATGAAAAGCAAGCATATGGCGGGAACATTGACAAACAAGAAGTGTAAGAGAAATCTTGAGCTTGAAACTAATAAGTTACCCCCTTTTCTTTTTAAGTAGGAGGTACGTTGTGATTGCAGGCGTGGTATCCGAAGTCTATGATGACATCCAGGAGTGGGCAGGAAGGTGGAGAGAAGAATCTGGCAAGCAAAGAGCTTACTTCGGTATAAAAACTGCGGAGAGGATAATAGAATTTGAATGCAGTAGAGATGACAAGCAGATATGGACTGAGGGAATTCAATATATGCTGAATTCAGTGCTTACATGAGATAAGGACTAACTTTGGATTGCCAGAATCCAATATTTGGCTCTGCAAAGCAATTAACTATGAATGCAGACATCTTCAGAACTTCTTGAGCTCCGGATTAAAATACAGAGACAAACTGCTACATTCAGTTATGGGGTCAAAAGGAGGGTGTCATAGTGAATTCTTACATGGGTAATTCCCTACTGAATTGAATATATATTGCACAAAAAAGGAAGTGTGGTAGAGATAAAATCATGAAATAGATCTACTTTCCATTTACTTGATGTTACATAGCCATAATGATTGATTCGTCACTCCCAATTCCTAAGAAAATCAGCATTATCAACAAAGACCTTCAAGGAAGGAAAGAAAAGCAGTAAGCAACTTATGTGGACTATATCTCACTGGAAAAGGAATAACATTATCTGAATTGTAAATGGAAATTATTCATAGTGAGTTACTTGCAATTTCAAAATTTTGTACCAAAAACACAACTGATATGGACAATCAATTGAAAAATTATTCATGGCAGTTGCGCACTGGAAAGATAAAAAGGTACATGAGATTAATCACAGTGGAATGTTTCACAAGTGCAAAAGGTTTTTGAGCAGGGGTGTTCAATTAACGACATTGACTCACTGACTGCAAGAATAACTACCGCAAAGACCATGAATTGTAATTGGTCACGTTTGATCAAGACTAGATTAGTTTGACATAACTATTCTGCTAGCAATAAGAAATAATCAGAAAATATTAATAAGACAGGAGTTGCTGGGACTAAGGATTCATGTTACTTTTTCTCAGGCTTGTCCTCCTCATGCAGCTGCTCCATCGTAAAAGCCTGTGCATTCAGGCAAGAAAATTATCAACTTCGCAGGAATTTTGTGATAGTCACAATGCTTCTATCCATTGGATTTATCATCTGATAAAAAGGAATTCGTTAGAGAGGATGAAGAAGAAAGAAGGAAAGACTAAGAGAGGTTTTGGTTTTTTTTTTTTAAAACGCGTGACTCCTATTAAGAATGTTTTAGGCTATTAATTAACTAGTCTTACAAAACATAACAGCTATATACTTAAAATAGAAAACAATAACCTACTAGTCTTTCACTAATTGCCGGTCTTTAGTGGCCTTATTGAATGAAAAGACAAGTAACTAATTATTAAGAAGTTGCGTCAACGTGGGACATGTGACAATCATCCCAGTTTAATAATCCTTGTCCGCAAGGATGAAATTTGGGTATGACTTGTTTAATCGCCCCTCATTTTCCCAATTAGCATCTTCAATTGAAACCCCCTTCCATTTAATTAAGACTTCAAACTTCGAATGATATTTACCCTTGTATATTACTCAACGATCAAGCATGGCTTCAGGTTGTAGAAGGATTATAGAATCATCTGTAACTGGGGGAAGAGCAATAGTAATTGGATTCTCGTACGATCCCAAATGCTTCCGTAAGAGGCTAACGTGAAATATGTCATGAATTTGAGAACCAGAGGGTAAAGCTAATTTATATGTTATTGGTCCTACCTGTTGAATAATCTGATAAAGACCAAAATAATGTGGAACAAACATCATTGATGCGCAAAATGTCACAAAATTCTATCGATACGGTTAAAGCTTAAGATAAACATAGTCTCTTACTGCAAAAGACACATCTCGTCGTTTTTGACTTGCTTGACACTTCATTCTATTACGAGCTAGTGATATATTATGTCGTAACTCGCGTAAAATGGAATCACAATCTAGCTATCGATGTATTATAGCTAAACTCTGCCCAAGAAATCCATTTGAACCACTTTTTAGGCTGATCATCTACAAAGAATCTTAAGTGTTGCTCCAAGGTGTGATTCACCACCTCAGTTTGTCCTCAGTTTGAGGGTAGTAGCTATAACTCATACAAAGTTTAGATTCAAAAAAACTAAAGCGGGTTAATTGTTCTCAAAAACTTTCTGCAAATTTCTTTGAAACTAATAAAATAAAAACAAGCAAAACTGAAATAATAAAAATACCAAAAATTTGGTAACGCAGTTAAACATACCTTGCCTACGTTTGCAGAGCCCTCACCTAGCTTAATCTCTTTTACTGAAGTATAATAGATTTATCCAAGAATTTACTGAACTGACATCACTTAACTTTACTTCCTGTGATAGAATTTCACACCCAATAGTACAAGCGCCTCGTATTAACCTCAACAGAGGATTTTGTAAACTACTTTTAATTAAACGATAATTAATAAAAATAAATCAAGTATTTAATCAACTAAGAATTGAACAACAATATACTTGAGACAAAAGAAAGACTTCCCTATATTTTTATCTTCTCGAAATAATCCAGCTGAAACTCTTTACCATAGTTGATTCTTTCATAGCCGCGGTTCATCAAATAGTAGTCTCACTTCAATTTGCTTAATTAACAAGACTTCTGCGACATCAATTCTTGCTAACCAGTGTCTGCACCATAACTCACAAATCACTTTTACCATGGCAAAACACCTGACGCAGTTCACCTTTACTCATGCACAAGGCACGTATTCAGCTGTATGATTTCATGCGACGCAAGTAGTGTCTCTGTCCATGGACACCTAACACACACAACCTAGTTGCCGCACACACTATAGCTCACTTGTCACACAAGCAGTAAATGTATAATTTGAATGACTAAATGCCTTCAACTTTCTTAATTTGAAACGTGTACAACCCAAACACTTATTCACAATTCCATTTGGTTTCTAGTACTCACGCCGCCCACATCTATCTCAATGCCACACACATTGTTTTTATTGAAACAATTAATTCACCTTTTCCTCAAAAGCCACATACACATGTCATCTTCACCTTTTTAATTAATGCAACACAATCCCGTCACTCACAATCTCACACACTCTCCACCATAGCTATCACTCAATGCATCATTGACTTATCTCACCCAACACATTTTATGTTGCAGCCATATATATAAATATATATCTATCTTAATTGACCATCAACGCACAACATAGTAACCATCTCTCCCACACCACTTCAGCTTAGTTTGTTTTTAGTCTTCAATTCACGCACACCCTTTACCTTCCCAGTTTAAACACACAAAATCACTTTTCTTTTTCTGCTCTATCCGAAAATAGTTAGGATTTCACTAGAGCTCGCCTTGATGTAACCCTTCTCAATATAATCCAATTACCTCTAAACTCGAATAAAGTTACTTACAGAGCCAGTGAAGACTATCCCTTTTGAGATGATGGAATAGATGTTTCTTTGGTGCCATTGAAGCGAAGCTGTGCAATGATAAACAAGGGAGGGGACAGACTTCAGAAAGGGGAGAGGGTCCATCGTGACTTAGGGCTAGGTGGCATTAGGCCATCCATAGCTATAGAAATCCCTGGAGAGCTAATTTAGACCTCTTGGTTGCTGGTCACACCATGGGTGGAGTGAAGCAGTGAGAATCAGATATTTTATTCAACTCATTCCCTTACCATTTCATGCCACAAAAATTTCAACCTCTCATCCTGCCGACCTTAGTAAAATCCTCGAAGATCATTCCTAATTTTTTCAAGCCTCCACCTAACTGCCTCCTAAAAGAGAGAAGGACCATTGAATCCCCCTCATCCCAAATTCGCAGCCTATTAATGTACTACCATATCAATATCCTCATTACCAAAAAACTGAAATTGAGAGACAGGTTTGAGAATTACTTGTGTTCGGTTTGATTCATCCTAGTACTAGCCCATTCCCATCCCCGATGTTACTAGTTAAAAAGGCCAACAAAGATTGGAGATTTTGTATTGATTACCAAGCGCTTAATTCCATCACCATCAAAGACTGATTCCAATTCCAATGATTGATGAACTCTTGGATGAGCTATTTGGAGCTTGACATTACTCAAAGGTAGATTTGATGCACGGGTACCATCAAGTTTGTGTAGATGAGGCTGACATCCCTAAAACTGCCTTCCGTACTCATAAAGGACATTATAAGTTCACCGTGATGCCATTTGAATTGTCAAATGTCCCTTCGACATTCCAAAGTTTGATGAACGAGATCTTCCATCCTTATTTGTGTAACTTTGTTTTGGATTTCTTTGATGACATTTTAATTTATTCAAAGACTTGGGAAGAATATTTGCAACATATTCAGATGGTTCTAACGGTGTTAAACCAACACCAATTGTATGCGAAAAGAGAAAAGTGTGTTTTTTGGTTTGAAAAAAATTGAATATTTAGGCCATGTTATATTGAAGGATGGAGTTGAACCAAACTTGGAGAAAATTAGAGCGATTAAAGAATGACCAACTCTAACGATTGTCTGCCAAGTCTGAGGGTTCTTAGGCTTAGTGGGTTACTATCGCAAGTTTGTGAAAAACTCCGGTTCCATTATTGCTCCACTCAGTAAGATGTTAGGGAAGGACGAATTTGAATGGATGGAAGAAGTGGCTACTTCTTTTGATAAGATAAAGGAGGCACTAACTAATATCCCGATCTTGCGGCTTCCTAATTTTTCTCAACCCTTCTTCATAGAAAGTGACATTTGTGGCAATGGAATTGGCATGGTTTTGATGCAAGATGTAAGTAGCATCCTTATCTGTTAGCAAAGTTAAGAATACCGTACCGGGCTTATTATCGGATTGGATTCTGGAATAGAACTATATCAGTATCAGTCGATACCCGGTACCGGTCGGTATTGGGTATTGTTTCGGATAATTTTTTAAATTTAGAAAATAGTCCATAAAATTTTAAAAAATTACAAAAAAGTCCATATTGGTATATTGTACAGTTGTATCGTATACTTTACTAGTTTACTGTTTACATTAAACATGCTTACAAAAATCTTAATAATAAATAATAATAACAATTAAAATGAAATAAGTCAAAAAAAATAATTTTTAAATATTTTACATATAAATAATAACCACAAACCATAATTTAAACTTTAATTCGAAATTCTAAATTTAATCATAATAATTTACTTCTAAGTAATTTATTCATAAATTAAATTAAGCAAAATAGCTTTAGAT
>JANZLF010000008.1:20857345-20885181 GCA_026546835.1 Erythroxylum foetidum
AGAGTTTGGATATTGTGTGATCATATAATGTTAGAATAACATTGGTGAATGATTGATTGATGATATTATAATAATCAGTGTATTGAGATATGATCCTTAGTGCATGATTGAGTTGTTGAAATTAGAATAAATTTGTATCATTGAGGTGTAAACCTAAGTCTGAATTAGACATATATTAGTTTTGAAGTATGGATGATCATGAAATGTGAATAACATACCTGGAATAGTCAAATTGAGTATGTATTAGACATAACACATATACATATGTGTATGACTGAATGTTTATGTGATTGTGCAATTAGTAATGTGTGTGCAATGTGTGTATTGCATGATGTGGATACACAAGATAGAACGTTAACATCTAAATGTTTCTGAATCTTGGAAGCAAATGCTAATCTAGAGTGTACTAGGAGTCGATCTAGATGGTCTCCTCTTCTTTAATTTTTTTTAAGCATCTGTACTGAATTATTATTGAGGTGAATGTGAATGAGTTAATTCTGGACAATGATAGTCTAAGGTGTTTGATGTATAAGAATCACATTGGAAGTGCTCCTTGTATATGAATATGACAGAAATAAATATACTCAACATAACTATTGAATGCTAGACTTAGGCCCGCTGACATGTGAAAGTGAATGTGTAAAGTGAAATAAAATGATTAATTAATCTTATGTGATTTGATACATTTCATTACATGAATGCATGATTAGATAACGACAGTTGTGATTGGAGTAGCCACCAAAAAAGAGCTTCAAGGTCAGAATGTGATTAAGAGCCAAAGGCTCACTATGTATTATGAGTCTGGTATCCTCAACAGATATGGGATAGTTATTAATGAACTCGATATCCATAATGAATATGGGACAATTATAAGTACTTGGTCACATCAACTTAATAATCGAAAGTGAGTCTCATGAGCATTACATATACAATTGATAAGTATGTTTAAATGACTCAATTGTAGTGTTGAATTTTTTCGAATGTGATATATGAAATAAGTGAATAAAGTGTATTTGATGCCACATGATGAATTAATGAAGTGATGTGCTATATATGTTGATATTTATCTGCAAATTAAATATGAATTGTAAACTATTTGTGTTATGTGATATGAGTGAATCATCGAGGATGGTTCGCTTACTGAGTTCACAAAACTCACCCAAAATTTACAACGTTGTCTTTCAGGTTTAGGGGATACCCAGTTAGACTAGTTGGAGTCTAACCACTGCATTCAGATAAGAGTTAAATGATAGGATCAGTTGGTGTTTGCATATGTTTTATGTTATTTTTAGTATTAAACATTATATTCCGAAGCATTATTTATTGTGTAAATGAATTTTGCTTGCAATAAAAGTTGATACAACACAATTTGTATTCGTATTGGACCCAGATGATCACTAGGATTTATGATGATGTATTTATAGTTTATGACATTTATAACTGAGATTGTTTTGATTAAAATGGGTAAATAGTTCAATTATCAATTTTCTCGATATGCGTGTGATATTTCTAAAATTTTGAATTGTATATGATCGACTGACTACCCTAGCATGCCACCTCATAAAGTATGTTCCCGAATATTGATGATTTTTCCAAGAATATGCCCTATGAGATTAGGGTACTACAAGAATTATATTTAAAGATAATAAATTTTGGTCCTAATGTCAATTTGTCATTTGAGTTTGTGAGCCTTTGGTGAACATTCTTTGTGTGGCTAATAATGAAGAGAAGGCAATAATAGGTTATTTTTATAATTTAATAGAGAGGATGAAGAAAGCAATCAAGGCCATTATGAAAAAGAAGTCTTCTTTGTATATACCTTGTCTTACAGTTATCAATGAGAGATGAAAAAGACAACTTTACTCTATTTTTTTTTATAACTGAGACATTTTTAAATCCTAGTGTCTATTTCAGACAAAGTTTTATAAAGAAAGATGAAGTTAATAGAAGAATGTTATTAACTATTACAACAATTGTTGCCTATGAGATGACACAAAATCTTTAAAGCTAAAACATGGAGATTAAATATGCTTATGGTGATTTTGGGATGTCAATTGATGTTCGTCAAAAAGATAAACTTAATCCAAGTATAAATTTTTTAAAAACTTAATCTAGATATATATATTTTACTTTTGTTACTTGTTGAAAATTAACCATAACTTTATTTTGTTTACAATGCTACTTTTTTTGTATAACAGTTTCTTGGTGGGACCAATTTGTAAGCTACGTGTTCACAATTACAATTGTTTGTAATTTGAATTCTAGGTTAATATGTGAATATAACATGATATGAAAGGAATTATAGCACATTTGAATTTATTCATTCTAAGAAAGGAACGTATTAGAGCCTAAAAGATTAAACGACTTGATCTTTGATCGATATAATTTAAAGCTTCAGGAGAGGTGCATTATTATCATTATTAAATTGGATATAATTTCTTGTAATTTTTAATTTTTAATTTTTAATTTTATTTATTTACTAGGACTTTTAATCAAACAAGTAGTTTTATAGATCTAATTTGTCTTAACCATGTTGATCTTTTAGCAGATTGTGTTTTTAAAGAACTAGGTTTGATAGATAAGAGTAACTTGGAAGAACATCTTAGATGAGAAATTATTGACATGTAATTGATGTAAAATTATCAATTATATTATACAATATAGTAAATGATTATCTTGTAATTTTTTTATAAAATTAGAAGCTATTTTATATATTTAAAAATTACTCAAAATAATATAACGATATTGTACAGCAGCAGAAACTAACTCCAATCCTGGTATCGGTCGGTATTCATAGCACTAGTTATAAGTGTGATCTTGGAATTCTTTGAACCTTCTGGCTGCCATGCCTAAATTCCAGGCAGCAAATAATTTAGTAGCGAAGTAACTGTCGGTCCCCACATGGGACAATCGCAATTTGGAAAGGAAACTGAGGCGCAAGAGAAGACAACGTGATGCTCAAGTCATTGGTGTCGTCACCTCGTCGGTGGATCAATAATTCATTTGAATTTTCCTACGCATATCCAACCACCTCGGCCGTCTTATTCTGTATCAAAAAGGAGCGGCAGAAGAGAGGAGAGGAGGATAATGAAGTCATTGATGTCGTCATCTCGTGGGTGGGTCGACAATTTCTTTGAATTTCCCTCCCCATGTCCAGCCACGTAGGTGATTCATATATCTATAACCGTTTGGTATCTAAGTCAATTAATGGCTTAGATAAGAAGGAGTCAGAATAGAGCCAGAGAAAAGAGGATCCCTTTCCGGATCAAAATAAAGGGACAAGGTTGGATGTGACTACGGAGGCCATGTTATTCTAACAAACCACTTTTTTTTTTTCTAGGTTGCTGACATTAATAATTAACATGCAAAAAGTAGAACATCATTACAACCAAAATTGAAGGCTACGGGTCTAAGATGATATCATTGTCTCACGTCTGAACGCAGTTGCATGCTCTTAGACACCAGTTGTAATCTGAAGAGTTTTCCAATGTAGAAATAGCTATGAACTTTCGCATATAAAACTTGACTAATTGATGATTCGCGCTCAGAAAGTTATCCAAGCCCAACATCCGAAGGTTCTCATGTAATTAAAAAGTATTCTGTAAATATTTTAATAATTAAAGAAATGTTCAATTAAAAATTTAACAGTTGTTTATTTCCGCTTTTAAACTGCGACTTTTGTTGTGGTGGCTAAAATGACAAAAACAAAGTTAAAACTCGTTTCGTCTATAGTTTTGTTATTTATTGTTTTCAAAATTAAAAACTACAATAAAATTAAAATTTGAAATTGTTTGTTTTTATTTTTCCCTATGTTTTTAGTTATGATTTTTAAAAGAAAAGAAATAATTTATTAAAATGTGTTAGTGTTGTATAAAAAACAAAATAAATTATAAAATCTTAAAATATGTGCTTTCTCTAATTGTGGTAATCATTAATGAAAAGTCAAGATGAAAATTATTCCTAACTCTTTTTTTTTGTTATTTGTCTAATTATTGCTTTACTTATGAATGGCCCACGATTTTTACCAAATTGGTAAGAACTTATTCTTCTTCTTTAAAGTCCAAACTTCTAACTCCATATTGGTGATAACATTCTTATCATTAAAGAACTGCGAAAGGGCTACTATCGTTCCACTTATGCTCCTAACTATACAATGAAAATTGACTTTCATAAGGCCTTCAACAGTATTAGCTGGGATTTCATATTGATAATGTTCCAAGCTTTGGTATTTCCAGATATCTTCATCAGTTGGTTAAAGTAATAACTTTATTTGTGCTTATAAATGACAGTCCAACTAAATTTTTTAAGGTTGCCAGGGTCTTTTACTGGAGGATCCTCTATTTCCCTATCTCTTCATTATATATATGGAAATCCTTAGCTCAATTATTAAACAAGAAGTGTTGTTTAATCCAAATTTTAGATACGATTCCAAATGCAAAAAGATTGCTTTAACTAACCTTGGGTTTACACATAACATCCTTCCTTTTTGTGGAGCTCAAATGAGCTCCATCAACACCTTGATGAAGGTGCTTGAGAAATTTAAAAGCTACTCTAGGTTACAAATCAATCTCAGTAAAAGCCTCTGTCTTCTCTCCAAAACAACCAATAACTTCCAACCGTTTGTTGCACAAGCTACTGATATGTATCCCACTAGCCATCCAATAAAGTATTTGGGACTTCCAGTAACTGCAAAATGCCTCAAAATCTAAAAGTGTTTACCCCTCATTGAAAGAATTCAGAGAAGAATTAGCTCATGGGTGAATAAAACTCTATCCTTTTTTGGTTAATTACAAGTCATAAATTATGTGTTTAATTCTCTGCATATATATTGGAGTTCCCGCATATTCCTCTCCCAAAGCATTATCAAAAGTATTAAAAGATTCCTAAAAAAATTTCTTATGGAGCCATCCGGATGGGTATAAAGATGCAGCAAAAGTTAGGTGGACTGATACACACCTCCCTAAAGAAGAAGGTGCTTGTTTATCTCACTTATCAAAACCATAAACCAGGCTTTGATTCTCAAAAGACTTTGGTGGATTTTGCTTAATAAACACTCACTGTGGATAAGATGGCTACACTCTTATTTTCTATGATGTAGAAGTATATGGAAAATATGCAAAAGCTCCTCTCATTCCACTTCTTGAATCAATTACTTACTTTGAGAGACATGGTACCGATGATGTCACAAGCAGAGTTGGTAATGATCCAAATTCCACTAATATATTTAACTAGAATGGCTACTCAATCCATACTCTAAGCAATATCTCTTAAGAAGAAGATTCCCTAAAGTTGATTGGCATAAAATTGTGTGGAACAAAACACTTACTCCTCGTTTATTCTTCATTCTTTAGCTTGCTATCCATAATAAGCTTAATACTTTAGACAAATATCCTTATTTGTAATCTGATAAAAATTGTCCTATGTGTCAACTTCATGAAGAATCTCAAGATCATCTTTTCTTCACTCCCTTTAACTTCAACATATAGTAGAAGATTAAGAGGAAATGTCTATGGACTGATCTAGGTAACAACATACTTGACATCATATAAAGCTTCTCAGTTGGGACAACTCATCTAAAACATATTCAATTCATCTTTATTCTTGTTTTGGGGACTTGTGTATACACACTATGGAGAGAATGTAATTTCAGAAAGTTTCCAAATAAAATTTTAGCAAGAGAATCCATTCAGTTAGCCATTATATAACAAATACATGAGTTGCTGATAGTGAAGAACTTTAACAACACTGCACAACTGATATATCATATTCTTTGAACATTTTAACACATGCGTGCTTAATCTATTTTTTTTACTTATATTTTGTCTTTATTCCTTACATATTCTTTTTAAGGAGTGTAAAGGGTATCTCTTTAACTTTTTGTCTACCTTGTATTATTATCATTTTTACAACTAATACCTTTTTATTTTTCAAAAAAATGCTCATGACTCTATAGACTAAAAAAGGTTAAAGAAGTTTGCATTTTTATAATTTGTTGTCTCAAATTTGTGCTAATATGTATTTTCTACTCCTTTACTCTAAAATTGTATTGAAGTATTATGACATAAATTCTTTATGACTATCCAGGAAGAACCATTGAGCGTCTCCTCTCTTGTACTTTTTGCTCTTATTGTTGATGAGGAAGTAAGGTTAACAAATTTGAAAAAAAGGAAATCCCAACTTATTTTTTTTCAAATAATTGATGAAGGTTTGCAATTTTATTTCATCATTGTGATTGCTTAGGTTTTGACATTCTTAATTCCTCGTCGAGATAGTGCATTAAGAAGTCATAGAAAGAGTCAAGATTGTCTTATAATTGAGTGAGCTAATACTTAATAGCTACTAGATGATCATTAGGTGGAGATTCATAATTTGGTCATGAGGTAGTAATCCTATCATCTACAAGTAGCTCCATATTGTGAATAAGTATAGACAAATAAGGACCAATGTAATGCATGAAAGCCTTATATGGTGGTACAAGCTATTAATGCTATAATGACTATAAATGAGAAGGCATATGACCATTAATGAGTTGGTAATCTATACCTCTACTATTAAGGGTAATAAAATCAAAGAGGAAATCTAGATCAATCTTATATTTAGTGGGAGGGATGCGAAAATGTTGGAAGATGAGGTTATGGATTAGATTATATGAGATGTTTTGTTGGACCTCGAATGTTTAATAGAAGTTAGAACTATTTGAATGAGAAATTTTGGAGATTAGTCATGAGTAAAGTGCAAATTAATGAAAATTCTTGAACCAAGAAATGATAGACAAGAGTAAAACAACAAATGAGAAATATGGATAGATTCATATTTTTCCTGGGAGCTTTTAGTGGATAAGATATTTTGAAATGAGAAGGATTAAGGTGAAAGTTAGAAGTAGAATGAAAGCAAAAATGAAGTTGCATTTGTGTAGTAAGTTGATGAAGAATATATACATATGTGTATGTTCTGTTGTTGGTGTTCATGATTAATCATGGACTATATTTTATTTATGGATGATATTGATTTGAAATGGAGTTGAGAATGAGGAGTAAATGAAGTATAAAAGGTGTTCTTGGTATGAATTGTTTTAAGGAAAGATTGTGAAACAAAATGGATGGTTGATTTGAAAATGTTTATGGAGTATGATTCAGTCTTTTAGCCACAATGTTTTCTCTAGTTATTTAAACGAGATGATTCTTAATTTTAATTAAACTAAAAACATATGGAAACATTTTTTATGAAGATATCGAATTTTAATTATGTCTCTAAGAGTCTCAAAATTTGTCATGAAGTGAGAACTGAGTGTAGTACATTGGTGGATGAATGTAAAATTCATCTTCGAACTTTAGGGAAAAATTGGGATTGATGTAGATTGATCTTGGCAAAGTTACCTTATTGAGAGTTGTAGATCTTTTTTGTTATATTTCCAACAGTATATAGTATGAAAATTTTAGACATTGGAGTTGAAATTCATGCGTAAAACATCTTCTGTGTTACTGTTTATAAACTTCTTATGGGTTATTGTTCATGTTACATTTTCTGTTTCAATTTTGATCCTTCAAAAGATAGAATTTGTCTTTGAGGTCTTCATGAAAATTGTAGATCTTGAAGTCTTCTTTCAAACCATCTAAAGAAAACTTAAATCAGATATCTTTAGAGGAAGTTATGACAATTTAAAGCTTCTTCTGTGTTATTGTTCATAAACTTCTTTTGGGTTACTGTTCATGTTATATCTTTTGTTCCATTTTTGATCCTTTATAAGATGGAATTTGTCTTTGAGGTTTCTATGAAAGTTGTAGCTCTTGAAGTCCTTTTTCACAACATGAAAAGAACACCTAAATCAAATATCTGTAGAGGAAGTTAAGACAATTGCAATTTTCTTCTGTGTTACTGTTCATAAACTTCTTCTAGGTTACTGTTCATGTTACATCTTCTATTCCAATTTTGATCATTCAGAAGATGAAATTTGTATTTGAAGTCTTCATGAAAGTTGTATCTCTTCAATTCCTATTTCAAAAAAATCCAAATAACCCTTAAATAAGATATCTGTAGAGGAAGTTATGACAATTGTAAGCTTTTTTTGTGTTACTGTTCATAAACTTCTTCTGAGTTACTATTCATATTACATCTTCTATTCCATTTTTGATCATTCAAAAGATGGAAATTTTCTTTGAGGTCTTCATGAAAGTTGTAGCTTTTGAAGTACTCTTTCAAACCATCCAAAGAAAACCTAAATTAGATATCTGTAGAGGAAGTTATGACAATTGCAAACTTCTTCTGTGTTACTATTCATAAACTTCTTCTGGGTTATTGTTCATATTACATCTTCTGTTCCATTTTTATACTTCAAAAGATGGAATTTTTCTTTGAGGTCTTCATGAATGTTGTAGATATTGAAGTCCTATTTCAAACCACCCATTGAACAAATAAATCAGATATCTTTAGATGAAGTTATGATAATTGCAAGTTTCTTTTGTGTTACTATTCATAAACTTCTTCTGGGTTACTATTTATGTTACATCTTCTATTCGATTTTTGATCATTCAGATGATAGAATTGGTCTTTAAGTCTTCATCAAAGTTGTATCTCTTGAAGTCCTCTTTGAAACCATCTAAAGAACACCTAAATCAGATATCTATAGAGGATGTTATGACAATTGCAAGCTTTTTCTATGTTACTGGTCATAAACTTCTTCTGCATTACTGTTCATATTACATCTTCTATTCCATTTTTGGTCCTTAAGAAGATGAAATTTGTCTTTAAGGTATCCATTAAAGTTGTAGCTTTTGAAGTACTCTTTCAAACCATCTAAATAACACCTAAATCATATATCTGTAGAGGAAGTTATGACAATTGCAAGTTTATTCTATGTTACTGTTCATAAACTTGTTTTGGGTTATTGTTCATGTTACATCTTCTATTCCATTTTTAATCATTCAAAAGACGGAATTTGTCTTTGAGGTCTTCATTAAAGTTGTAGCTCTTAAAGTTTTATTTCAAAAAATCCAAAGAAAACCTAAATCAGATATCTGAAGTGGAAGTTATGACAATTGCAAGCTTTTTCTGTGTTACTGTTCATAAACTTCTTCTGGGTTACTGTTCATATTACATCTTCTATTCCATTTTTTATCCTTTAGAAGATGGAACTTGTCTTTGATGTCTTCATAAAAGTTGTCTTTTTTTAAGTCCTCTTTCAAACCTTCTAAAAAACACCTAAATCGTATATCTCTAGGGAAAGTTATACTAATTGTCCCACGATAGGTTCAATTTGATTGAGGATAAAACCAGATTGAATTCTTTTGGCCATAGCTTCTTCTCTAGACACTTAAATGACTTGATTCTTGAACCATTGGACTTGTAAGACATTGATCTGCATCTGTACCAAAAATTGTAGCCATCTTAAATGAAATGAGAGAGATTAAGTGATAAACGTGGGACGGGTACAATGTGTGTGTTTTTAAATACTATGAACTAGTGTTATTCCATTAAATATACTTCAGCATTTTGATGATTTCTAGATCGGTAGAGCTCTAAATGAGATGATTCTTGATTTTTGGTGAACTAGAGACATGGAGATACAAATGGTATAAAGAAATTGGAATCTAATTCAGTTAAGATGTTTAAATTTTGGATAGAAGTTATGCATAGTATATTGATTTGGACAAGAGCATTCCAAAAATGTTTGAACTATATCTTCTAAATCACTGAATCAAATTAAATGATTTTGGTGTCATTAGAAACTTAAGACAATGGAGGACATCCTCTAGAAGAAAGTGTTATGTTAGAATGTTCAAGGGCATTGTTGGCAAGGCACTTAAGTATAAAAGACATAAGGCATAATTGGAAGGAAAAATGAGACAATTCTCAATTATTAAGGACATAATTGGAAGAAGAAGTGTTGTCTTGCTTATAAATGAAGAAGAAAAACGTGAATGGAAGGAAAGCAGAAGAGAATAACGAAATGAGAAAGAAAGAAAAAGAGAGTTTGATTGTTGGAGAGAAAAGAAGAGAGTTGAGCTTCAATGGTATTAACCTTCAAGAGAGATTTTGGAGTTGATCAAGAAAGGAAACAAATAGAGGAAGAGAAGAGCTTCCCTTTGAGCTAAGGATCCTTTCATTTGGTGAAGAATGAAGGTAAGATAATTTTAAATCTTTTGGATTTTTAGAAGGATTTTAGTTTATGGAGTTTAGAAAAGGCTTGGTTTAAGTATTCTAGAACCAATTTTAGTGATTATACTTTTAGGAATTTTCGATTGAAAACCCAATTGAGTGAGATTTTTGTTATTGTATAAAGGAATCAAAGAGGCAAGAGGAACAAGAGAAGAAGCATGTTTGAACAAGGCTATAAGCAAGGAAATCAAGGTGGGTACATGTTTATAATATAGTAAATAAGCCACTGTTATTTTCTTTAATAAGAGAAAGTATAATGTTTCCAATTACATCATAAGTGCTGCATTCATTTTCCATGAGTGATTTATGAAATTTGCTATGTGTTTGCTGCATGGGTTGTGTGATGATTTAAAAAAAGTGATTTTTTTAAAAGATCAAATGTACACGAATTCATATTTTCGAGAATGGTTTTCAAGATATATATCAAGTATATGAAAAAGCAAGTTTACAAGAAGTGCCATTTTAGGCAACAAGCTTACAAGATTTTGAAATATATGTGTTATATGGGTTTGTGGTGATCCCTTAAGTTAAGTCACGTGCATACTGACCAAGTTAAAAGCTTCTCCCGCCTGCCTGCTAATGGCATGGAGCTTTTTTCATGGACTCCCATAAGTTCATGACTACATAAGACCCTTATGGGAATTGTGTAGTACGTTCTATTTTGGATCTACCCAAACCATTTTGATATGCTTATGTGCTCATGATAAGTTTGATGCATTCATGTTTTGCAACTTGTAGATTTTGGTTAAAAGCCTAAGAAGCATGTACTTTATAAACTCACTTTGAAATTTATTATGACAAGTAAAATGATTTCAAAGTTTTTGTTTATCTTTTTATTATAAACTGTTACCCACAAGCTTTCAAGCTCACCCCCTTCCTGTTCCCACCTCCAGGTGATGAGCGAGAGATGGAGTGAAAGAGAGTCAAGACATCACTCCAAATTTGCCTATTTTGTATTTTGCGTTTTCGGATTATGTTGTAAAGTGGCTTGAAAGGCTATTATAGCTTTGTAAAATCCTTTTGTTTTAAGGGTATCGAAATGTAAATGATGAAAATTATTTGTATGTAATGTATTAAAGAGTATGATGAAGTAAAGATACGCTTAAGTCTTATGATATTCGCAAGAGGTTGGGTTTCGAAAACGGTGCCCAACATGTTTTGTTTCTTTTTATTGGTGCTACTAAAATGAATCATATTGAGTAAAATTAAGTTATCAACATGTATGTTCTCTCTTAGTAAAAGGGTGTAGAGGAACCAAAGCTCATCAAATCCTAGAAATGTAAAATGGCCATGAAAATAAACAAAGTTATACTTGATAAAAAGATGATAAAATTTAATAATAACATTAAAATGACAAATAACGTTTAGTTTGCTAATGGATTTTACATGACACCTAACTCAAAGATGATTTTGAATTGTTCATATATAAATTATAGTAAAAGTTGATGTTGGTATGATAACTTTCAAAAGAAAGATTTTTAGGTGTGAAAATGTCTAAAATCTCATTAATAAGGTCTACACCTTGGACTTTAGAAAAGAGGTGAGTGTTGTCTTAGAATATTTAATATTGAAGCTTATAGTGAAACAACCTAACATTTTTTAGACTAATGTGATAATTCTTGGTAAGTAGAGATTCCTATCCTTGATTAATAAAAAATTGTATAAGGTTGTATTATTTAAATTATTATAGACGTGATTAGAGAAATTAAGTGATTTTCATATAACCTGGGTAAAATATAACTGATAAATTAAGGATAGTGAAAGTCAAAGAACTCATCCTTATGACTAGAATTAGGCACAAGCATAGGAGGAATTAGAGATCTCTCTCATGTCTTCGAGTTCAGTAGAAATACATTAGTAAATGTTCCAGATATAAAGAGGGAGTTTTATCTCATTCTTCCCATGAGATTAAAATGTGTGAATTTCTTTAAGGATGGAAACAGAAACTTTAAAAATGGTGTGTATTCATGATTTTTAAAGGTTTAAAGACACCTGAGGGAATGAATTTCAATAAAATTTTAAACACTTAATCTCACCAACTTTAATTCTTATCCATCATAACAAGTAGTATTATTCATCTAGGAAAAGGTAAGATAAATTATGAAATACACACAGTTTAGTGAAAATTTTAAAATCAAGGCATTTTGAGAAATAATTGGTCATGATTTTCAGATAGGTCAAGAATTCACAAAGTTAAGTGTTGGCATAGTTCAAACATATTCCTACTGATGGTAGGTAATCATCAATTGCACAAGGAAATAAAAAACGATAACTAAATAAAAAATTCATAAATTTATTCATAAGGAAAATGCAAGAAAAAACTTAAATTGGATAAAAATAGATATGATTAGAAATGCAACCATTAATTTCACTAATAAAGGATCAATTTGGAAAAATGATAAGTGAAATGCAAAGAAATGAAAAATCCCTAATTCTACAACCATTATATCTTCAAACCAAAAAATTGGTGCCATCTAATTGTAATTGGATGAAATTATATGTAAAAAAGCTTTAATAAAATGAAAAATGATGAATTAATCATTAATTGGAGCTTAAAGGAGGGTAAAGAACAATCTTGGACTCTTATAGAAATGTTGAGGCTAGGGTAGTTGCTTAGGCTATCATTCAAGAGCGTGATTGTTAATGGTAACATCACCTTATTCTATTTCAATAATTAGTGCAATTTAGGCCCTTTTCATTCAAGAACTAAGTTTAATTCAATTGGATTGACAATCATCGTTAATGCCAAGGTAAAAGAAGTAGTTGATGGTGATGATTAGAGTTACAAATAGAGAGTACTATCTATAATTAAGGCAAACCTCCAAGTTATAAATAAAATCCAAATAAAGATGACTGTGTGGTTTGTTTGAGGGATAATTCGCACAAATTTACTAATAATTCGTGTTGGAACTCACTTTAAAAGAGTTTCAAGGTATGACCTAATATGGACCAAATTCTTAATTCTTAAGGCTTCACTAATAAGTTAGTTAGTAGTTAAGCAATGTATTAAAGACAAAAGATAGGTATTTTGGCTCCATTGATCAAATGTTTGTTTTGTGTCAGACATTATTTAAATCTAATAATGGTTTGTTCTTTAAGTATGGATATTCATAAGTCATTTGATATAGGATACAACAACTTCTTCATATTAACTGTAGTGCAATAAAATGGAACTTAATTATTGAGTAGGCTAGTAATATAATCAAATTGATCGGGAAGGATTTTAATATCTTTAGATCCCCATTAATTTAGCAAATTTACATCGTTAGAATATTTGATAGAAGAAATTAGGGAGAAATCAAAGATAATGATTTCATTGTTTTCAATTCAATTTTCTCTTTACATATATTTGATTTCTTATTCGAAGATGTATAACTAAATATCTAGATGAATCTTATTTGATATCTGAACACGTGTTGATTATTTTGTAAATGCAATTGATTGTTTGATTTATTGAGATCCAATTACTTGTTTTATTTATGTTATATTAATTTGGAATATTAGATCATAGTTTGATTTCAAATGTAGCCATTGAGAAATCCTACATTTGAATAGAACCATGGTAATTGGAAAGAGTTGATTGTGACCCTAGAGATAGGATGACATAAATCTTACAGATTAGGGTCAAACGTAATAGAGGGATTCATAAAACGGTAACAAAATCCTCAAAAATTTGACTTGAGTAATTCTGTTAAAAACCTTAAGATTAGTTGTTAGTAGACTCAAGGTCTGATACTAGCATAGCATAGAAGTCTCCATGGTCCAATAAATCAGTAAACTAATTGCATAATGAAAGATCAATCTGTTAAGGTTTAGGGGGATTTGAACATAAATACCAATCACTTAGTATCAGTAATTTACTTAGTGTCTCATAGTTTTCTACTTTAATCGTGTTATTCCTTTATTGTATTTGCTTAATTTAGTTTCTTTAATTAAAAACCAAAATTAATTATTAGGTTACTCCTTGTGCGATTAACATGTACTTGTCGGTATTAGCTACAACTACGTCGTGCACTTATGGTATAACAATATTGACTAACTGATAAAAAAAATTCAATCATATTTTTGACATCGTTGTCAGGGATAGTGATATTAGGAAAGCCTGAATGTTATTACCCTAGTCATTTTCTTTTAATTTTGTTTTATTTTATTTTTATTTTTATCTTTTGTAATTTATTTTATTATATCTTATTGTATTATTTTGACTTGTTTATTTAATTATCTTCTAAACTTTTCTACATTGACAGTATGTGGTGGATTATTTTAGGCATTGAGATTTAATGTCATAGCCACGATGCAAAATGGAAGGATGAGTAAATAGTATTTTTATGGGAGCTACAATTTATCTTTGCAATCTGTATTATTATCAAATGAGAAAAGTGTTCTCATATGTTTTCAAAGGCTTAACTGATATCTAGGTCGTGTTACAACAATAGTGTGAGTTATCACTACAATCATTAACATCAAGCACCAATATATATATATGAGTGACCGAACATGCAATCTTAAGGCACGATATATGAGAATAGTTACAATTCAGAATGAAGCAGCTCTTACACCTATATATGGAACAATTATTCTCTAGATGGATATTTATAACACCAAGTAGCTCCAGTTAATGAGCCAACTCTGGAAGATATGATGACTGATTTCAATCAAGAATCAATCATGAAGCATTAAGAAATAGAGGCTCGTATATAGAATTTAGTTAATTGGATGAATCAACTAGCAATGATACTATCTGAAGAGATCCAAGGGAGTTTTCCTAGTGCTACTGGAGCATACCTTATAGAATGTTGAATGGCAATCACCCTTAGTAGTGAAATAAAGATCCTAGTAAAAGAAGAAGAGGAAGAGGAGGAAAATATTAGAGATAAAATAATGGAATACATTGCCAAACTTAAAGCTACTTGACGTGAATTTGAATAAAGAGTTTCTTCACTTGAACATCTTGAGAATAACGTAGAATGTTATTTGACCCTATTAATGTAGTCGAGTGAAGAAAAGACAACGATTAGCTTCATGAATGGCAGCTTTTAAAAAGAGTTTCCCAAAGAAGCTTCCATCCAAGAAGGGAAAGTAGAGGAGTGGCAAAAGGTAATTGAAGAAGATGAGCTAAAAACCTTTATCCATGAAGAAAAAGAAGAAGAGTGGAAAAGGTAGTTGAGGAAGAACTCGCAGAGGAACCAAGTAAGGAAACAACTGATGAAGTGTTATTAGTGACCTTAAATACGGAGGGTTCCTACTTCCTCAAAGACAAATTATTTGAGTTTGTTGATGATTTAGGGAGTTTCATTCTCCATCATTTTATTTACAACTTTTCATTTAAAAGGGCATTACTGCAATTAATTGGTTTTGCTAACTTAACACATCATGTTCTTTTGATCATCCTGCAAAAAGTGACTAGTTTATAGGTTATGAAACTGCTTTGTAAGGAAAAAGGTGGAAGCAAGCCGTTGAATATTGATCCAAGATAAAGTTAACCATAAAGGTTACGTCAAGCTTCCAATGTTAAAAAAGCGTTGCATGGGAGGCAACCCATGAATTAGGATAAGTTTTAGTTTTATTTCATTTGTTTCTATTTCATGCGTTAGTATACAATTTTACTTCATGTTATCTTTATTTCTTTTGTTCTTTTTATCCTTTTCTTTTATATTTTGCAAGGGTGTAGTTCACTATTGGATGGATTTGAAATTAGGAAATTGTCGAAATTAGGAAAGCACAAAAAAAGCCTCTCACTTTTATCTACACTTGTATTGTGTACATTGGGGACAATGTACAACTTTAAGTATAGGGATAGATTCAATGAAATTTTAACAACTTTTTCTAGTTTATTAATTTTTAAGAATTTTTTAAAGCTTATTATAATCTTAATTACAAACCTTATTAACTGATATTTTAAATTGATTGAAAATTTTCCATCAATATTATGTTTCATTGTTGAATATTAATTAAATTGGTATGCAAAAGGATGATGGTTATAATAAAATTAGTTTTCTAAGTCATATTTTTAGTAATCATTGAGATGATTAAGTTGAATGAAATTTGTTATTATTTACACATATATAACTAATTTTTTTCGTGAGCTTTAAACCTAAATAACAAATTTTAAAAATTTGCAAAGCTCTTTTTTTTCTTTTATGTGTGTGTTATCATGTATAGTAGGATAATTTAAAACTTGCTCTTGTTATGCATATCGAGGCTATATTTGTTAAATTATAAGCATTAATATAATGATGGCACTTAGATTTAACAACTTATTTTAGCCTATTTCGTTGAAAATTAACATACCCTAAAATTTACCTTTAGGAATAACCAAGTTGAGGCTTAGTCATTTTTACGAATTTAACCCACATATTAACCTTTATCCTATTTTTTGTTGAAGACCTTGTTATTGTTTTGAAGCAACCTATACAAAGACCTTTTGATTTTTGTTTATAAATTATACATAAGTGGTGGAGATGTGAGTTAATTACTATCATATGGTAAGAATTATATTATGCATTGATTGAGAGTTCTGATACTTTTCACCCTAAACACTTGAATTCATTGAGTGAAATCTTAGTGAGGGTGTAAAGAGATATGCTTTTGATTTTATGCAATTGTTGATGTGATTACTATTAATATTACTTAGGAAATTAAATTTAGGACAACTTGACTCTAATTGTATATTAATTTAATTCAATAGGATATGATGATGTATAGTATGAATGGATATATTGGAATTGATGAAGGATTGATGTTGTAAGATTTATAATTTTGATTATAGTTTGCTTAAGGACAAGTAAAAACTTAAGTGTGAGGATGTTTGAAAGATGCATATTTGACTAATTTTTACACCCATATTCGATGTATTTTGTTTGATAGTCAATACTTTGGTAGTATAATTGCCTTCATAGACTTAAAAGAGAAGAATTCAAAAGAAAACATTGTGTAAAACAAAGATTCAACACACAGAAGAGATGCACGGTTATGCACTTGCCTGTGCACTCCTCTCAGGTCATGCAATTTCATATTTTTAGGCATTTTGGTTATGCACGAGCTGATGCATGTCTCGTAAAATCCTAACTTTCATCATAAAAAGACATTTTTGGGGGTAAATGAGAGGGAGAGATAGGAGGAAGCAAATTTACATTTTTTAGAGATGATTCCAAGTGCGATTGTGAGCCAGAGGAGCAGGGGACGTGTAAATTTTATCGACGAATCCATTAGAATACAAGATTAGACATCTAAATTGCCAGAATATTCATAGAAGAAATTCTAAAATTTGTGTTTGTCGATGTATAACTAAATATTTTAGTAGTATTTAGGCCTGATGAGCCCTATTTATTACCTGAACATGTGTTGATTATTTTATAAATGTAATTGATTTTTAATTTATTGAGATCCAATTACTTACTTTATTTATGCTTTAATAATTTATAATATTAGATCATAATTTGATTTCATACATAACAATTGAGAAATCCTAGGTTTGAATAGTAATTGTAATAAGTTGATTGTAACCCTATGATAGGTGATCCGCTTCATCTTTCAGTTTTACCCTTGGAGGTCAAATCAAAAATTGAATTCCAAGGATTGCAATATAGAGTGCAACCTCGGTTTGTCTCACTTAATTGGAACCTAATGCAATGGACCTAAGCTAGCCCAAACGTCAAATGCAAACTAAATTGGTTAGGAGGGGGTTTTGGTTCTTTGAAGAAACTAACAAATTTGAACTAATTGTAAGAGAAGTGTGTAAAAAATAATTTTTGGATTTTTGGAAATAAGAAATTGAAAGTTAAAACAATGATCAAATATGATGAAATCCTCTTGAAAAATGAGCTTTGGCTATCATAGTTCAAAACAAATCTTGGTGGGAGTGAAAATCACCAAGTTTTCAAATGATAAACCTTAAAGAACTCTTTAAGTCCAAGGTTTTAATCAACGAACTCCATCTCTTAAAACCTTGTTGAATGCATCTTAATGTGTGCAATGGGTAGTTAATGCAAGTGGTCAATTTGGGATCTAGCATCATCTCAGTATCAAACATAACTAGGTAGATAAGAGAGAATTAACAAAATCACAAAAAGACATATATAAGACTTCATATATTCAAGCTTCAAGTTCTACATCAACAAACCCCATAACATAATACATTGTTCAACACTTGATTAAACTATAATCAAGAAAATCCAACTACAAAGCATAAATCCTAACTAAAGAGTTCATAACAATGTAGTTAAACATGAATAAATTACTCCCCTTTGAAGCCCATTGAACTCAAGTCATTGTTATCTCTTCAAGAGGAAATGGTATTTAGCCAAGCATTGCTTCAAGAGAACTCACAACTGGAAACCCACCACAAGCATCCATGGCAACAACAGCTGATGAAGGTGACAATTAAAAATGGAAGGGAAGTGATGGATGATGGTCGAAGTGGAGATAAAGAGCCGAGAGTGTGAATATGTAGTATATGACTTGTTAATTTTCGGCTCTTAATCTAATTTGGTAGGTTTTTAAATGAAAGATGCTTGGGTCGGGTCACACAATGGGTGATTTTTTCAAAAATGGTTTGGGTTTTCGAAGATTCGCGTCGGTGAACTTTTCCAGAAAGGTTTTGCTTCATTGTTGGTTCCTTCGCCGTGGTTAAAGAATTAATCTTTGCCGCGGCAAACTTTTCCCAAAAGTTCAGCTTGGATTTTTTATATTTCGCCGTGGCAACAGATCCACTTCGCTTTGACGAACTTCCTGTTGCGCCTCTCCTCGTGTTGACTTCACTTCACCTTTCTTTGACTTTACATCTTCTTCTTGATTCCCTTTTCCTTGAGTCTCCTACAATAAAAAATGGTAGTTTGTAGTATCAATTATTCTTAAAAAATTAACTACTGCAATTAATACTGATTTGTGACAATTTTTACACTCAAACTACATAAAATAAAAGTAGACACTCGAGAGTCAATTTAAGCACAAAATCTAGAAATAGGAGTCATGAAAACGTCACCAATTTATGTAATAAACTTGGGCTCATTCAATAGGATGACCTAAATCTTCTAGATTAGGGTCAAATTTAATAGAGGGATTCATAAAATAGAAGCACAATCCTATAGAATTTAACTTGAGTAATTTGGTTAGAAACCTTGGGATTAATTGTTAGTAGACTTAAAGTTAACTACTAACATATCGTAGGTTTAATAAATCTTCAAATGAATTATAGAAAAATAAATTTATTAAGGTTTGGGGGGGGGGGGGGATTCAAACCTAAATGATAGTCACTTGATATCAATAATTAACTTGGTGCTTCATAATTCTCTACTTTAATAATCCGTTCCTTTATTTTATTAACTTAATTTAGTTTCTTTAATTTAAAATCACAGTTAATTCTTAGGATAGATAATAAAATAACATTAATTACTAATATTTTCTATCCTCAAGGGATTGATTCGTACTTATCGATACTAGCTACGACTATGTTGTGTACTTGCGGTATGACAATATTAACTAACTCGTGAAAAAACTCAATCACTCATCAACCTGTCAAACTAAGGATGCAATACCAATAGCTGAAACCACCCCTTACCAATCAATAAATCTACAAATGTAGTTGAAATCAGTAATGAAGGACCTATTGGGGTTAAGTAAATATAGTGCCCTAGAAAGTAAGTATATTTACATATAACTTAATTTTCTTCCCGTTATTTTTTTGGTAATGAAAATATTTATTATTAATAAAACAAAAAAGTTTGGTTTTATTTCTATGACTAATCATAAGGCAACAAGATTCTTTTGTAAGTAATATACATATACATGGAGATATATGGGAAACATATATATTATTAAAATCTAAATTAGTTAATTTATAGTTGAATAATCAAGTTGGTTGATTGATTATGGTTTAGATTGTAGTGTTACGATTTATCTCCGTGTAAGTAAAGGAGTTTATTTCAAGAAAACGATTAGTTTCATATCATGATAGTAATTGACTATCAATAATGGTGTTATTAAATGAATATGGAGTCATGTATGTTTTTAAAGAATAAAGTAGGTCATTTCTTTAATCTTAAAACATATACTGTAGCATTCTTTTACTACGAATCACAATTTTGATGAGTGGTGAACTCATGTGTGTTTCATTATAATTCTTGATATAATTGGAATGGATTTTTACAGAGTATCAATCTAGTATTTGTATGTTGAAATTATTAATTGAAACATGTATCAGGAAATATTCACTCAAATAAAGAGTTTATAATGATATCATTACTTCACGATATTTTACGAAGATTAGTAATTAAACTGGCGTTAGTAGTTTGATGGACTAGCTACCCATCAAGTCTTAACACCAAGATGAGATCTTGTGTGTTAATCACCATGTGGCTTAAAGCGGGAGATCTAGAAGGAAAAATCAAAATAAGGGTAAAATGGTAATTTTGCATTTAATTACGCAGATGACTATAATATAGTTCATAATAGAGTTTACAATTGGACATATAATTTGAAACATGTGTTCTCATAATATTTAATAATTCAAGAGTTCAGCTAATTGTCTTTAGTGGAATGACATTTGGTTAGTAAGATGGAAATAATTGTAATGAGATTAAATTAATTATAGGCATATTGCAACTTAAATTATATAAGTCCAATTAGATTCCCATCTTGGCTTCTATGAAAGGTTATCAAGCTAAGTAAGAAAACTAAATAGAGGTTACCGGAAAGAAAATAAAGAAGAAAGGATCGAATTAGATTCGGAACAATTTAATTAAGAGTTAATTAAATTGGGTTTTAAGCCTATGATTAAATATTGGGCTTACACTAATTAATTATTAATTAGAAGCCCAAAATTAACATTTAATATTGGGCTGGATTTTGGTTTGATTTGATTACTTAAATTAACTAAATTCAAATAATATTTGTAAAGATTAAAAGAGAGCAAAACTGAAATCTACAATGATGTAGATTCCAGTTTATATAACTAAATGGATAGTTGCACATTTAGCATTGAATTGCTAAATATAAGATTGGTTTTCATCATGATTCGTTATCATTAAATGGTTTAATGGTATCCTCATTAAATGGTTTAATGGTCTTATCATTAAATGGTTTAACGGTTGTCATTTAATGTTAGCATGTCGAAAAACATATAAACCTTTTAGCATTCATTTGATTAAAGAAGGAAGTAGCGCATTGGTTGCTCTCTCTCCCTTCTTTCATCATTTAACTGATAATGAGAGTGTTTTTTTTTTGTCTTTTCATCTAGCCATACTAAATAAATGAGAATGTCTCATTTATTGGCCACTCTTTCATTTTGATTAAGCCTTTCTTTCATGATCTAGTTGGAATTAGGAATGAGAGGGTCTCTTTTTGGTTATTTCAACTAGTTGATAATAAAAGGAAAACCTCTACTATATTTCTTCTCCTTTCCCACCAAAGGATCTTGTTAACCAAGTTGGCTAAGGAGAACAAGTGGTCGATCGGATTGGTTGAGGATACAATAGCGAGGAGTCAAAGCTGTAGCAAATGAGTAGGTAAAATTTTGATCATGTTCCTATGTTATTTATTTTTCTATGCCATATCATATATGGATTAAAACATGTTTATTTGGTTATCATGCTTCCGCTATGTTTTGATTTCAGAAAAAGTTTTCGGAATCTACCACAAATCAAGTATGATATTATTTTTCGATTCAACAATTAGTATCCGAGACATTTTATTATGCATGATTCAGTTCCTATATGTTTCATAGGTTAGCAATTATATTTATGTATGCTGTATATTTTTTTGTGATAGAAATATATATGGTGTATGTTTTGCTCTTTTGGTTGTCCATAGAGTATAGATTTATGTTTTGCTCTTTTGTTTGTCTATAGAGTATAGATTTACCTTATAAGTTTTTTTCATTTAGTTTATAACAAGGAGAGTGGCCTTTCATCGCCATGTTTCCTCCTTGTCTTCATTTTTCTATTTTCTTTGATTTTTTAATGTATAAATTTCTGTAATGTTGAAGATGAAGCAGACATGGATCAAAAAAAAGAATAGGTAATGGTTTCAGTTTATGATTTGGAATAATGGCAATTTCAATTTCATGGGTTTTTTTCTTTCTTTGTTTATCTCATCCGTTATAGATGAAAAAACCAAAGGCACAATTTCAGCTTTGTGAGTTTTACAAGTGTTGTTTTTTTGTTTTCCTGTTGACAAAATTTGGTTTTATGAAAAACAAAAAGTGTTGTAAAGTAAATGCCATTACACATTTTTACCGAATGGGCCCATGTGAGTAAAAAGTTCGAAGCCGAAGATCCAAGTCCAAAAAATTTTTTATGGGCCAAAGAGCCTTGTAATTATTTATGTTCTAGGATGGACAATCAAAAGTAGTTTTATAATTCATAAGATGAATGGATGGATAGATGCTAATGATATGCGATATTATGTGAATGTATGCCATTTAGAATAATTGTCAACTCTAGGCTTTGCCATACATTCATTATGTACGAGATATATAATGAAAAAATATAGGCTGATTAATAAATTACATCTAGACAAGATGGTATTTATTAAAACTTAAAGATCAAAAAGATTGAGTTGAAGAGGATGCTCATGTGAGAGTCCATGGTCTCCATATGATGGCCTGTTTGCATGTAGTGAAGTATTATTCCCCACAGTAGAACATGAATCTTAGATATTGCATGGTTTGGGTCTCCTAAAGGATAATTTAACTCATTAGTAGCAAATGTGACCTCCCACTGAGGCATGGTTTGCAAGTGCCTTTAGTGGATGAATCAAATGGTTACACACTCAACATATTTTATTAATAACCTATCCACCATAGTTCTGTTGATAAATGTATGGACCAAATTATAGAGCTTCTTAAAACATTAAGCATGAAGATGTTTGGTAGCTTATTCAATGGGAGGGTCCCAGTTTTTCTTTTAATGGGTTAAATGGCCCACTGTCACTTAGTCTGGTATAGATAAGAAAAATATCCGTCATATAAAGATTTAATTTTTTAAGTTTTGTTAAACCTATCATCAGGCATGCATGCATCATGATTTTATAAAAGTTCTAATATTTTTGTCTAGTATGCTTATTCTTTAATAATTTATATTTTCAAACATAATCACCACAATATGAATCCACTCACAATGCTCTTGACTAATAACAAATTGGAAAATGGAGAGAAATTTAATGAATGGAGACCTAACCTGGACATCGTTCTCCAATATGAACAAATTTTATGAGCATTAATGGACAATGAACCAGCACCTCCAGGTGACAAGTCAACCTCTGAGCAAGTCCAACAACATGAGTGATGGCAGAAGGCTGATAAGACTACCAAGTGCTATATTATGACTTCTGTCAATGTAATGGTGCAAAAGCAACTTCCAGGCATGAAAAATGCTAGTGCAATGGTCCATCACCTACATGAGATGTTTGGTATAAGGACTAGGTCTGCAAGGGTGAAAGTTATCCAAACCTTTCACAATCTTAGACAAAAGCCTAGTGATGGTGCTGGATTACATGCTTAAGGTAATCTCTGCGATTATTGAGGCTGAGATGCTTGGGGCAGACATAGATGCGGAAACATAGATGATCATGATTATTAATAGCTTAAACTCTTCTTTTCAATAGTTTAAGTTGAACTATGAGCTCAACACTAAGGATTATACCTTGAGTGAGTTGATGAATACCCTTTAGATCACAGAGGAGATATTAAATATCAAGGCTAATGGGCCCGAGGCTAATGTAGCGTCTTCTTCTAAGCCTAAAGGTAAGGGCAAGGAAAAGAAGAAGGGTCTAATGAAAAAGAAGGCCCAAACAGGGGTCAAGGTCTAATCCGTAAAAAAGAAGGCCCAAGAGGACTCCAAGGGAAAGTGTTTCCATTATGGTAAGAAGGGCCACTAGAAAAGAAACTGTGCAGTCCACCTTGAGTCTCTCAAAAGCAAACATAGTATGGGTTTTCTAAGTTTTTTAGGAACTAGAAATGTGACAGATTCATCTGATTCTTAGATATTAGATTCAGGAGCCACTGATTATGTTTGTAATTCTTTACAGGGGTTCCAGCAAAGACAAAGACTACTTAAAGGCCAGTTTTAAGTCAAGATAGCAGATGGATCCTACGTTTCAACAGAATCAGTGGGAGTAGCTATCTTAGACTTTCCTAGTGGTCATAGGTTATATTTGGAGGATGTATATTACATCCCAATGATTGTAAAAACATGATTTCTTTTTTTTTGTTTAATAAAATCTGGTTATTCCTTATATTTTGAAAATGTTGTTTCAATATATTAGAATAAGGATTTTATTTGTAACATGATAATTAAATCGGGATTGTTCTTTATAGAACCTATGACAGGCTCATTAAACACCACAAAATTAATAACACTAAGAAAATCTAATGACTCTAACATTAATTCAAAATATTTGTGGCACTTAAGAATGGGTCATGTCAAAAAAGACTTGATAGGCTAGTGAAGGATGGGATCCTTGCGGACTTGGATAATGATCCATTACCCACCTTTGAATCTTGTATTGAAGGACAAATGACTAAGGCCTCATTTCCTTTCAAAGGAAACATATCTGAATCCATGTTGGACATGGTACACATTGATGTGTGTGGACCCATAAATGTACAAGCTAGAAAAAGTTATGAATACTTCATAACCTTTATAGATGATTACTCTAGACATGGCTATTTGTATTTGAAGCATAGAAAGACTGAGTCCTTTGAAAGGTTCAAAAAATTCAAAGCTGAAGCTAATAAATAGCTAAACAATCCATGGAAATAACTTTGATCATATCGAGGTGGTGAGTACTTATCTAGAGAGTTCCAACAATTTCTAATTGATAATGGAATCGTTTCCAACTTGTTAGCTCCTCGAACATCTTAACAAAATTATGTAGTTGAGAGGAGGAATAAGACTATTGGAAATGGTAAGATTAATGATGCTGTACACTAGCCTTCCAGAATCATTCTAGGGATATGCCATACAAATGACAACTTATCTTCTTAACTTTGCTCCATCCAAATTGGTTCCTAAAGCAGCTAGGGAGTTATGGACTAGCCAAGTGCCTTCATTGCGACACTTAAGGACTTGGGGCTTCCTAGCTGATATTCTAAGGCCTGAATCCACAAAGATGGAACCAAGGTCAAAAGTATATTTATTTGCAGGATATCGTACAAGTACATGAGGGTATTATTTTTACAGTCCTCGGGATAGGAAGGTATTTGTGTCAACAAGTGCGACCTCCTTGGAGAAAGAATTTGTGAGAAATCACAAAGGAAGAAGTGAAGTAGTACTAAAGGAGTCAGCTATTTCATCTAAACTAAGAGTTGATTTAGATATAGTAGAACAAGATGTCGAAATGGATTCAAGAGTTGAATCGGAAGAGTAGCCTGAATATCAAGTAGTGCCTAAACGTAGTGGGAGGGTTATGAGATAACCAGACAGGTATCTAGGTGTAGGAGAAGGCATAATTGCCATCTCATACCAAGAAGAAATGGATCCCATTACTTATACACAGTCTATTATTGATGATAATGCAGAAAAATGTCTCAAGGCGATGGAATTGGAAATAGATTCCATATACACAAATGAAGTTTAGATCCTTGTAGATTTACCACCAGATGTAAAAGCCATAGGGTATAAATGGATCTTCAAAAGCAAAATATGATCAAATAAAAAGGTAGAGACTTTTAAAGTTAGATTGGTAGCTAAAGGCTATACTCAAAACGAGGGTATAGACTATGTGGAGACTTTTCTCTAATTGCCATAGTTAAGTCTATCAGAATTCTTTTAGCCATAACAGCCTATTTTGATTATGAAATATGACAAATGGATGTTAAGATCGCATTTCTAATTGGGAATCTTAAGGAGACCATTTATATGGCCCAACCACAAGGATTCGTTGAGCCAAGTAATGATTGTAAGGTATGCAAATTGTAGAGGTTCATTTATAGACTTAAGCAAGCATTTAGATCTTGAAACAGTAGGTTTAATAAGTGTATCAAAATCTATAGGTTTATACAAAACCTAGATGACCCTCATATCTATAAAAAGATATAAGAAGGCAAGGTTATTTTCCTAATTCTATATGTCGATGACATTTTACGTATTAGGAATGATGTAGAAATATTATCTACGGTCAAAGGATGGCTAAATGAACAGTTCTTAATGAAGGATTTAGGAGAGGCTAATTATGTTCTAGGGATCAAGCTTATAAGGGATCATAAGAATAGACAGATAGTCTTGTCTCAATTAACTTACATTGAGAACATGCTCAATAAGTTTGCCATGCAGGATTCCAAGAGGGATTTCACACCTACTAGACATGGAATCAAACTTTTAAAGGAGCAAGCACCTAAGACCCAAGAGGAGGCCGAACTCATGCACAAAATTTCATATTCTTTGGCAGTTGGAAGTTTAATGTATGCTATGTTTTGCACTAGATCGAATATCTGTTATACAGTGGGACTGGTAAGTAGCTTCTAGTCTAATCCAGGAATAGAGCATTGGATTACGGTTAAGTGCATATTGAAGTATCTTCGTAAGATAAAGAAATTAATGTTTGTTTACTATGGAAGTAACCTTATTTCGACATGATATACAGATTTTGATTTCCAATCAGATGTTGATTAAAGGAAATCAACTTCTGATTCTATATTTATTTTATAAAGTGAAGTCATAGTCTGGAGGAGTGTTAAGCAATCTTGTGTTGCTGATTCAACTATTGAGGCTGATGTTAGAATAGAAAAAGAAAGCATATCATATTTGGAAAACCTGTATATTTCAAAACCTTTTAGAAATCTTATTTGCAGCAGAAACAATATATGCAAATTATCATGCCAATCTATACATGATATGGTATAAGGATAATAATATACATAAACAAAATGAAGAGTATTACTGACTCCTTTGCTATAGCTTTAATTCCTTGATACACTATCCCCTACTTGTTCTTGTATCCAAAGCCTTTTCTTTGTCAATCTATCTTCTCCTTATTGTTGTATCCTCAACCAATTTGATTTACCTCTTGGTCTCCTAGGACAACTTGGCTAACAAAATCCTTTGGTGGAAAAGGAGAAGAAATACTTTGGAGGAATATTTTCTTAGAAGAAAGAAGGAAACAATGAGACACTTCTCATACTAAGTTTCAGACATGCATAGGTGAGAGGAGAGAGTTGGATAAAACAATGCAAGAACCCTTTTCTTACACTCCTAATTTTGGTTATGCATGATAAGAGAGAAGAAGAAAAGCATCCAATGCATCACACATTTCTTTAATCAAACATAAAGAAGCCATTAAATGAGACTCTTCTCATTTGTTTTAAGATGCCTATATGAAAAGTCCAATCACCTAATATTATCATGTTAATTTCAATTTTTGATGATTTAAGAAGGAAGATGGTCCATCCAATGTACTTCTTTCTTCTTTAATCCAATCAATGCTAATAGGTTATATGGTAACATTAAAAGATAACCACTAAACCATTTAATAGTAAGTTCATAACTCCATTTAATGATGATAAACCATAATAAACAACATCTTTATTTATCATTTTAATGTCAAATGTACAGCTACACATTCAACCCTAATAACCAAAATTTGTCTTTCATTTCTTTAAAAAACTTATTTTAATATAATTAATCTAATCAATTACATTAAACCAAAGTCTAGCCCATTTCTAAATGAACATTTGGGCTTTTAAT
>JANZLF010000008.1:20892208-20907749 GCA_026546835.1 Erythroxylum foetidum
CTCCAAATTTAGCGACGAATATTAGTACCGTCGCTAAATCACTCAATTTTAGCGACGGAAAGCATATTTCCGTCGCTGATTGCCTACGAAAATGTTTCCGTTGCCAATTTTCCGTCATTAATTTACATTTTTCTTGTAGTGCTACTCAAGTAATTGGCTACATAATTAGTTGCGTCGGCTCGATCCTTTATCTCAATGTCAATTTCTTGAAGAAGTAATGTCCATCTTATCAATCTTGGCTTAGATTATGGTTTCTTGAGAAGATAGCGGATAGCTACATGGTCAATAAAAATAGGTACATGAGAATTTAACAGATAAGGCCTAAACTTTTCTGAGGAGAAAACTAATTCAAACAGCTCTTTCTCTGTTGTTGTGTAGTTGATTTGAGCTACATCCAGTGTTATCAAGGCATATGCAATGGCTTTTGAGAGTTTCTCCTCCTTTTGGCCTAACATAACTCCTATAACACAATTAGAAGCATTACATGAAAGCTCAAAAGGTAATTTCCAATCAGAGGCAATCAAAATAGGGGGATAAATGAGTTTAGACTTTAACTCATCAAAAGCATCTCAACAAGAATCATCAAAGTCAAATTTTACATCTTTTTGTAAAAACTTTAAAAAAGGTAATGCAATCTTGCTAAAATATTTTAGAAAATGCCTATTAAATCTTGCATGACCCAAAAATTATCTTATATCTTTAACACATAAAGAATAAAGCAAAGAAGATATGACCTTAATCTTAGCTTTATCAACTTTAATTCCCTTGCTAGAAATCAAATGACCTAGCTGTATGCCCTCATTGATCATGAAATGAAAATTTTCAAATTTTAAAATTAAATTTTTTCAATGCCGCTTTTCTAAACTTTTTCAAGACTAGCAAGGCAATTATCAAAAGAACCACCATAAATAGTGAAGTCATCCATAAATACTTCCATGCATTTCTTTAAAAATTCACATAAAATAACTATCATACAACGCTGGAAAGTCCCTAGAGCATTATATAATCCAAAAGGCATCCTTTGATAAAAGAAGGTACCAAAAGGACATGTAAAAGTGGTTTTATCTTAGTCCTTTAGTGCAATAGGTTACCTAGAGAAACCATCCAAAAAATAGTAATGAGATTTGCCTACAAGTCTCTCAAGCATCTGGTCAATAAAAGGAAGAAAGAAATGATCTTTTCGCGTGGAATTATTTAATCTTCTATAGTCTATGCACACATGTCAGGAATTTTTCACTCTTGTAGGAATAAGTTCATTCCTATCATTTCTAACCACAGTGACCCCACTCTTTTTAGGCACTACATGTCTCGTACTAACCCACTCGCTATCAGATATGGGATAGATGATCCCAACACTCAGAAGTTTAGTGATTTCTTTCTTAGCCACATATAGGATAAGTGGGTTTAGTCTCCTTTGGGGTTGTCTCATAGGTTTGGAACCCTTACTCAGTAGCATCCTATATATGCAAATAGCTAGATTAATCCCAGGTATGTCTGCTAAAGTTCACCCTATATCCCTCCTATGCTCTCTTAACACAGCAAGGAGTCTCTTCCTTATCGTTAGACAGGGAATTAGCAATTATGACAAGTAATCACTCATTAAACTCAAGGAAAACATACTTTAAAGTAGGAGGTAGGGGTGTTAATTCAATTTTAGGAGGTTTCACAACAAAAGGGATCAATTCATAAAGTTCAAGAGAGAATAGATTACTCCTTTTTCCTTCAACCAATGATAGTCCAGGTTCTATACAGCCGACTTTACAATCTCCATCTATTATAAGCATTAAACCAACCTTAGGTTGATCTATAGTAGTAATTGCCTTGGATAAATCCTTCTACATACTTGAATCATCACTAGACAACAACTCATCCAAGTATCTCAAGTTATAAGAAGAATTAAAAGTAGATAAGTTAGGAGATGTAAGGGATTGAGAATAATCCCTAGAGTCAAGGTGTCTTTGCATCAAATGAGAAGGTGGAATAGTTGAAAGTAGGCCATCTTTATTATCTTTAGTCAGATACTTTTGTTGCGCTGAAACAACTTCATCAATTTCCACGTCAATGTCAGTCTCCAAAACGCCAGAATCACTTGAAATATTAACAAAAAACCTTTCTCCAAGGGAGTCACCACCAATAATAGAAGGAATACAACTCACATATGAGTCAGTAGACGATACGATTTCTTTGCAATTAAATAATGTATAGTTAAGGCATGTTATGTCACCTCCACACGAGCAAGTGGAGGGAAAAGAACAAAAAGATGAAAAAGAAGAAATGGTGTCTTCCTCATCAGTAGAATCAAGTGAATATAGTTTAGAGCCAAAGGAATCATCTTGCAATTCAACTTCAAAGCAAGGATCATCAACAACAATATCAATCATGTTAACACCCAAAAGTGAGTAATCTTCATAAGGATGTTTCATTGCTTCATACATATTAAAACAAACTTTTTGATCACCTGTTTCCATTATAATGTTGCCTTCTTTCATAATAATCATGGTGCTAGCAATCCTTAAGAAAGGTCTACCAAAAATTAGTGTGGTGTCATGAACAAGTTCAGAAGACATATCAAACACATAAAAATCAGCAGGAAAAATCAAATCCTTAACCTGGACCAAATTATCCTCTATAATGCCCTCAAGATACCTAATAGATCTATCAGCTAATTGGAGTACTATAGTGGTAGACTTAAGAGTCTTGACTCCTAATGAAGTATAAATAGACTTAGGCATGACATTAATAGCTATCCTTAGATCTAACAACGCTCCCCCTATAGTAACTTTACCTAAAGTGCAAGGGATATTAAAGGATCCAGGGTCTTGGCATTGCACATGGATTTGAGGTTTAAATAGGACACACACATTTGAGGTTACTTAAACTCTTTCATTTGGCCTAAACTTCCGCTTATGGGTACATAGGTCTTTAAGATATTTGGCATAAGAAGGGACTCGTTTCATAAGATCAAGCAAAGGAATATTGACTTCCACTCTACTAAACAAATTAATAGTATCTTTTTAATGCTTAGTTTCATTCATTCTTTTGCTCATCAAATATGAATTAGGAAAAGGCAGTCCTTTAAGATTTACCACCTTACCATTGGCTTTATTGGCTCTATATTTGCTTGACTCAACATGCTCCTTTGCTGTTGCTTGTTCATGGTTGTTCTTAATTTATTCCTTTGCTATTTAAAAATGTGGACTCCTTTTCAACTAATAATGCTCTCTCCTTATAGCTTTTAGAATTCTTTACCCTTGTAGGTGTGGGAGGAAACTCGTCACATTCAATCTCCTCCTCAACAACTTGCTCATCCTCATCACTAAACTTCACTTACTTCCCACTTCGAAGACTAATGGCATTCAAACCCTTAGGTTTATAAAAGTGTCTGAGGGAATAGTGCCACTAATCCTAGCTTGTTGCTCACTCATGTTATTGGATAGCTGAGTGACATAGGAATTGATGTTTTTAGTCTTTGTCTATCATTGCTCCATTCTTTGCTTTAGGGCATTAAATCTGGCAGCATTCTTAAAAGAGTCTTGTTAAATCAGAGATGTTAGGGAATTGAACTAGTTGTCATTAGATTCCTCTCCTCCTTCATCAATTCCATTATATTATGTAAGAGTTGATTTGTGTCTTCCTTTTGTGGAAAGGGTAAAGCTTGTTATTGGTTTTGGAACTAGTTAGTAGATCGACCAGCCCCTCCACCTTACTAAAATATGTTTGAAGGTCTATTTTCTTCGTTTCTCTAGCCAAGTCGAGGATTTGATTTATATCCCTCGTTATATGTATTAGAGTAAAGGTCCCAGCTCTAATTTGGCCGACCCTAATTGACAGTAGATACCTCTCCGTGATGATTGGGATAAACACTAAAAATATGCATCACAGAACCACAAGTTTCGTAACTAGGTGCAGTAAGATCCATAGGGGATGGTGGACGATGCACAATCATATTTTTCAACTCTACAGTAATGAGGGATAGTTGAGTAGTCATTTTACTCTCCAAAGAGTCGACCTTAGACTCGAGACTTTCCATTCTTCTAGAGTGAATTGTTGAAGCTCCCAACTCATGTACTTCTCTAGCGCCCCTAGCATTGTACTGCTGGTAATTCAAAGTCATTTTCTTAATCAGATCATAAGCCTCTTCAGTGGTGAGGTTTATCAGTGAATCTCCTAAGGCTACATCCAATATACCTTTGTCTTGACTCTTCAGACCATTATAGAAGTACTACACCAACTGCTCGTTTGGTATTTGATGGCGAGGGCATCTTGACAATAGATCCTAAAAATGGTTCCAATAATCGTAAAGGGACTCATGAAAGTCTTGTCATGTAGTAAAAATCTCCTTTTTCATTGATGAAGTTCTGGAGGCAAGAAAGTATTTCTCTAAGAATGCCTTTCTCAAATTTCCCCAGCTATGGTAGGCATTCGCCATGTGTCTCGAAAGGCTCATATACCATTCTCTTGCTTTATCCTCCAAGGATAGATGAAAGACTTTTCATAGCACTTAATCTAGAGAAGCATCCACTGGTTTCATGCTCTGGCAAATGATGGACAGTGATTGTAAGTGAATGTAGGGATCTTCTCCTGTCAAACCATGAAATTTAGGAAGAGAGTTAATAAGAAATCCTTTAATCTCAAAATTCACATCAAAATTAAGACAAATAGTAGTAAAAGGATGATAATTCACATCAGAGGTAATAGCTTCCCTAATGGTCCTCCTTCTAAGTTTGTCATTGTTCTCACCAACTCGCTCCTACTCCTCATTACCTCCATTATCACCATTCCTTGGTTGGTTAACATTAAGGTTAGAGTTTTGCAAATTAGCTGGGTTTTTAGCCATCATCTCACCTTCTAATGATTCACTCTCACAGCTTCATATGGTAGACTCCACTAAGATATTATGCTTTTCAATAATTACCTTGCTTGTCCCTTCTACTCTCTTGTCCTTTCTAATTTTTCTCAAACTTCTCTCATTTCCAAGGTTGAAGGGTAGCAGTTTGGTTTTCCAGGGCATGCAAGGGAAAAATTCAAAATAGAATAAAAGTTAACAAAATTGACTTGCAAGCTCACAAAGTCAAGTTAAAAGATGAGATGTGATGGATGCAAGTGTATGGGTGTGTCAAAGTATGTATACACAGGTAAAGAATTTTTCAAAGCTGTGCAGGAATGTTGGCCATGGCAAAGTTAGGAGTTGGCTGCAGTGAAAGTGTTCTAAGAGGAATCCTCGTCAAATCCTGCAAGCTGGCCATGACGAAACAAGGAGTTAGTCACAGCGAGCATTCACAAAAAACATCAAACAGGACTTTGAACTATACAAATGTATATTGCTAAGTATGAAAAATGAAGAAAATCAGTATCTTTGTTTGTATTTCCATTAATAAGTATGAAGCTAAACTATCTAGAATGCAATCTAAAAAGGCTCTTAACCCCATTTAGCAACAAAATGACTGAAGTTAACCTAAAGAACTAATTTCTTGGTTCCCCGAAAACGGTGCCATTTGATTCAAACCTAGTCATAAAGCCCTTGAAAGTTAAATTAAAATAATCCAAGGATTGCACTATAGGGTGCAACCCTAGGTAATTCACTTAATCGAAACCTAAAATGAATGAACCTAAGTTAACCTATATGCTATGCTATGCAAGTTAATTAGGAAAAGGGGGTTTTGATTTTTGAAATAATTAAATAAATTAAATTGAATTGTAAAATGTATTTTTTGGATTTTAGGGATATAGAAAATAGAAAGATGAAAAACAAGAGATTAAACAGTGATAGAATCCTTTTGAAAGTGAGCTCTAGCTATCATAGTCGAAATTGATTTTAGTGGGAGTAGAATTCACTAAGCTTCACAATGTTAAACCTTAAAGTACTCTTTAAATCCAGGATCTCAATCAATGGTAATCAATTTCTTAAGATCCTGTTAAGTGCTCTTAGTGTGTTCAAATGAAATCCAGAATCAACTCAATATCAATCATAACCATGTAAGATAATAGAGAATCAAGAAGATTACAAATAGACATATATGAAACTTCACATATTTAAGCTAAAAGTTCTACATAAACTAATCCAAACTACACATAATGAATATCCAACATTTGATTAAAATTATCATCAAGTAGCTCAACTACAAATTACAAATCCTAGACTTAGGAATTTATAAATTCATAGTTGAACCATCTATTAAATCCCTTTTTAAGCTCATTGAACTCCAGCCATTGCTACACCTTCAAGAGGAAAAGAAACGCCTAGATACACATTGCAGTCAGATGCTTCACAACTGGGAATGAATCTGAGTCACCCATGGTGGAGGTTTGATAGTGAAAAAATTGGAGGAAATTAGGGTTAGATGAAAGAAAGATGATCAAGGATCGATGGATGTTATCCCTCCTTTAGTCCTTTCGTCACTTATCCCAAAATAGGGTTTTTAAATTGGTATTCAGGTCGGTTTGCACGAATGCGTAAGTGAAATTTCCAAAAATGGTTCGGGTCTGGGTTGTTGATTCGAAGGTTTTGCCGCAACGAAGGAATGACTTTACTGCGGTGAACTTTTCCTGAGAGGTTTTCTTGCTTGTTCTTGTGACTTACAATTTCTTGATCTTCACTCTTGGCTCTACTTCTTAAGTATCCTGCAATAAAAAGCAATAGTTTGCAATATCAATTGTCCTAGAAACTAAGTGAGTGCAATTACTAACAAATTATGACAATTTTATCCTCAAATTACATTAATTCAAAACAAGTACTCTTAAGCTAAATTAAGCATAATATCCAACAAAAAAAGTTGAAAAGTATAACAAAATTCATGAAAATATCACTAAATAACATAGAAAACTTGGGTTCAATCAATTCGTGTTATATATATGAATCCTAGTGGTGGAAAACTGAAATGATATGCAATTCGTAGAATGTCCTAATCATGAAAGATGTTTGAGTATATCCATAGATTTATCTTATTTTTAGAAAGAACTTGTCAAAGTCTACCCCTAGGTTGCTCAGTGATTATAAGGAAATGATTGTTGATTGATCATGATTAAAAATATTTAATTTTGGCTATGGTTTTGCAAGTTATTCCTCTTTTCTTGTGACTAACTCTTTTTAGAAAATAGAATGAAGGAAGTGTTTTGATTTTGATTTTGATTTTTATTTTTAGATTTTTCAGAGGACAGTTAAAGGCTAAGTATAAGGGAACTTGATAAGTGCTTAATTGTAGATATATATACTCCCTAATGTAGTGATTAATGTTATGTTGAACTTAAGATACTTAATTTGGTTTGTATTTTTCCTTAGGTATAAGTTGGACGAACAAGAACCAAAATAAGCTAAATCTACATCCTTATAGCTCTTATATCGATGCTCAATCTATTTTGCATTTGTGGAGCAAGAAGGAGATGAATTAAGGTGAAGATGGGACAAAAAATGGAAGAATTGGAATTATTATGACTTACGCGAATGTGTATAAGAACGTGTAACTCATTGGAAATGTATATAAACTCAAAGACAATATTTCAAGAAACCATGAGACTTACTTGCACATTTAGGGACTTACACGGTAGTGTAAGTGACTTACACTATAATGTATGCTAGTCGTGCATCTCTCTATAACAATGTAGCTCCACAATTTTTGTCAAATTAATATACATGATCACTTATACATCTATGTATCTGGCCATGTATAACCAAGCAACCCTAATTTTACATATTTAAAAGGCATTTAAGAGGAAAACAAGGGTATGAACAGATTAGGGACTTAAAACTTTTCTTTCTCTTTTGAGAGTTATAAAGAGCTAAACTTTACCTTTCCAGTTCAAAAGGGATATCGAGGCTGACGAACATGTTTAGGTATTCATTAGGCTAGTAATGTTGTTCTTAACCCTCTTTTTGGATTGACTATGTTATTTTGTGTTTAATGCTTTTAATTTATATATGAACAATTTAGATTGGCTTACTAGATTATTCATGTACAAATTCATTACCAAATCTAGATTGCAATACATAATTGTTGTACATCTGATTCACTTATGGTAAATTAATGGTTAAAAATTATTAGGAAAAATATAGCATAGGCTAAATGACCCAAGCTTATGTAGTTATTGCTTAGATTAAATTTTTGTTCCTATTTCGTAATGTAGTTGTCACATTAAATCTAGAGAGCTTATTAGAGATTGTCCAGTAGTACGTAATCTTACTTCTACTTGGTAAAGAGAATGTTTACGATAGACCCATATAAATATACATGTATGTGTAAAATATAAATATATATTTAAATAATAAAGTAATAATAAAATGTGAAAAATAATAAACTAACAAGTCCATATTATACCCATCTCTTTACCTAACCAACTTATGCATTTTTAGTAATCACACCAATTACCACAAAACATATCTAAATGCATCAGTAAACATACTTACTATAGAAACAACATATACACATATAATCTCCATCAAGATAGAAAAGTAGATGGGAGTGACATTATCTTCTTACATTGTCTACTTTAATTTTTGAATGTTGGACATGTCGACACTCTAATAACCATATTACTTACTATTTAACTCACAATTAGTTGGGATGATTATTAGATATTTATGTTGCTTACTTTTGGATTCTTATAAGGCACTAAAAAATAAAAGAATAAGAAGCTACTACTAAACTAAGTGAGAGGAGGTATTGATATAGCATTTTAAAGAGGCTTTACAAAAAATGAAATTACTTCATTACCTATAATGGTACTTTAAAACCTGAATGTGGTGCTAGGTAGGAGAAACTTATTTAAACTTCTCAAGGAAGCTTTGCACATGTTGTTGTACTTAGTTTATTACTTTAAATTTATGAATTATTGTAATAAACATAATTTAGTAAATGAACATATAGCAATTTGTGTCCTTTAAATTGATGCTTCAAATAGTGCTAATATCTACACATTTAAAGATATAGTTGTATAAGTAATAGTGTTAAAGGAAACATTAATTCCATATGGTATGGTAAACGGTTGTATAAGTATCTGTGTCCTTCACATTGTTCATTCATAAAGGGTAACAACAAAAATTGTGACCATATGGGCATATAAACAACTATATGCAACTAAACTTCAAAAGAAAAACATGTTTTTATATATAAAGGTTAATATATTTATGTGTTAATAATATATTTATTAAGTGATGATATTATCTATACTTATTGATAGTATTCTCATATTAAAGTGCTGATCTAATTTATCTATTATGAGTGGTGATATTTTTTGTACAATTTCACAATATTGAGTAGATATAATTATAGTTTTTATTAAAGTATGATATCTTTTGTACTTCTGCTAGTATTCTCATGTTAAAATAGATATGTAACTTATCTGTAGTTATACTTTTTGTACATAGACATGGTATTGTTTTCATGGGGTGGTGGAAATTTTTTTAATATATTTGATATTTTCTTGTCTTAATAGTATTACAGCTAGCCATTGAAGTTTTTTAAGGTTCGTATAAGCTCATTTTTTAACGATCATCTTGAAGTTAAAGGTAACACAAGTTGGTGCTTCGTCTTTTTCGTCCTTCTTAGTTAACTTGATCATGTAACTTACTAGTAAAAAATAATGGTGATTTTGTAAAATAGATCAAAGAAAATGTTGTCGCTTTTGAAACTAGTTGTTGCAATAGTAGAACATGTATTTTCTTAAATCTATTGTAGTTTTTCATTTTTTTGAAAAGAGCAGTATTAAAGATGATATATGTTACAAATTATTAATTTTTAAATCACAATAAGAAACTTAATAAAAAGAAAAAAAATCTCTTGATTTTCTTTTATAGTTGATAATAGAAGGAAAAAATGGAATACAATGAATAAGAAAAATAAAATTGTAAGATATAAAATATAAAAAATTCATTTCACATTATGATAATACTATTTTATTTCTTTTGTAAGTAAAAATTATTTATTTACCTTTTAAAAAATATATGCCTAACAACCGAGTGGTCCAGAAAAAGTGAGATGGACATGGTCGATGACGACCCGACCCATGCAAGTGACACCAATTATGCGTCCATAGACATAGTGGCCCTTTAGCGTTGACCTCGAAAGACCTCAGAAAACAAGGAAGCAAGAAATAAATTAGGAACTCTGTGCAATTATGGCGAAGCTTCATGGCGGCTGCAGTTTGTGGAAAATGAGACCATTCCTGCAATAATTATATCTTCTCCACTGCAACCCATTTTTACAGCTCCCTCCAATATCTTTCATTGTTATCACTCTCTGTATCTTCCCTAATTTCAGACATGGACCGACGCCTCCATGAGACCATAAGAAAAGGTGATACATCCACCTTCTTAAATTTTGTTCAAGAAAACGAAGCGCTAATCGATCACGCGACCCCAAAGTCCACGAATACCATATTACACATAGCAGCTCGTTTCGGGCACTGGGAGTTGGCGGGAGAGATAGTGAAATTGAGGCCGGAGATGGTGTCGGCGGTGAATGAGAAGATGGAGACGCCATTGCATGAGTGCTGTAGAGAGGGGGTGGTGGAACTGGCGAAACTCTTGGTAGAAACTGATCCTTGGGTGATTTACAAGGTCAACCAGGACAACCAAAGTGCTCTTTTTGTTGCTTGTGAGAAAGGAAAACTGGACGTTGTCCAGTACTTGCTTGAGTACCAGTGGCTACTGACGTCGGAAGTTGATGGCTTATCTACTTCTCTACATGTTGCTGCTTCGGGAGGGTACACAGGTAATTAACACCTAAATACCATATTCTTCTTCTTATTGTTCTTATGGTTATATTAGTATTAATGAAATATTTCTTAGAAAAAGAGAGGACAAACTAATCCAAAAGTGGAATTTGTTAGAATTTACAATAAATTTATGTGTCCATACAAGAAGGAAAGTTGGATCACATATAAGTCTAAGTGAAGTTCTATCTTAAAATTAATTAGTGATAAGTGAAGTATCCCACTAAATTTATATCTTAATCTTTGTTCTCTCTTTTTTCAATGTGGGACAAACTCCCACTCTTTATATTTTAACACACTCTCCTCATATGTGGATCTAATACGTGACATAACCTATTATTTTTAGATATTAACGATTAACATAAGAATAATCTGCTCTGATACCATATTAGGATTTACAATAAACCTACGGGTCTATACAAGAAGAAGATTATATCATAAAATCAATTGACAATAGGTAAAGTAGTTAACTAAACTTATATGTTAGTCCTCTTTCTTTTCTTTCTCACGTGGTAATCTACTCTTTATATTTCAACCCAATTTTCAAACTTATCTAGTTCGTATGTCCTATAAAAACTAAAATTCTATAGCTTTTACATTAGCACTCGGAAGAATATAAAAAGTGGATTAACGATATCCACTTGATTTGACAATTGTCAATATTCTTTTAGTTCTATACGACACGTAAATTAGTAAGGTAATTCTCAAAACATTTTGAGAGGAGGCTATTATATTCTTCTTGGAGTATCTTATGTGATGTAACAATTTGAGGACCCGTAGTATATTTGTTATTGGCATATTTTAAAATAGTATCTTTTAAGTTAACTTTAAGCTTTTGCATTTCAATATCTGCGAGTTTCAATTTTCCAAAAAACATCTTTTTATCTATTAGAAGATTCAAGTTTAAGTTTTTACTTCAAATGAGAGAAAACTTTATTTAATAAATAAATATTTTTAAGATCTATATATGTTAGAGAAATTTAAATTTAGGAAAGTTATTTTATATTTTTCGAAATAATTTTGTTTTAAAAAATAAATTGAATATTAGTCATATTCATCATAAAAACAAAAATTAAAATTAGTAATTATTTTTACAAATTATAAATATATGAAGAAATTAAAATTAAAATAAATCTAAAATTTTTCGTCCATGGCACTTTTACGACCGACTAGTTCCTATTCCCGCGTATAGCTGGAATCCACTACAGATTCATGTATATTTCAGAATGGTTGACTTGACTTACAATCAAACAACTTGCTTGTCCCAACTATAACTCAAACACGCGTACGTTTCCTTTATGCTTCTACTTTCTGAATTTATTTCAATTCTTTAGTTATAAATTTCTTCTTGTAATTTTTAATTCTATTGCATAAAATATCATATTCTTTTGCTAATAGTTTATACCATTAAGGTTTTGCTAGAACACGTAACCTTTATATTTTAGAAACAATATCATATAAGGACTTATATAAACAAACTTATATATTGTTAAGTCGTATAGTTTAAATTAATATAATCTGTAATTATAAAATTAAATGCGATACATATTATAGTTTTTATTTAAAAATTTTGTAAGAATATACATTTATTACATATAAAATTTATATTTACAATTTTCAGAAACATTTCATTCTATTTCAATTATATAAAAATTTCAATGGTGTTGACCATAAAAATATTTAAAATTTGTATGTAAAAATAAATACTAAAATTATACGAAATGAAAAATTAGACGACAACATTTTGTTAATCAAAACCAATTTATAAGACAAACTCCCCTGGCCCACCAGACATCCCTTATGTTTTTCGGACATAGAAACTGACCCTCAGGATCAACACTGATGTTTTTGGAGCCATCAGTCTAAAATCTTTTACCAATGGCCAGAAATAGCTACGTGACGATAAATGTATAATTTTTAAAAATAAAATTTTCTTCATTTAAAAGCGATAATAATTAAAGATTATTAAGTATTAGTTATTTAATTAATCTGTCACTAATACCTTTTAAGTGAAAAGTTAATAATAGGATGTGTTTTAATTAGAGTATTAATTGTTTTATAGGTTTTCTCTTATTTCAACTTGAGAATTCTACGTAATCTCTTTGAAATTTTGTTTGTGATTAACAAAAAAAAAAAAAAAGCATTATCTTTGTGGTTCTGTATATTTCCACCAGAAGCCAAACTGTTAACCTTTTCTCCAATGTGTGTTTTTCCTCTCCTGCGTAACTCCGCTAAGCCTAAGTTTTCCAAGTAAATATTTCCAGAACTTTTCATTTCTGGAAGCAGGTATGCTTGCCTTTGAGAACGGCATGATATGATATCTGCTATTCTTAACCATATTACAACATAGAAAGGCAGACTGTCTTGTTAAGTAGATGAATAAGATTTTTATCTATATATATTTCAATATTTCTGTTCTTTTATATATTAGAAAACGTTAAGGCTATATAATTAAAGATTCGATTTTCAGTGTGAACGGAAGTCTTAAACTTGTCACCAACTGACACTAAAACTTTAAGTTACAATTACAAGAAATTGGAATAAAGTTAACTAACACGGTTGTTAATTAAATCCGAGCATGCATGCAGAAATAGTGAAGGAAATCCTTAAAGTACGGCCTGACTTTGCATGGAAGAAAGACCTTTATGGATGCACACCTTTGCACCTATCTTGCAGCAAAGGCCATCTCGAGATAACCAGAGAGTTGCTAAGGCTTGACACAGACTCATCTTCTTTACAAGACAATTATGGTCGTACGCCTCTCCATTCGGCAGCCATCAAAGGCCGAGTAAACATCCTCGACGAGTTGCTCTCTGTAAGCCTCGAACCTGCTGAGATGTTAACTACACATGGTGAGACAGTTCTTCATCTTGGCGTCAAACACAACCAGTTCGATGCCATTAAGTATCTGGTTGAGAAGCTTAACATCACCAAGCTTATTGATAAGCCCGACAATGACGGCAACACCGTTTTGCATTTAGCAACTGCCGGGAAGCTAAGCACTGTAAGAAATTTCTCTCATCAGATAAAATATATTCTTTCCCTTAAATCATTTTGCTACCGATTTCAAATATTGGAATTCATATTGTCTTTTACGTGATTGAGATTAGATGGTCATCTACCTCCTGAAGCTTGGTGTCAATGTAAATGCAATAAACCGTAAGGCACAAACTGCTCTTGACATAGTGGAGTCTGATGTGAGCAACTCTGGTGCACTCCTGATTTTACCCGCGTTACAAAATGCTGGAGCCAAGAGGTGTGATCAGTTACCGCCAGGTTCGCAAGAAATTCACGTAACGGAGCAGGAAAAAACTTCATACCAGCCATCACCATCGCCAAAGAAAACAGCACAATCTCCAGGACGACATAACAATCGCCGTAGCCACCGCAGACGGCGTGAAAAGCAGCTAGAGAACCAGAACGAGGGCCTACGAAATGCACGTAACACAATCACTGTGGTGGCGGTCTTGATAGCCACCGTCACATTTGCCGCGGGAATCAACCCTCCAGGGGGTTTTGACCAGCAAAGGGGTCGAAGCATAATGGCAAGGCATACTTCTTTCAAAGTCTTCATGGTGTGCAACATTGTGGCGCTATTTCTATCCCTAGGCATCGTCATTTTCCTTGTTAGCATCATACCTTTCCGACGAAAATCGTTGATGAAGTTACTGGTGGTGACACATAAAGTGATGTGGGTATCCGTGTCGTTCATGGCTGCAGCTTATATTGCGGCCATGTGGACGATTGTGCCGCAAGGGAAAAGTATGGCATGGACGTTGGTGATAGTGGTGGCTGTTGGTGGAGGGTGTACCATGGCCATTTTTGTTGGTTTAGGGGTCCTGTTGACTCAACATTGGATCCGTAAATGGGAATGGAGGAGATCTAAAAGGAAAAACGATTCCCCGACTAGTAGCATTAGTCGTGTTGAAGAGTTGCAGACAATGAAAAGGGGCATTGGCGATTCTACTAGTAATTCAGACGTTGATAGCTCTGATCAAGGAGGTTACCACTTATATTAGTACCAGTAGATCCTTAACCCTGCGTAAGAGTTGCTATTATGTCAGTCACGACCCAATTAATATATACCATCAGGCCTTGCAGGTTCCTTCGCCTACGGGTTTTCGTTAACCTTCACCATAGACTTACAGTTAGTGTTTATGTACCCTTTTCCATTAAATTTAAATTTAATTATTTTTTCATTCGTGAATGGAGTTGAATTCCAATCAATAATGGTTTATGAAGAGATGAAATCGTTATCTAAATTAAATTAGGAGACTTTTACAAGACTTAATGTTACAATTATTCTGGTATAAATCTACAAAAGGATTGCTAAACTGCCACTTGACTTCTCGGTGGAGCAAACTAAAAATATAATTGGAGAACATGGCTTCTACGTCAATTATTATAACAGGCATCCACTAAAAGAACAATTAACTCAAGATGATACTGTAAATTGCAAATTACATGAACGCATTACTGTGAGAAATAGTATATAAAAGAAGCCACCAACCTAAAAACTTATTTCATGAGAATTAACGCAGCATTAACTCTCCTCTCCATATGTGTTGCTGCTTGGAGAGTAGGTTAGCTACTTGAGGATGTTTTTTTCAGTAGTATACGCATGTTGAGTTAGTTTTCCATTGTACTTGGTGTTAGGTGAGGGAGGACTTATTCCCATATTGGAAATAAGTGAAGGAGGGGGTTAGCTTACAATCTATAAATAAACCCCTCCCCTTCCCATTTAAATATCCAAAGTAAAAAACAAAATATTTACTCTTAGTAAGAGTAGTAAATTTTGTGAGTAAAATTTTTGGGGTGTATTGGGGTAAGGGTT
>JANZLF010000008.1:20922325-20933887 GCA_026546835.1 Erythroxylum foetidum
GTCACTTTCCTAATGCCTAAGCTCTAATTTAGTTTCTTTTGAAACTAACTCCATTTAACTCTCATCTTTACAATCCATCTATCTCCAAATCTTCATTTCATTTCATTTCTTCTTTTTCCTATTTTCCATAATACTCTATAAATTTCAAAATAAATCCTAAATTCACCAAAATTCACAAATATAATAATTCCACTAATCAATAAAATTTTCAATATAAATAAATTCCAAATTGGCAAATTTTCCAAAAATCACAACTCAGTCCAAATATACCCATAATTATTCATGAATGCATGTATAATTATTTTCATGTGCAGAAAAATTCACTATTCATGTGTATGTATATGCCATATTACGCATGAGCATGGCATGTGTTTCCTACTTTCTCAGCAATTTCTCTCATTTATTATTTTTGCCTTAACATGGATAACGGTATGTTACAACTCTCCCCTCTTTAAAAGAAATTTCTTCCTCGAAATTAATATCTAATTAATCAATAAGGCAGGGTTACTATTACCTCATATGCTCCTCCTCTTTTCATATAACTTTACCATTCAAATACTTTCTTCCAAAAGACCACAGTTGATAGATTCAATAGGTCTCTTAATCCCTTGTTTAGATATCACACTTTCTTAATTATTTCCTTGATGAGTTTCAAATTACTCAAATTTTCACTTCCAGTTTCAATAACACATATATCGGATCATAATAGTACTTCCTAACTATATCCATGTAACACTGTGTGAATTCAAAACATCTTTTATGGTTAATACTAACTCATAACTTTATAGTCCTATTCTCACCATAGTTTTATATGGACCAATTTATGTCAAACTTAATTTCCCCTATTTACACCTTTATCTCCATCTAAGTGCACCTTGGCAAGGTGATACTCTTAGAAGTATTTCATCTTTTGCTTGCCCTTTTACATCTCTTTAGTGTTGATACACTTAACTCTTATATCTATCTCACGATATTCTATAGCCTCGATGTTGAACCACTTAACTCATTCTTCATTATCTTGGGTCACTTAACTCCTATTATAGATTCATTTCACTCACCAATAGTATCTCAAAATTTTTATGGCCTTTAACCATTCTTTTAGGCCCTTTTCATTACAATGTAAAGGCGAACAACTCTTTTTGTCGTATGACACCGTATACAATATTCTAATGGTATCACCAATATAACGATTATTATTCCTGTAGTTAGTTTGAACTATACATTAATCTCATATTCCTATGAATTCTAGAAATATAAGCTTTACACCTGTCTCCAACTGTCAAGACTATTGGTAACTCAAACATGTAATCACTCGGTTCTACATTCTTAGCCATCAATTGCTCTTTCGATGTATTCTTACTAGGATATATAGCTTTGGTTGTTTCTTGTGTTTTCTCTAACAATCTCTTTATCAAGTATCACACATACTTCTTAATCCAATCACAAATATCATTTACTCAAAAGTCGGATTTCTTTTCAATTCCTCGATAAGGTTCTAAATTTCTAAATCTTCAATTTGGGCTTTGCCAATCCTTTTATACACAATTGATTTTAAATTTCGATAGCTAATAATACTTTCTTTGCCCCTTATCAGCTCAGCATTCTACACTTTTTATCGCACTAGATTTGATAACCTCAATATCCAAATTTGTGATACTTTGATATTGAAATATTTTTATTCAATGCATTAGATTGCAACACTAACTTTATTAGGAAATACTCAATTACACAATCCTTTCAATCTTTTCAAACAAAATAATTACCTCAATCTTTATTGACCTCAATATTTATAAAATGTCTCTGTACATATAATGTCTCCAAGCTTTCAAAACAATCACTATTGCAGCAAGTTACAAATCATATATAAAAGGCTTTAATTGTCCCTATGTACGCAAAATCATTTTATAATGTTGCAACCAATTCCATCTTAATCTTTGATGTGAAACCTCATTATATACCCCATAATCTCCAATTCCAAATGATATTATTATTGGTGTTATAATTCCTTAAAATTCTCTTTACATTCAATAGCCTATATGATTTACGCGTTTTTCCTCATACATTTCTATCAAAGGTTAAGATCATTAAAAACTCCTCAACAACTTCTAGTAGTGTCCAATATATATATAGCTAGTTCTAAAGAACTCCAGATCTCTTATAATTTCCTTGCAGTTTCTCACTTCATTATTATCTCAACTTTCTTTGGATCTCTTTAATCTTCAATATCTAATATTGTCAGGGGCGCTAATTCAATCAATTATTGCCAAAATTCCATATGCCCTTGATTAGTTCTCATAATTCCTTAAGTCACTAGTTCCCTGAAGAGATAATATTATCTCATATTATTTTCAATTTCCTAATTGACTTATCTGTCTTGAATAATTTCTCCATTCTTTAGTTTTCCTCAGATTTCACATCTATTTATTCCAATGTCTGCTCATTCATACCAATTTCTTCACACATTTCAATTTATCGCAAACTTTAATTCCTGTGTTGGTAACACATTCATCAGATATAATTTGTATCCCCCAAGCAAATTTGCATAGAATATGATGTGGACCCCAGTTCTCCTCACCTTAATAATAGTGTTACATTAAATTCCAAAAATCCACTCACATAATTGGATACTTTACCTCAAACAAAACGCATACAATCTCATTAGCATTTTCTACCTCATATTTTAGTGTTTACTAGGGATATGATTCCAATATTCACTTTTGATTCATTCCTTATTCATTTCTGATTTGTTCTTCCATTGGTCATTTTTAATTTGAATCATCTAATTTGTTGAAACTATCTTAGTGAAATTTTTCTTTGAAAGAAGATTCCTTGGTACTATCCTCGATATTGCTCATAAAATCCTTATCAATCAGTTATTTCCCATGATTACTTATCATTCATTCTTAGTACCTCAAAAAGACCAATTTCAACTTTTCATAACATCTTAATAAGATCAATTTATACTATAACTTATATGATCACAACATCCTTCATAATAAGGCTCAACAAGGTAATAAGCAAATTCATTAACTTTAGTACCTTGACATATACCATCAAAATCATTACATCTAGAAATGTATTTATGTCAATTAACCTATTAATAACATTCGCTAATGATACTTGAATTCCAATTAATTCTAGACAACAGTTGTATCCTTGTTCCTACCCATGATTGGGGTACCCCACACAATCGTGATAGAAACCTATTTTTTTCAGGCCACTATCGTGCCCTGCACTTTCCTCCTTTTATTATCAAACATGTTAACACCAATTTTACTCCAATTTTCTAGAATTTACCTCTTCCAAGGTTACCTCATTTTGTAATGGTTCAACTACCATATCGAATGCATCAATTTTTTTCTCATTTGATTTGTCATCTTTTTCTTTATCTCATTCCTATAAAAAAATCCTCTCTTATATGCATTTCTAACTTTCTCCTTACAACACATCATTCATTTCTTATTAATTCATTTATGACTATTTCATTCCCCTTTTCCTCTTTCCTCATTTCCATCTCATTTTCCTATTGTCATTTATTCATCTTACATATATATATTCACAATCCATTGAAAGTTATAGATGCATATTCATCCTGAAATTTCAATCTCAGATTCCACTAATATTTTCTTATGAAGGATCATAACTCTTATCACATTAATCAACAACTAGTTCATCTTCTTAAGATCATAATATATATATTTTTGTTTTCTTATTCTATTATGCTTGTATACTTTAATCTCATCATTTCTGCTTATATCCCTATTTTCCTTAAACACGTTTGAGGACATATCGCCAAAATACAATATTGACATCATATTTAGTAATACATCCACCAATACCAAAGCAGTGAATCTCTATCTATCTTATCGAACCATATACTATTTCTCCTTTTTAAATATCCACAAACTTTCTTTTCTTCACATTCTGACAAATTATCATTTTTCTCAGTGCTTCTCACAACTCTAACTCTTAAGGAATGTTCATGCATGTGACTCATATTGAGGATCAGTTGTCGTTGTCTGCTATGACTGACTAAAATGCATGTAAATTGACACACATTTCACAAATGCCCATATAAGATAGTAATTCTAGGCTCTGATACCACATATGTAGCACCCCAGTCCCGCAAGACATGTACCTGCCATCCTGAGAGATATTCGAGTCCGTGCGCTGCGAGGGTGACATGCTAAAGCACTCATTCATTCAAAACTTAGTACAAAGTTTTTTAAATACAATCAAATACGTAGAAATAAGTAATCAATTTGGGCCCATTACAAATACAAAACACTATTTTATAGAAATTGCGGAATACAAATTTATAAAAGAATAGGATAACACTAATATAGATGCCAACTGATCCCGATCTCTATCTCTTACTTGCATGCCATAGGCATACTCCCGTTTGTGTAACAGGGTACTCTTTAAGCCTGAAAAATAATTGTAAATTTTGGGTGAGTTTTGCGAACTCAATGAGTGACCATCATCGATGGCTCACCAAGTCACATAACACATAGATCACATTCATAACATTTCACATTTCACAAGCAATACAATTTAATCATTCATATTATGCATATGTAGTGTGTATGAGACCCACTTTCTATTTATTACTTTGTTATGACCAAGTGCCTAAACTGTCCCATTTAGGACTCATTAAACGTTGAGTCTAAGGCTCTGAATCACTTTGAACTCGAGGCTCTATTTCACTCGTTGAGCTTTAAGCTTTGATCGGTGGCTACTTTGGTCACAACTAATATTATGTTTCATGCATTCATAAAATGAAATGCATCAATCATATAAGAGCACTTATTCACTTTCACATATCATCGGACCTTAGTCTGGTATTCAACATTTATGTTGAGAAACATTTTGTGATCATGCATTCATGTTGTGAAGCGTTTGGTTCATCCTATTCACATACAATTAGCACTTCAATATTACATTCAAGCATAAGAAACCTCGGACCTTCATTTTTCAGAATCACACAATCAATTCACATCTCATTCATAATCACTCAAGTTATAACATAAACGAAACAAATAGTAAGGTAAGACCATCCAGATCTACTCACAACACGCTCCAAAATGTTATTGTCTGGATGGTCCATCAACGTCCGGAGGTTGACATTCCAATTGCTCCTCTAAATCAAATCACATACACATATATCACAATATGCACAATTATAATTGTTCAATAATGCATATATATGAAATTAATTATGTACAATGCATGTTCATGACAATCCCAGGTATCTTTCCTTTAATTTTAATTACAAAATCAATCCCATATCAAAAATCATCTAATTATAATTTATACATATGTTTATGCCTCACTAAAACTATTAAAATTTCCATTCCTTTCTTATTGACTCACTTCAGAATTTTTCCAAGTCACACTTTCGAGTCAATTATTCACATTCAATCAAAAAGTAAAACTGATGTAATTTGATCATACTCTCTTCTAGAAAAGTATTCCTCTATGTCTTATATTTCCATTGATACAAAAATCACTCAATTTGGTTCGGTAATTTGGAAGGTATGCCTCAAACATTATTGGGTTGTTCATATTCAAAAATAATATACTATACACAACTTCCATCCAAAAATTCAACATCTTAGGGACTGAATCATAATTTAAATTTTTCATATGATTTGTATGCCTATTTATTTAGTGTACTCCAAATCAACAATCATCTCATTTGAAATCCTATAGATCCAGATATAATCAAAATATTGAAGGGTGTTCAATAAGATGTTCCTATTTACACTGTTCCAACAGATTCTCTCATTTTCGTTCAATCAATCATTTTTCAAATCAATTTAGAATGCTACCAATTTTTGTGTAGAGGTAGAAAATTTCTTAATAATCCAATTGTTTAAGAATCAAGTCATTTGTAGGTCTAGAGAACAAGTTATGAACAAAAGAAGTAAGACTGTTCAGTAAAAGACAAAATCCCAAATGCACGATCGTGCATTTGCACGATCGTGCAAATTTCTCTTCACCTCCAAAGTCATTGTCGTGTGTTTACACGATAGTACTTTTTGGGTAACCCTCAATGTCACCGTCATGCTTTTGCCCAACGTTGCTTTTGGCCTAAAATCTTAAAAGTCACTTCTTCTTCTTCACCGACATCCCAACTTCTAAACTCCATAACTTTTGATCCAGAACTCCAAATTTTGCAAACTTTATATCAATGGAAAGCTAAAAGAAAGATATAAAAATTTTATAAAGAAATTTTGTAAAAATATTCTTATATCTTTACTGTAAATTTATCGAATTTCAGATAAAAAATTTCCACTCTCACTGTTCATTCTCAGAATTTTCAAACAACTTCCACTTTTCAAAACCAACACCTCAATTTTTAATCTACTCCACTTCACTAAACTCATTCAACACAATTTATACTACCTCTAAAATGCAATTTTAACCAAGTTCAATCAAGAAAAACAAATATAAATAGTTGACTCTTCATGCTCTGTCATACACCATTCACTGCATTTTCAACTTTTTATCACATTCACTATTTTCTTCTCAACCTTCATTTTTACACTCATTCCCATCTTGGACCATCATTTTTCAATTACTCTTTAACTCAAAAATCATTTCTTGATCATCTCTATGGAACTCACGTAAACACACACACATATATATATGCACAGTGAAGAAACAGATAACAGAGCATACCACCTTTATATACTTTCATTTCCTACACTCATCTTAAACACCATTTCATTGATATTTCTAACTCCAAAAACAATTTCCACAACATCAGATCACTAGAAATCCATCAAAAACTAAATAACGCTATAATCAAATTTTTCATCTCATCCACAGTATATATACACACACACACACACACACGTAAATGCCATGATCTAAGCAGTAACAATAATTCATCAAATTATTTCATGAATCCACAACTCTAAAGGATTTTATTCTCTACTTACTTGTTGAAAAGTCCAAAGGCTTCAACTATCTTCAAGCCCTAACTCCATGCAAGAATCACGTATTCACTGTGTAAGCTGATCAATTTCTGGTTTTCCTTAGGTAGAAAAGACAAATAGCAGTGTGGTTGAGGAAGGAAAAGCAAAGAAATTTCTCAGAAGGTGTTTGATGAAAAACCCTGTATATGGAAAGAATTTCGGAGAAGGTGATATGATAGAGAAGGAAACTTAGGAAAATTCAGTCTTCTAACTCACAAATATCATTACTTACTTTCTACAAGGTTTAAAAAAAATCACTTAGTTAGTGACACTTGTCACTTTCCTAATGCCTAAGCTCTAATTTAGTTTCTTTTGAAACTAACTACATTTAACTCTCGTCTTTAAGATCCAACTATCTCCAAATCTTCATTTCATTTCATTTCTTCTTTTTCCTATTTTCCATAATACTCTATAAATTCTGAAATAACTCATAAATTCACCAAAATTCACAAATATAATAATCCCATTAATCAATAAAATTTCCAATTTATTTTCCAAATTCACAAATTTCACAAAAATCACAACTCAGTCCAAATATACCCAGAATTATTCATGAATGCATGTACAACTATTTTCATGTGCAGAAAAATTCACTATTCATGTGTATGTGTATGACATATTATGCATAAGCATGACATTTGTTTCCTACTTTCTCATCAATTTCTCTCATTTATTGTTTTTGCCTTGACATGGGTAACGGGATGTTATAATATAAATGTATAAAAGTAAATTTAAAAATAAAAAAGAGTTTTTTTACCTCAAACTCCTAATAGTAAAATTCCTTTGTCACTTGAGAGACATTCTTCCGTATATAACCCCCAACATCAATCTTCTACTTGAATTTGGATGTCATGTTTCTTAAGTATGGTCCAGATGGAATCAACCTAATATTAAAATAATTAATTTCATACCTTTTTTAAATTTAAACCTATAACTTAATTATAAACATTTGGTGTTTCGTGTATTTTCACTTACAAATTATTGACAATTATGATGTAAGTTCTTCCATCAACTCCCTCAGCTCTAAGTTGGAGGTCGCCTCCTTCATTCGCATCATTTACCCCTAATATCTCTGTCAATATAGGGGTGATGAATGGTGTAGTAGTAGGTGCGGAAGGTGATGCCTCGTCTACAAGTGTAATAGTAGCTGAAGGTACAACATCTGATTCGGTTGCAACTGCAGAATGTGATGTTTCACCTGTATAGTAACTATCTCCAAATCGTGATCTGAACCTTGTTCGCATTATATACTGTTTTCTCTTTGATGGCATATTTCAACTTGAAATTCATATCCCATCCTTTGAATTAATATTTCCCATTTTCATCATTACAATTATCCTTGTTTCAATTACATGCTTCTCAATTGAAACTAATATTCTCAATAACTATTAGAAAATTATTTCCTATATCTAGTTACATATCCCTTAAATCATCATCTGACCTAACACTTCCAAGTTAAGTTATATCAGTAATTGGCCTTAGATTCTTAAGATTAAACTTGATTTCAGTTCTACGAGGGCCATACAATAGATAACCCTTTTTTCAGACCTTACCTACTCTTACGTAGAAATCTTTTTTTAATAATATGTCTAGATCATTCATTATAGTGTCAAATCTGGACAAATTTTTTTTAACTCAATACTAGTCTCAGTAGCTTCTCTTGGTGAAGAGCTATAAGACCTCTTTTTCTTTTTCTTTTTCTTTTTTCCTTTTGTTATACAGGAAAGAAAATAAGTATAATTTCTTATGTCCACTTTGATGGGGTCAGGGGTTTAAATCTATATGGAGGAGGTGAAAGTGTTTGCAATTGTCTCTCAATGTATTCACCTGTTCTTTTCTATCCATAGGTTTAAAGTCACCATCCCCTTAACACAATTGATTACTATTTCATCAAAATGCTCTCTTACGACAGCTCTATCAAAATTAGTCATCAAACAAACATCAATTCTCTTTAGGAATCTAAGAAAAAGTGAATTATACTAGACCTCGTGTGTCCATACAAAAGCTATTGGTTAAGAATAAATTCCAACATTGGTGACTATAAGCCTACTAAAAATATATATGCATGTTGTAGTATGAAGGTTTTGGATGAGATAGCTGAAAAGTTGGTCGCTTATCAGATTAACATTCCTCCATTATCATTTATTTGAGAAGTTAAAAAAAATCCTGGTGATATTTCAACAGTTTCAATCCAATTCAAGGAGACCAATATATGCAAGCTTATCGATAACTAATTGATTTCCTCTCTATGATCCAAAATCCCAATCTCTATATTTACCTTAGATTTAATATCTTTATTGTATATGTATCACCAATTTTGAGCCTTTGCGTAATAAGTGGAATCAGAATTTTCCAACCTGAAGACTAGTGGAAGAATAATTTGATAGTCTGAAAGCATCGTCTTGGTCACATGTATAATTAAATCATTTAACCAAGCCAATTAGAAATGATAAGATGTATGAGTTGAAACTAATAGGTATGAAACAGTTGTACATTTTCATTTTATAAGTACAAAAATAGGAATAGGTTCCTTTTAAAATGATGTACACGTAAAATGGATGGCTGCAAGTCTATCTATTAGAACCAATGTGTATCATATTATACTATAATTTAAGCATAATGCATTATAAAAATATCAATGTAAGTTATATCATATTTCAAGCAAAAGAATTGAAATTATGAAATGCATACTAAAAAAGAACTAAATTAAAAAACTGAAATCATTTTTTCAAAAAACAGTCATTTCATTAAAGGAGAAGCAAATGACTTATGAATTGTTGAAGACTTGAAGGTGTGAATATGGCCGACACGGCTTGGAATGACGCAAGACCACTGGGAAGCATATAGGGTCTGGACTTCCAAGTTACCGTAGACATAGTACTACTTTTCTGTCTCTTAATATTTTAATTTCCTACTTTATTAACAAAATCCTTGAAAAAATAGCGATATAACGTTACTATAGCCCTACTCAAATTGAAAGCTAGTAAATCTCATAGTCCAATCACTATGGATTAGTATTCAAACATGGAAATGTGTGATGTCTCGAATGGTGGAGAAAGCACGTGTAAATAACATTTATCTGGTAATAAAAACATATTATTAAGGTATAGTAATATTATCCCTGAGGTCTAATTTGTCTTTGTCAACTTGTCTTTGGTGTTCTTCACTTGTGTATATATATATATGTGCAACTTGGCTAATACCTGTCTACTGCACCAATCAGCAATCTCTCTTCAATCACTCCTCCATTTCACTTGCTCATACACAAATCTCTTTCAAGAACTAAGGCATATCATATTATTCTATAATTTAAACATAATGCATTACAAAAATATCAATGTAAGTTATATCATATTTCAAGTAAAAGAACTTAAATTATGAAATTCATACTAAAAAAGAACTGAAAATAAAGAACTAAAATTACTTTTTCAAAGAACAGACATTTCATCAAACACCTTACATGCATTAGAAATTCATCCCAACATCACAACCCTTCATGTCTTATCCTTCTATAACTAACATTTACACCTTAAAGTTGTTTTCCAATCATAAAATACACAAATAAACGAAAGTAATCAAATACCTAAATTAACTTTCATCTAATATACGAAAAAACACATAACAATGGTGGCAAAAATACCTCCACCAAAGGACAAAATGACAATTGTTGGAGAAGACATCATCGATGACCAGAAAAGGAGTCTACAACAAAGAAACCGGAGAGAAGAAAATTTCACGAGAGGAGACACAATAGGAAGAAGAAGACACAGGGAGTGCGGAAGGAAAGCATTCGAGTGAGTTTAATGTAAAAGAAAATGACATCGTTTGGTGTTAAACCAAACAACTTCTTTTTCTTTTACTTTAAAATGCTAAAGCCGAAGTAGAAAATAATGTTTAGCTTGAAAATTTACGATGGAATTTACCAATGGAAAATTTCCATCAATAAACTCAAAACTTTTTATTCTGCCAACAATTCTCATTTTCTTTACCGATGGAGATTTTATACTGTTGTTAAAGTCCGTCACAAATTTAATCAGGATGATTTTCCTCCATATTTAGCTACGGATATTACTATCACCATTAAACAAAATTTTTTCCATCAATGTTACCGAAGGAAATTGATTTTCTGTCGGTAATTTGCAACAATTTCTTTTTCGTTGGTAATTTTTCATCGATAATTCCTACTTTTCTTATAGTGCCACAAATACCAATGTTGACAACTGTGTACCACTTGAAAACCTAATTTTCAAAGTATAAAAGGAAAAATTAGGAGGAAGAGTAGAGAGGAGACTCAATAATCATAAGAAAAAATCCCAGCATGGTTGCAAGCATAAAGGACAACCAAAGAAACCCATTTATATTGGATTTTCATCAATCTATAGTGAAGTTTATTAAACCAAAGAAACCCTCCCCGGCGAGTCGCGGGCCCGATGTCCTACGTAACATCTAGACGCACATCTCACGAGGGAGGAATTTCTCACCACGAAAGAAACCTCAAATCAAACCTAATTTAACGTCATCCGAATAAAACTTGATAATTTCACTCTAATTGTCCCCCAATAAAAATTTAACTGCTTAG
>JANZLF010000008.1:20941825-20953294 GCA_026546835.1 Erythroxylum foetidum
GACTGATAGACTTGTCTATTCTGACATTGGATGACTGTACCAGATGATTATTATTTTGGATTTTAATTTACTGATTTCTGATATATTGTGATTTAATGTATTGCGATGCCATATGGATCATTAGCGGAATTTTCTGGTAGTGAATATTTATCGTGGGATACGCGTCGGAGCGACCTTCGGGCGTCCCGATGTGTACCCTACGGTGAGGGGGCGCTACAAATATGAACATTACATCTTGTCTCTCATGTTAAATGCACAAATTTAACACAAAACAATAAAGTTACATGAACAAAATCAATGTTCTCCGAGTAATTAGTAGTAGCCATCATCTCCCCAGCTAATCCCTTACAGTTATGTATGGTGTAGGATCCAATCCCATCTTTCCACTGCTCCTTTAGATGAAGACAAAATTCTCCAGTTTCATCATGTTATTTTGAACTTCAAAGGGTAAAGTAACCGCCAAGAAGTTATTGAAAATTCTTTAGAACAAAATTCTAGAATATAACAACAAACATGCTATAATAACTTGACAGACAAAATCATAAGATTGAAGGAGAAAATTTACTTGAGTGGCATCATAAATTGTGTTGAAGCTAATGATGTGATCATTAATATTTTCAACACCATATTTTTGCATCATGGTCTTCTCTACCAATTTCCCTGTAGTACAAAAACATCAATAAATTAGTTTAACACCATTGATAGTATATTGCCAAAAAAAATATAATTACATTAAGACAAACTGAATTTAACTCACCAATATCTTATGTTTCCCTTTTGAGCATAGTGGTTTGATTCGCAATACCAACTTTGGCCAGGTCAGCATCCGGATCAAACCCCTTAGAAATTACATTTTTGATTTTCTGCAAGCATGGCAACAATTATCTGATAAACTGTGGCATATAACAAAAGCAGGTGATTAAATCAAGAACAATCAGAAATTATACCTCTAAGAACTCCTCTTTTGTTGAGCTAGATCCATTGAGTCCACCTTCAAGAATGTAATCACAGATATATGCTGCCTGCATAAAGTTAAAATCCATTCAGAGCCCAAGATCATGATAACAAATAATGCTATCATTTTCATTAGGATAACAAAGTTACACAAAGAATTCAATACAAATTTCATATCTAGAAATAAAAATAAAAGAATTACTAACTTTTGGACTTCAAACATACCTCTTTCATATTCTTCACAATGATGTATTTTCCTACAAAAGAGGCAGTTGCTACAATTTTCTCATGAGCATATTTACCATGAATGATCGAAGTGTACTGTCCCTTCTTGTGTTTCTTAACAGTAGTCCAGACATTTAAAAGGTTTGAAAGTGAGAAAATATATGCCAAAGTGACAATGAAAGCAGATGTGCTTTAAAGCAATAAATAACAACTTCAACATAGTCGCACCTTAGATACCCAAAGGCAAGTTGTATCAATGACTTGTACGCCTTTTTTGCTTAAAGCCAACATTTTATCAAAAGCAGCCCCAAAAGCAGGCAAAACGACAACGTCACCGTCGTTTACTACCTCAAACTTCTTCTACCCTTCCTTAATAGGAATGTCCTTAACTTCCATCTCCTCTAGACGATGTGATAAAAGGAAAACAGATAAGTTTAACCGTTAAGTAGCTACAAAAATAGTAAATTTCCAGATATGCATAAAAAGTACACAACCATCATAACATTTATGGCAATAAACTAAACAGCAACAAATGCTATCATAATGGAACAGGGTCTGGTAAGTGTAGACCTTATTAACAGTAGGATTGTGAATGATCTTATTAGTGATCCATATCTTCTCTTTAGGAAACTGTTTCCTCATCTCATATGCAATCTGAACAACTCTCTCTACTCCCCAGCAAAAGCCATAAGCTTGACTAAATTTCAAAGTAACATTTCCCCATGTATACTCATTCCCATTTTCCTTCAAAGTTTTTATAATATCTCCTAAGTCCCCCAGAAAGATAGTTATTTAGAACTCACATACGATTATAAGGACTGAGAATTTAAAACTATAGTCATTTTAAGCTAAAAGAAATCAAAACACAAAGCCAATAAATGAATTTATCCAAACTTAGCATCAAACAAGCACAAAAGTTGTTGCTTTTTCCCTCTATGACAACTTCACTCAATACCATAAGATTTCTAGTGATCTTATTAGCCTGTAATACTACAAAGCTACAGAGGGAAAAGAAAAGAACTTTTCCTTAAGAAAAACAAACTTGAAGCTGATTAATAGAGAGATTAAGCACTTTCAATCAACGGATTTTTCCAAAAGCCTCCGACAAGAATCTCAATCGCCGGTTAGACAAATCAATCTTATCCAACTCTGCTTCTTTAGACTGGTGAAGAATCGCAACCACCTCCTCATTCATATCCTCCTCCTCCTCCTCCTCCTCCACAGTCTCCACCACCACATCCTTCCTTTTACCACTCTTGGCGTTCTCATATATCTCAGCCAATCGCTTCTCCGTGTCCTTCAACAGCTTCTCGTAAGCGTCATGCATCATCTCCAACTGCACTATCATCTTGAACAAGCTCCTCTCCTTCTCCGAGATAGTGCATTCAATTTCTGAGAGCTTTTGCTTGGTTGTGTCGACAAACTCATGGTTGGGTCATTGGCCTAGAGTTTGGAGCATGGCTCGAGTTTGGGACAGGTTCGAAATGACGTGCTTCATAGAAGCTAGGAACTTGGGGTCAGACAAATGGGGGAGGTTGCGAGGAGGGGGAGATTGGAGGCGGTTGCTCGACGTCGGAGGTGCATGGGTGATTTGGGCCCGAACGAGGGGAATCGGGTGAGGACGTAAGAGAGGATTAGAAAGGATTTGGGGTTGGGATCCATGGTTACTTTGTATGAACAGAACAGAGATTGATTAGCAGAGTATGTAGCGGATGATGATAAGTGTGTGTGTGTGTATGATGGTAATTTTGGTAATGCTCTCGAATTAGAACTGAGCTTTCCGCGACATTTTCTTCAACAAAACATCTACAAATCTGAAAACGTCGCAAAAATTAGAACATTTGGTGACGTTTTTTAAACGTCACCAAAAGTTTGAATATTTCGCGACATTTTATCGAAAAAAACGTTGCGAATAGTATATATGATATTCTTGTAGTGATTTTAGAGGTGCATTATGAAAATTCATCTAAAAGGAGATTTTTTTTAATTTTAGGTATGAACATTTCAATTCTTGGCATCTATTTTTACATCATGAATGGCTTTCTGTAAACATGTCAGGCCTATAACTAGTACTTGATCTACGTTTGATTCACTATTGAATCTGAAAATGAATACATCATCTCATTGATCAAGGTACCCTCTAATCTAGTTTCTTCTAGTTTGTCAGAGCCGATTGTTGTACGTAAAGGGAATGTAGATCTTTTCTCAATTAAATACCCTGAGAACTAGCCTGACCATTTCTTAGTACCCTTTTTTTTAATCTTTACTGGATATTTTATGTGTAGAGTAATCCCTTATGAAAGAGGTTATATCTTAGTTTGTTGAACATAGAGGAATCACCTACTACCTATCTACGAGAAGGTTTCCCAACAAAAAGATTGAGAGGTTGAGGAATCAAAGGTTCAAAGTTAATACATAAGTTTCCAACTTTGAATATAGTAGAAGACAATGCTGCACCACTAATGCATTAATAATGTTGCTCCTTTCAATCGGAGGAGTTAAGGGTATTAGGTTAGATAGAAGAAATTAGGATTGAGGTAGAGTTAAAGGAGGAAATTGAAAGGGCACTAAATTAAGGCAAGTTGAATATTGACATTGGAAAAAGGGTTACAGAGGGTAAGAAAGCTAGGTTACTAGTTTCTATTACCGAAAGTTACTTAAAAAATTCAGTGTCTGTCACGGGGAATTTCCTAGAACAATAATAAAAAAAGGATTAACGTACGTTAGGAAAAAAAAAATAATACATGGGCTAAGGAAAGTCAAGCCTATTTTTAATTTGAAAAAGATATAGGAAAAGCTAGATAAAGGGAAGATATAGAGAAATTGCTAACCCCTAGGCTCACTTATTCATAATAATAAACTCCATCATTCTAAAAAATCATTTTTAAAATTAATGACTATAATTAGTATTTTATCATTAAGATTTCAAATCTCTCAAAATAATTTTTGAGTAAAAAAACAAAATATTTAATGTAAGAATAAAATGTTTGAATAATTTTATAGTTATGCTTATGTTTTAACTTAGAGAAGCTTAGTGTGTTTGATAATTTGAACTTTATTAAGTACGTTTAATATTGGAATGTAACTATGGATAATATTATTACATTAGATGTTTACTTTAGTAAAAACATGTTTCTGTAATTCATTAAATCAAAAGTTCTTAACCAGAATATTGAAAATTAAATAAAAAGTTCACAGAATATTAATAAATAAACCAAAAATATTTACTAGTAAACTAGCATAATAGGTTTATGTTAAGCATTTTCATGTTACTTCTTAGAAACAAAGGTCCCGTGAAACCCGTATGGCACCCTACGAGGGAGGCTAATGATAGCCGCTGGCTTGCTTCCGAAAGCTTTTGCATCGATTACATAAGCCTACATGTGAAACCATAAACCAAATAAGAATTGTAAAATTATTACATGTTAAGGATATATTAACCTTAAATAGTTGACCATCATATGAATTAATTGGTTTGCTAACAGAAATACAAAACAATAGAAATAAAAACATACATAATTAAGGACATAATAACGCTTAACTTATTTGCTTACTACCTGAGAGACATTGCTCTCTTCATTGTGAACATAAGTAACAATCCAACCATCATCTTCGTCAACACCATTCTCCTTAGGCACGAACGTAATTCCTGTGCAGTATACATTATTTGGTAGCTTATGATACTCTGTTTCTATCAGCTTCTCACCTTTCTCCTCCACCTGATTATGCAGTACTTGATCTTGTTACAATAAGAATTCCAATCTTTTATGCTATAAGTTTACTGGGTACAACTTTATATGGGCCAAAACAAGAAAAAGATAAATATAAGGTCCTATTACCGCAAGTTCTGTTGACTGGTAATCGTCAAAGTATAATTTTGCTATAGCTGAATATTTGGCGATGCCTGATCAAAGGAAAACTCGATAATGGGTGGAAATTTTGATTATAGATCGAAAAGACAAAAATGATTTGTACGCAATACTGTTGATGAATTCGAATAATTACCAGAAGTAGAGCTTGCCATAGAATGAATAACCTGGGTGTATCCATACTTTTGTTTCAAGCCTGTAAATGCTTCATTGATTACTGGAAAATCCATAGAGAAATCAGCCGTAGTTAGATATCTTTCCTTGACATGTCCAGTTGCCATGTTTAGCCTCCACTCGTACACTCGATGAATGAGGTATCCATTTTCGGATGAACCATCAATGTAATCATTGATCTTGTATCCTTTTGAATACCACTCAAACTTATTCTTGCCCCACTCAGGGCCTGATATAATTCCAGCATTAGCCCTACATCCCCTTACTACCACCTGCTTAAGCAAATGAACGTTAAAAGTTTTAACACGTTTGGTTATGACCTTTTAAGAGTTTATATCAATCAGCAAATATGGAAGAAGTTTAACAAATCAAGGTGCTTATCAATCTTAAGTAAAATTTGCAATTGAAATGAAGCACAACCATCTTTCCAAAGTCGAAAAATAGTAAATTCCGCTCTTTTAAATTAATTTTTTTCGAGAAATCTGTTTGAAATTAATGTAGGAATAATTGTAGAATTAGAAACAGAAAATGAGTCAAATTTACGAAAAGTAAAACCTCAAATCATGTGAACATAGTTTGAAAAACCATGCTAAAGAATCAAGATTTGTTTAAGTATACCACAGTGTTTTACCTCATTCCCATCATCAAAGCAATTTACGATGTGCATTGTGCAATTGGGTTCTACAACAAACCATTTTACTGAATCAGCATCACCATAGCGAGGCATCACCCCAATTCTGGCGCCTGCTTTCTCATCATATGTTAAGAACCTATATAAACGAAGGTAATCCATCTATAAGCTATCAACCCTGTCTTCATCTACGAAGTAGGCGACATAGAAAATCTCATAGTATCACTTACGAGCCACCTTCGATGACCCTTCTTGTGCTAAATATATAAGGATGATCAATGATCACATTGTATCTGATTCGCAATAAAAATATCGCATTAATGAATGTTGGGAAAATCAAAATATTACAAGAATAACAAGGAAGTGCATGTATTGGTACGAAAGAGTAATCAAAACTTGTTGAAAATCATACTTTTGTGTAACCCCAATGTCATGGCTAAGGACACTCCTTTTGAACTTGAGGTCAACTTTATGTAACAGTTTCTTTCCATCAGCTGAAATATGCAGTATATAAAAAATATGTATCCTATATAGTTCAGAAAAGGTACATGAATAAATATAAAAAAAATTATCCAAATTTTGTTGAGTGTTTAAAAATGGTTTGTAATGGGATGGTGAAATCTATTTGAGCACTGACATATTCTTTGACAATGTGCGTTACATTAATATAATTTCTACAAATTTTAATATGTAATATTATAAAAAAAGTTATGATATATTTAATAAATTATTTTGTTAAAAGATCAATGTTATTTAAAGTAATTTAGTCTATCAATAATTTACCTGATATTATCCCGACAACGTAGTAAGGTTTCTTGACATCTATGCCCATGATGATTAGCTCTCCGGATTCAGGAGCTTTCTGTGTCATCCATGCATAAAAATACTATTCAAATTTTCTAAACGTAATCATGTCAAAGTAACTGGGTGATAATATGGTTCGTTTTATAGACCTTTACTGGAAAAATAACTATGTAAATTGATCTGATAATAGGAATGTGATTTTCTTCTCTCATGCATTTGACCTAGGCCTAGCTGCAAGGATGAAGGGAAAGAACCTTTGGATGGCTAGTAAAAGGCCTATCCCATTCTCCATCAAAATCCCAAGTATCAATTGTTTCTAACGTGGTAATATCAATCTCTTGAGCCTTGTAATTCTCTGTGTTAACGTAAAGCTTCTTTGCATGCTCAAAGACGCTGACATTCTGATAGTATTTAGAAGTTGTTCCGAATCTCAACTACGAGGAGTGTTAAAATCATTAGCTTCATAATAAAAGACAAGATAAATATGAAAAGGAAAACCATCTTTTCTCAACACTGTCGAACATACAATGTTGAGAATCATTGCCGTGAGAACAGCTAAGGAGTCCCCAGTCAATGTAGGAATAACAATGGACCTGTTTCCTTCCTTTTCCAGCTTGAAGGTCTCAGTCTCAATGAATTTATTTTTGTACGAGATGGTCCAATTTCCGAGATCATTCTTCTGAAAATATAGTGCATGTAGCATTCCTTCACCCTCTACCCAAGTTTGAGATGTTTCACCAAAAACTGAGGTTGCCGCTTTCCATCCTCCAAATAGAGGATTCCCGCCTTTGACGTTATAGTTAATATTTACTCATTGCAAATATTTGTTATGTATGCATTCATATACTATAAATTTTCAAAAGGAATAAGAATTTTGATTTATCGAACAGGCATTAGTAATATATTAACTAGTTTAACAAGATAACAAAACAATTATTTTATTCAAATTTTATTTTAATACTTAATAATATTAATAAATAGGATTTTAATTTCTAATTATAAAGAAACTAATGAAAATTTTATTTATTTTTAACATTAATAAATAAAATTTTATTTTTAATAATTTATCATATTTAAATATTTCATATATAATTGTAATTAATTTTATCAATAAATTAATTAATACTATTTACCAATATAAAGTAATATATTAATAAGTCTTGTATAATAGTAGATTGCATATTTCATTAGTTATTTATTTTCCATCTAATAATAATAACTAATATAACCAATTTCTTATACTTTATTGTAATTAATTTTTTTAAATACTTGAAAATTGGTTTTTATTTTTTTATAGTTAATCAATAATTTTTTATTTTGTTTTTTATTTTATTAGTATTCAATTTAATTCTGACTAAGTTTTTCTATTGTAATCAATTTAGATTGAACATAAATTTTGAGTAATCTTCATTTCTTATACATTTGCTAAATTTAATAACAATGCTAATTAATTTTTCTTATCTAAGCGACCTGTTAGATTTAGTACAAGTAAAATAAATGTTTAAGTAAAAATTAATATTAATATAAATATAAAAAAATTCTAAAACATATTAATCATCTTATTAATTAGTATTATAATATGATTAATAAAAATCTTAACATACATTCATTTCAAACTTATCAATACATTATTAATTATTAATTAGATGTGATAAATTAATTTATTATAATTATGAATTAAATCAGAATAAATATTTATTTTTAACTTTTAAATATAATTAATGATATGTAAATATGATAAATCAATTAAGTAATGAGAATCTTTATAATTTTATTTATTAACACTAGAAATCTATCAAAATCACTAACTATTTACAGAATTATTAATTTAAAATAAATTGATAAATTAACCAAATTATTTATTATTAGTAAATAATAAAAATAAAGAATTTTAATTTATTTCAACTTAAAATGATGATTATATTACTTAAAAATTAATTTTAATTTTTTTAATAAAATTAATTGATAAAAATATAAATATAAGTAAGTAATGGAATATAAATATGATAAATCAATAAAATATTTGTTATAAATACCACCCTTACGATTTACCAATTCCTAATATCTTGCGTCCTAAAAATACTAGTGTGTGAAACTTAAAATAATTCATTGATTCCAAAACTTTTACAAAATACAAGAACTTCTCTCCTAATATTTTTTAAGTGAATCATACGAGAAATTAATAATTTTTATACTTCAAAACATTTAGTTGCATGTTTGAATATTGACTAACTTCCAATTGGATCCTCAAAATTTTCATGAATATTTTGTTTAAATGTTTCCATCGGTGTTATGCATCAATTATAACGTGTGTACATACCGTTTCGTACATACAAACCCTCGGGGAAATCTGCCGGAATTTGTCCTTCAATGCAAATAACTTGAACAGCTTCTCCAATTTCTTCTACGGGTGCAAAGTTGCTCTGCGTTTATAGTTTTTGGTTATCTTTTGTTAAACGTAAGTCTAATCATAAAAATAATATTAGCAGGTTCCCGATTGTATGAGTATCGATTACGATATATGCACCACTACATGTTATAATTTATTAGAATTAAGAAATAATTTTACAAATTTTAATATCGACTGAGTGTTAAATAAAATATGGTGCCGAATATATAAAACATTCCTCCTCATAAGTAAAGCTTCTCGATACAGTATAGTTTAGAATAATCATTATAGATTTCGGTCATTTGTTTTCATGAAATTTTCCTAGTTTTCCTGTATAAAAAATTCCTTTATTCCTAAAAGGCTTGTGATGATTTCTCTTTCTTTAACATTAATTGCCAGTAGTTTCTTTTCTTCCCAATTCTTAAGTTGGATTTTTTTTAAGTCTAAACTCATAAGATGAGATTTTTGTAAATAAGAGGTTTATCTATGATATATGTGTCTTTTACGGTCTAAACTATGTTGGATTATGTAGTCAAGCAATCAGGAGGAGGTTGTAATTTAGTAACATAATTATTCAAAAGTATTATTCATCTTATATATATTCGTATGTATATGAAGAAGTTCATAGGGTTAAATATACATTACAAATAAATAATGATGAGATCATAATTACAAGATTTATATTACATTTATGTATTATCCTTAAATTATTCCTAATCATTATTTTGTTAAGACTAAACATTAATAAAACGTAAAATAACTAGCACGTGTATGTATTTTTTTTATAAAAGAAGCAATCAATCTCATAAATTAAAGTATAAGAATACTTAAATAAATATGTGAATATTTATTAAAGAATAAATTTACTTAAGTGATCCTATATGAAAAATTCATTTGTAACATTACTTGTATATCTATGAAAATTCTCATCGTAATAATTATATAAGTGATTCTTTTACTTAGATTAAAAAAGTATATCATATGAGAATTGATATGTTTTGATATTACTTATGACATATTCTAATCAATAATAATTTAGCTAGTAGTCATCAGATATTGTATAAACTATATGAAAGTAGTTCAATAATCAACAATATGAAAGTAGTTCAATAATCAATATAGGATTTATCACTCAAGTGGTTATAGAGAATGTTTAGTTGTTCTCGATTAGTATTATTTAAGAAATTTTTAGCCAAAGTGAAATAATATTTCAAAATATTAAATGCCATTAATTGAATTAATTATTAATGGTGGAGAATTAATATCACTAGAATGAAATAAAATAGAAATTAATTTAATAATTTATGTCTAATTAAAATATTCTATGATAATAGAATTGAATTATGCTAAAAATTATGTATGAAAAGATTAGCTAAAATTATTTTAACATTTTTAAATATTTGGATAGTTATGATGTGTTGCTAGACATCAACCTTAATCCATAGGTATAAATTATTTAATTAGAGAATTAATAATGAATAAAAGAGTTTAATTTAACTAATTCTAAATATAATTTAGAGTTATAATTTATATTCATTATAACTCTAAAATTTGAAAATTTTATTATTAAATATAAAATATTTCATAATTAATGATCAATATAAAATATTGAATCTTTTTTAATATAATTGAAACTTAATTAGAATTAATTATAATTGCTATTAATGTTTAATTTAAAATAGAATTTTATCTTGATTGAAATGCTAAAATATTCAAAACCTATTTGAAATAGGCGTACGTAGGCTCCAAAGACGTAGCACTTTTTGCCTAACATACTCTATAATAGTTATAATGTTCATTTAACTCGTTTTATCGAAACTATTAGAACTTATATAACTGTCGTAATTGAGATGAATCAATTTCAAAAATAGTTTGAGAGAAACAATAAAAAATTCAAGTTTTAAATAAGTTACGAACTAAAATTTATCCTTTATTATATTTTATATGTTACTCATATTATAGATTTAAAGTGATTATTTTGGTTTCAAAAAATTAAACAAAATAGTTTCATACCAATCTAATTTGATATAAATGGCCTATGTTTAAACTATTAATTTGATTAATAAAATCTACTACGATACACACGATGAGTTAATTCGAATCCATGATTTAAGAGTAACGTTGTTTTTGATTACTATCTCTTATATGTAGAGACAGAACAAGACAAAAATTTGGAAACATAACAGAATAAAAATTGGAGATAGTAAGATGTTTGGTTGTGATGAAGAAGAGAAATCAAACTGTCTCCGTCTCGGAGACAGAAATGTGTTTAGTTGCACTTGACAGAACATAAAAACAGTGTCAATGACTAAAATACCCCTGTAGTATAATATGGTTGGAAATATGTAATTCATTGATTATTTTAAAACGAATGATTTGTATTAGTAAAAAAGTTAACAAATAATAATAATAATAACAATAAC
>JANZLF010000008.1:20991448-21003502 GCA_026546835.1 Erythroxylum foetidum
GAAAGTGATAATATGTGATATTCTGTGAATTGTGTGAATATGCATGAGTTGAGTGAACCATCGATGATGGTTTCTCACTGAGTTCGCAAAACTCACCCAAAATTTGCATATATTTTTCAGGTCTTGAAGAATACCCCGGTTGACACGGGAGTATGGCTACTGTAGACAAGTGAAGGATAGAGGTCGGGATCAGTCCGTGTCTGCATTAGTGTCTTATCGAATTGTATTTCGCAATCATTGCGCAACAATGCTTTGTATTTATAACGAGCCCATTGTGGTTGTACTGTTTTACACATTGACTGATTGTAAATTATTATTGGATGACTGTAATAACTGAAAATGATTAATTGTGAACATGGGCTCAGGTTCCTTACTGTTTATGATGCGTTAATGAATGGTTCAAAAAAATAAATAAAGAGAGGAGAAAATGTTATACTGAGTTTTAATCGATTGATGTAATACGCCACTCTCGCGGGGCACGGACTCAGATATCACTAACGATATCGGGTTCGGGTCACTCGGGAGTGGGGTGTTACACTAACTTCCTTCTTTCTTCTTTCTTCTTCTCCCATCCGAAACTCACTTCTCCCTTTTCTCCCTTGTTTCTTTTCTTCTTTTCTTTCCCTCAAAGTCGTGCATTCTCTTCATTAAAAACGACAGCCCCTGCTTCATTCATTTAATGAATGCCAAAAGACCATAATGCCCTTACATATATGTCTTATAACTTAAAACCTTAAGTACTCTTCCAATTTTGCCCTTATGCATTTCTAAAACTTTAATTCAATTTAATCCAATCAACCTATGACATATGATCATACTCAAATTAATATGCTAATTATTCACATTAACATGCTAATTTATTCCTAAAAAATCATAAATTATAACAAAGTCTCAAAATGTCATTTAATCATGCTTAACTTAGGACATTTTTTAAATCATCAAATTGAAGGAATTTGCTAAAACTTCCTTTTATAGAAATGTTCCTCATTGTCTTAATTTCATAACGCAACCAAAATCATTTAATTTGGTGCACTACTCCAAAAGTTATACTTCAAACATTTCGGACTATTCTTATGCTAACACATTTTTCAGCGATTTAATTCCATCTACAAATTGACATTCTTAAAGACTAAATTGAAACTCAAATCCTTCACAACATTTTTATTCCTCTTTCACTAGTTTAATCCAAATCAAGAATCACCTCATTTGGATGACTAGAGCAAAAGTTATGGCTAAAATACTTTCAGCTCTTACTAATCCAAGACTAAACACTAAACCCAACTTCAATTCAGAAATTGAAAGTCTTAGGGGCTAAATTGAAATTTACTTCCTCATATGACTTATATTCCCATGTCTCTATTTTATTTTGCAATAAGAATCAATTCAATTGGATCTCCATAGACCAAGAATTCACCAAAATACTAAACCATGTTCAGAAAATTTCCCAACTCACTTTGACTAAATCAATCATCATCAATTTAATCTAAAAAATTCACAATTTTCCATGGACGGATAGAAGGATGTCTTATAAATTCAACGCTTTAAAAATCAGGTCGATCGGAGGTCGGACGAAAAAGTTATGATCAAAAGAATGGAGAGAGGTCGGTCAGGAAAAATTCCAAATCAGAGCTCGCACTCACCAGCGGGCGAGGCGCTCGCTCGCGAGTCCCTCGCCAGGGCGACCAAGCGGGAGCTACCGAACGGGAGCGACTGAGAGGGATCAACCGAGTAGGAGCGATCGAGCGATAGCGACTGAGCGGGATCGATCGAGCAAGAGTGACTGAGCGGGAGTGACCGAGCGGGAGCGACCGAGTGGGATCAACTGAGTGGGAGCGATCGAGTGGTAGCTAGCGAGCGGGAGCGAACAACCGGGATCGACCGAGCGGGGACGACCGAACGCTGCTGCTCGCCAAGGCGAGCTTCCAACTTCTAAAATTCATAACTTGTACCTCAGAACTCTAAATTTTTCAAATTTGGTATCAATGGAAAGATAAAAGAAAGCTATACAACTGTCGTGAAGAACTAGAAAACCAATTCCGTCTCTAAAGTACTCAAATTTTCAATCAAAGTTACCGCCCCTACTAGTCATCCAAAAACAATAACTCAACTTCTAAAATTTCTATCTTTCAACTCCAAGGTCCAAACATGTCATATTTTATATCAATAAAAAGATCAAAAAGCAACCTACAACTTTCATGAAAGACAGAAAAATCAATTTGACCTCTAAAGGAGTCAAAAATCACTTCAACGTTCCTGTCCACTAATACTCTTCCCAAACAGTAACAGCAACTTGTAAAAATCATAACTTCTTATCCCTTGTTCTAAAAATTCTATACTTTATATAAATGGAAAGATCAAAACATAATCTAAAACTTTCATGAAACACTTAAAAGCAATTTCAACCTCTATCTGGGTCAATTTTTCAATCAAAATTTATGCCCTGTTAAAATCACCTAAACAATATCCAAACTTCACACATTCACATCATTGTAAAGCTATGCAAACTCTCTATAACTTTCATGTAGACCACTTACTCCAATTCAGACCATACCAGCACAGAAATTGGCCTCAAAGCAGTACACACAAACTTACTTTAATGGTCATTTCCAAAAATAAAGCAAAATAATACTTAAATTCGAATGATCATAACTTTCAATCCTGATATCGAAAAATATCATACTTTATGGCGATAGAAAGCTCTCAATAAAAGCTACAAGTTTCATGAAGATCATTTTATCAAATTCTGCCTAAATTAGCCCAAAACAATTTACAAAATTTTAGCCCAAAAAGTCAACTCTTTATCTCAAAAAAGTCAAACTTTCATAATTCAACAAATTCTCACATTTTCACTCTTTATTTCTTGATTTTCAACTTCCTTTTTAATCAACTCATTCATTTTAACTTTTATAACTCATACAAAATTACTCAAGTATCAAAGTCATCAAAACCAATCAATTCTTTTCTCATCAATTTTTCTTAAAGCATAATTACATCTATAATACAATACATATACAAAAATACTCATTTCATACATTTAATATTTCTAAATTTCACTAAAAGATCGGGGTCCAACACCCTTAGTGTGTGTAGTGGGTAAGTCAATGCAACAAGTCATTTGGGATCTCAAATCAACTCAACATCAAACACAACTATGCAAGATAAACAAGATTCAACAAGATTAGAAATAGACATATATGAGACTTCATATATTTAAGCTCAGAGCTCTACATCAACAAATCCTAACAACATAATGAATATCCAACATTTGATAACTCTAATTAAGAATGTTCAACTACAAATAACAAATCCTAAACCTAGGAGTTCATAAATCATAGCTAAACATAGATTAAGCTACTCTCCTTTTAAGCCCGTTGAACTCAAGTCATTGTCACATATTCAAAAGGATCGAGGATGTCTAACCATGCATAGCTCCAAGAGACTTCATAATCGAGAACCCATTGGAGATACCCATGGTAACAACCGAAGGTGGAAAAATGGAAGAAAAATGATATGAAGAGAGAAGACAATGGAGAAGGCGTCGATGGGGATGAAAGAGAAATGAGTATGTGTGAAAGAAGTGTCTCTAGTGTGTATGAAGTGTCGGCTCCCTCTTTATTCCGTTAACTTAGCCTAAAATAGGTCTTTTCCATAAAATAGGTCAATGGATATGGTTGCACAGTCGGTTACTGTGCCAAAAATGGTCCGGGTCTGTGCCAATTCAAAGGTTTCACCATGGCAAGAGGAAGAGTTCGTTGCAGCGAGTTCGAGGTGGCAAACTTTTCTCGAAAGGTTTATTAAATCAGCTTCAACTTTGCCTGCGGCGCAAATATAGTCTTTACCGCAATGAACTTTTCCCAAAAGGTCTCTTCAACAAATCTTCAGAGTTCACCGCGACAAAACATCCACGTCGCTGCAGCAAACTCTCCTGTTGACTTGCCATCTTTGACGTTCACTCCTTAGCTCTACTTCTTGAATCTCCTACAATAAAAAATGGTAGTTTGTAGTATCAATTATCCTAAAAATCAATTTAGTGCAATTATTAATCATTTGTGGCAATTTTACCCTCAAACTTCATAAATTAAAGGTAAGCACTCAAGAGTCAAATTAAGCATAAAATCTGAAAATAAAAGCCAAGAAGTGTAACAAAAATCATAAAATTGTCACCAATTGATATAAGAAACTTGAGTTCAATCAGATGATAACAATCAATATTATTTAGTTATATTTAAAATTCAAATTTATTTAACTGAATTATCTTATTTATCCAAAAGATAACAATATAAAAATGGTTATATAACTTAGTTATCTATTTAAATGAAAGGATAAATGTCTAACAACTCCAATTTTACTAGTACCAACTTAACAAACTCATTCAAACAATCAGAAATAGTTCCACAAAATATGGAATGGATAGTCCCTATCATTTCTATATGGACGAAGGAACCTATTATACACCCGATTCCATATTTTTGGATATTTGAAGATACTGTCTTAGATGATATGGAAGATGTTTTAACAAATTGAAAATTGACTTAGTCAGCTGGTTCATGATAAAATTGAAACAACTGCTAGTATATGTGAAGAAATTTTCAAAAAGATCATTGAAGAAAACTCATAAATAAGGAAGAGCTGTTGCATCCACTCATAACCAGATTTTAAAATATATCAGTAGCAATTATACTCATACTCAAAAGTCATATTTTTATCTACCCCTGTGCTTTAAAAAGTGAAAATACTCTATTGAATGAGATTATCCAATGGCTCATATTAAGCAAATCCTACTTTCAATTGTTGAGAGCTTGTAACGGCTGGCCAAATACTACTATTGTGGAAGTTTAAAGAACCTTGTAAAGGATGTACATATGAGCTTAGAAAGGCTCGTCAAATCACTACTTAGAGATTTTAGTGAAATACATAAGTGGGGTACTTGGAGACCGAATGTAGACTTGGTTATAAATCAAACTAGTATAAATTGATTGTGTCATTTCTTTCTCGTTCCTTATCTTTTAAATTTCTGCACTATGGTTACTGTTGTTTTTCAAACTGCAAGAGCCTCCTTTTATTTTAAATTTTAAAAACCATCTGTCTTTTGTACAGATTGATAGTAACTTGCGAAAACTTTCAAGTAATACAAAATTTACTCATCTCTTACGTGTGTTTGCTTTATCACAATCCTTATTACGGATATGGATTTTTTTTTTTTTTGACATTTTCAAAGAAAAGAGGTCTCTTATTAGATCTCTTCGACATGGTTATGGTCTTAATTCAGTTCAGTGCCTTGAGTTGTGCATTATCTGGTGTCTGATGTTTAGCTTATCTCTTGAATCAACATGGAATAAGCTGTTTACTGTCCATTACACTAGCGTCGAAAGCCAGGGTTTTCCATTTAAAATTTTCTTTTAAAAAAGTTATCAGGATTCAGTTTGGACTGGTTTACTAGTCCATGGTCAGTCCACATCTGACAATGTATTAATAATATATTTCCACAACCACTCCACAGCCATTTTTGGTGAGAACACATGCAGAATAAACTTGTAGACCAGCGGAGAGAGTTATGGTGGTCTTCAGAAAAGCATCGGTTCCTGATTGCAACCCTGGCAGGAATAACAGAGAGTAGTCAACCCCGTCTCGGAGCAGAAGATGGAAACTGCTAGATTTTACACCAGTCTCCTTTTCTTTCCATTCCCAATAGCGGTAGTTCATTTGATTCAAGCATTACACATGGATGTTTCTGAAGAATTGAGTACACCAAGACAAAGCATACATGATCTGGGAGCTAAAGGTCCCACCTCACAACGTCTCATAATTAAACACGAGACAGGCAAGCGGTGAATCCGCATGATTCAGTCTGTTTAGGCCCGGCCAATAAAGATTGGGGTGAAAAGTTCGTTTTGACAGTTTTATGCTCTGATCTCAGATTTGTCTGAGTGTGTAAATTCTGTGGGCAAATGGGATAAGATATGCAGTGTATTGTATTGGTCCATTGCCAGTTTGCATTGGTGTTGAGGTGGTGAAATAAGGGGCTTGGGTTTTTATTTTAACCTTAGAATGGTTGCTGGTGGGACTTCAAAATAAAAGGATTTTGACTAGTAATTTGGAGGTTTTCATTTGTCACCATTACAGATCAGGTTGCCGACTTTTATAATTGGTTATCCTGCTCAGAGACAACCGTAAAAAGAGAAACCGCGAGACCAAATATATTGGGAATTGGGTATTTATTGGACGCCAAGACAGGAAATCCACCTCCAAAGCCACTCCAGCCAACACCTACTAACATTTATCTAATAACTCTTTTTAAGTAATCCAAGCACAATTACTGATATAAATATTATGTTTTGAGGGTTTTGTTCACTTTGTGTATGTTCTAACAATTCAATCACTTTGTTATTCTTTTTTTTTCATATTTTTGATTATACATATATATATATGAACTTCTTAATCCTCAATTCATTTTCAAATTATGTATTTATTTCAATTTTGTATATTTAATTAAAGATAAGAAATTATGATTCAAAATTACTTTTTTTCCCTGTAATCTTTCTCTTATAAATCTCACAACTCTTCAAATCATATGTCTAAAATAACCCTGCGCAATCCTATCTAATCTCCAAAACAATGCGCTTTGGACATTAAACAAGGCTATTTTTGAGAGAAGATCGAAGAGCACTAAATCGGCCTAAGCTTGTCACCATTTAAGTTCAGATCAATATAAGATTAGCGCAAACTTTAAAAGTAGTATATTTGATGTATGGAAGAAATTTAAACCTGATCAGAAAGTGCATATATTTCGTATCAAATTTTATTTATTTTTTGGTAAATCAATTTAGTATAAAATATGAAGAATATGTAGTTTAAGATAGTCGTGGAGATAATATTGTTAATTTTAGTTATTTCAAAAATTCACAATTCTTAAACTGTAAATATGCGCCCAAGAAATGAATAAAGTAAGAAAATATTTTTAATAAATTGAATAGATGATCGTCTCTTGGTAGTTTCACCTAAACGTTTACTCTCTTAACTGGTATGAAAACCCAAAAAAAAAATGCAATTTTGTGAAACTAACAACCTCTATAATTATACTTACATGTTTACAATAGCAATAAATGAGATGGTATAATAAAACGTAATTCCAGAAAAAAAAAAATCAAAGATGCTTCCTTGAAAACAAAATCAAAAAGGGGTGGCCCAATTCAATCTTATGGACCAAATTAATCAACATGATTTATAAGCCCATGGGATTGAAATTCATCCCTATTTCTGTAAGTCGATAAAACGAATGCTTTGCTTGCTACGCTGCGCTGCGTCAACCTCCGACTAAAGCAGCAGTGGCAATATTACATATGTCCAATTCTGACCAGATTTTTATAAGACATTCAACTTATGAAATTGTGTGGTGATGGTACTCGGTAGACGGGACGGGATTACCTTTAGTACAGTAAAACTGATACAGGTAATTTTATTTGGTGGTAGACAAACTTGATGCAAAAGACATTGGGTCTTATCATCTCTAGTACTTTAATTAGGAACGGAGTCAGATTCAACTCTAAGGGAGAGTCGGGAGCCAACATCTAAGGGGGCACTTATATTTTTAAAGGGGCCACTTATATTTACAATTTTAAAAATTTTAAGTATATAGGCAATTTAAAAAAAAAAATATTTGGCCCCCTCCTCAATACATGACTTCGTCGCTGACTTTAATAATTTCAGTTTACAGCCTACTGGATGTATATATATATTTATCAGTTTACATCCATAAACAGCTCAACTGATGATGCAGGTACAATTTTAGTCTCTTCTGAAAGTTTCCAAGACAATAAGAATTCAAATTTTGACAATCTGTACTCGTATGAATTCTTCACTTAATTCACTAGGACAAAATGACAAGTATTTATTAACAACAGAAGAAACACGACAAACATGATTAGATTTAATTTGAAACTGCTTATGTTACAAGTTTATGAGACATATAAGAAGATGAAAACAGTGGACTTTTGAATCTTGTCCTTAATTTTATTTTAATTATGATTTGGAGGTATTCAACGTTGACTGGGAATAATTCTTTCATAACTATATATAGACTCGCCTTTTCTCTTTAATTATACCCAAACGTACCTCTAGTTCCACTCAATTGATATGTACTTGAGGAATGGGGGATACATACAATGGCCAAAATGCGAATAGCATAGAGAAAGAAAAATAAGGGAATGATAGCGATAATGATGTGATTCACCGTCACGAAGATCCATTATTTGGTAGTCATATAGATCTTAAAAGATCTTGTGGGGCTTTGGGTTTTCATATAGCGAGTAAAGTCAATTTTAACGAGTGGGGCTAAGTTCACCTGTTGAAAGACTAAACCTCCATCGTTAACGTGTTATTATTAACCCATGAGCACAGCCCCCCTATGACGCCCAAATGAAGTAATGAACAAAATGAGTTAATCTAAATTTAAAAGATCAGCTGCACTAGTCGTCAACTAGCAGTTGTACAAAGTCACTCCTCCAATCCTATTCAAGGAGTTTAAGTAAGGCACAAATAACAACATACATTATACATACGGGTGAAAAAATTGAAAAACTATTTGATGCAGTATTGGGAATCACTGTTTTTCATTCGCTTTATATGTGCATTAAGTTGTTCAATTTCATCATCAATACTACTCCAATTTAGGGGTCATTTTTTTTTTATTTTCTTTTTTAACTTTGGTGACATAGAATAAAAAAATTAGCTATTTAACTCATTAGTCAAATTTTAATTATTATTTAGCGTATTTATCATTGTTTAGTAATAATAAAAATATAACAAATATTAATAATTAAACAAAATCATGTTAAAAATAAATCCAAAAATGAAAACCAAAACCAATATAAAAGAAGCCAATGTAAACCAAACAAGATATAGCGTAGTCCGATAACGATGATCAAGTACTTTAAGGGTTTATAATAAAATGAAATGAAATGAAATGGGATGAAAGAGAAAATTTTATATTACATCTTATTCTATCTTACATAGTAAAAATGAAAAGTTATTTATTTGAGAGGTTTAGGATGGAATGTAAAATGATAAAAAACTTTATACTATATTATATTATAAACTTTTAATCCAAACAACATTTCACCTGTATTATATTATGAATCATTCCATCTCTCTCATACAATAAATTTTTAATATTACATTAATTTACATTTCATTCTATTATAAGTTATTATATTCTATTCCATTCTAATAAAGAATAAAGGTGGTATTGTAACAAGGACGCCTTGGCATTTCTAGACGAATGAGACAGACATACGAACAGGGCCGGAGTTGGTTAATTCGAACCTTATCAAGACTGCTTACTCTCGGGTCTGGTTGATTTTGACTTATTTGGCTACAAGAGTCGTAGGTAAAAGTAATTGTGATGTGCTTGATTTGCAGCATTACTTTTGTACAACTATTTTGATAGTTGACCAGATAATTGGCTTACTATCTTCCTTATTTTGTAACTTCGATGGACAAAGTATTAGTTTATATTCTACAACTAATTGGTTGGTTGAAGTTTAGTAATAAATAATTTAAAGTCATTTTTTAACTTATAAATATTTAGATGTATATTAAAATCCATTCTGTTAAGATTAAACATCAAACTAGCACACATTTTTTTTAAGAAGTAGTCAATCTTATAAGTTAAAGTATGAAAATATTTAAACAAATGTGTAAATGCTTGTTAGAGAACAAATTTACTAAATTGACCTTATACGAGAAATTTATTTAGGACATTACTTGTATGTCTATGAAAGTTTTCATTGTGATAATTGTATAAGCAATTCTTTGATTTAAGATTTCCAAAGTTATCTTGTATAAGAATTGTTATGTTTTAATACTACTTATAACATATTCTAGTCAAAGATAGCTCAATCAGTAGTTATTGAATGTAACACGAACTATATAAAGGTAATTGAGTAATCAAGATATGATTCATTATCCTAAAGTAATTAGGGAGAATGTTTTGTTGTTCTCGATTAGTATTGATTCAGGAAACCCTTAAACAAAATGCAATGATGTTTTCTAAATAATTTACAAATATTATTAATTGAATCAATAGTTAATGGTAGAGAATTAATATGATTAGACTCAAAATAGAGTATAGATTAATTTCGTATTCTATGTTTGATCAGAACATTGTATAATGAAATAACTGAATTGAACAAAAAAATATCATGTACGAAAAGATTAATCAAAATCACTTTAATATTACTAAATATTTGGGTGATCGTGATATGTTACTAGATGTTAATCTTAATATATGAATATAAATTATTTAATTAGATAATTAAAGATAAATTAAAGTAGTTTAATTTATATAATCATAAATATAATTTAGGGTTATAATTTATATCTACTGACAATATATTTAGGAACCTAATAGGTTATATATAAAGAAGGAGTTGAAAAAAGTAAAGATATTTTAATAAATTTATACTTGATTGTCAAGTTTTGAAAAATTTTAAGTATAAGATATTTAATAAATATGAATCAATATAAGATATTAAATCTTATTTACGCATAATGAGTATTTAATTAGAATTATTTATAATTTTAATTAAAGTTTAATTCAAATTAAAATTTAATTTCAATTAAATTAATAAAATATCCAAAACCTACTATAAATAAACTTAAGTCTTAATTGAACTCGTACTCTTTGTATAACCCTCCCAACAACAGTGACGGTTCTCTCAACTCATTCTGTAGATATTGTTCGAGATCAAATATTTTGGCAGCTACAGTGGTGGACATGAGCTAGTTTTGAAATCGATTATAGAGATACAACAAGAATATAATCAATCTTTTCGATAAGATTCGAATTATTATTCTTATTTTATTATGATTTATATGTTAATAATTTTATAAAATTTTAGTGATCATAGTTTTAAAAAATCAAAATATGAAAAAGTTTCATAATTATTTCGTTGTGTATGAGATTGGATCCCTATCTAATTTTCCAATTGTGATATCAAAGACGACTTTAATTATATACTTTGAGTAAATTGTTTGATTGGTAATGATATTGAATTATGGAATTAAAATCGTAAACCTTAAAAATTAGATAAAGATCTTATTGATATTAATATGAAAAGTTCATATTTAAAGTTTTGAAATCCTAAATTAGATTTAGAATTGAAGTTATAAATAGAAATCCAAAAGCCAAACTCCAGAATTATCTTCGTATTTAATTGAAAAAGCCAGTTAGTTATAGAAAACACCCATTTTTGGTTTTTGATGATTGATGGCAACTTGAAGAATTGGGTTTGTAACAGTATGCCTTGTTATATGCAGTTTGGTTGTAGTTTGAGCGTTAATTTTGAGCTTTGCTGTTGGTAGTGGCAATTATTGGCGGCGGAAGTAAGCATCAAATGCCACCGGTGAAGAGAAGGCGAGGGGAGTTGTCACTGGCTGTCGTGAAGCAGTAGTAGGCGTTAGCATACGACACGGACATAGGTGAGGAGGTGTAAGCGATCTAGAGGCACGACTGGTCTCCACTGGTGGAGCTTCTTGCGGCAATTGGCTGGAGTCGCGAGATGCAGGTGACACAAACAGGCATACGATAGCTATACATGCAGTCGGCGGCAGCGCTAGTGGCGACTTCACTCTTGCAGCATCTGTTACTGAAAAAAAAGGAGCAACACCAAACCTCTAGAGAAGCAGTGTCTTGCTGGTGCATGAATGAGGCTGTCAGTGGCAATGTGGCAACGATGGAAGCCATAGGTGCGACATTAGAGGAGCCACCATTAGCAACTTAAGGATGGAGCTAGCCTCGGTGGTGGTAGCCTTAGAGAAGGATGGCAGAAGCTGCAACTTCTTTATGGCTACTAAGGTTTCAGTTTGTTGGAATTTTGAAAAAAAGAAGAGAAGATGAAGAGATGGAATAAGAAAAGTTTAAACAATAATTAACACTCCTATATCATTTATTATTAAACTTGGTTGCCTTATATAAGCCAAATTCAAACAACTAAATAAAATTTTCAGCTACCAAATCTAATTTATAAGATAACATTAGATATAATCTAAGACTTA
>JANZLF010000008.1:21051610-21070703 GCA_026546835.1 Erythroxylum foetidum
AGAAGAAGAAGAGACCATCAAAGAAGCAAGGAGAAGAGGCTACGGATGGGAGGAAGAATAAGCTTTCAAAGTGATTTATTTTGATGTTTCAAGGAGAAAAGTCGTGGATGTAAGGAATGAACCAAGCAATAAATGAGTCCAAGAGTGTCATGACACATGTCATGACACTTGGCATTTAATAACAAAAAGACAAGAATCAATTTAATGGATTTGTAATAAAAGAACCCTATTAAAATAAATCTTTAATCCATCCAATTCCAATGGATCCAATTACAATCCCAAATTAATGCACCCAATATTCCAGGGCTATTGGACAGAAATTTTCGGTACCGGAAACCAATCAGTCAGCCACTTGAAAATTTTTCCGGTCCGGACATTGATTCCCAAAAATTCCAGAAAAATTTCCAAAATCCTCTAAAAATGGAAAACACACCTAGATCACTCCAGATCAATTTTTCAAACACAATTATCACATAAATCTCACAAAATTGCATTTAGACACATATGCCGGGAAATGTCATGAATGCATGTACAATCATGTGCATATATAAAAATTTCAATGTATGCATATATGGAGGCCATATTATGCATGTTCATGCCGAGATGAGTTTAAACATTCCTAACCCGTTTCAAATTATCATTTTACCCTTCACATCGGTGATGGGATGTGACAAAATGGATGCATTTCCATTATTTAAATAACATAAACTTCTAAAACTTGAAAAATTAGAAATGAAAACTCTTGGACATATAATTAATTACTTGGAATGAAAGATACTATTAGTTAAAAAATAAAATCCATAATAGGCAATTTAGACATATGCTTCTAGACAAAACCAAAGTGAAAGAGATCATTCAAGAAGTGGAGTGGAGCTATAACACTAGAGGTTTCTCCTCAATTATTGCTAATATTCCTGACTACAATTTGAAGACTAAGTCCTCTAACTCCATAATACGGATAAGGCATAAATCAAAGAGTTTTATAAGTAAAACTTGTATGGATATTATCTGGAAACACAATTAGAAAACTAACTAAATTGGCCTAGTTTAGTCCAAATATAATATGTCTAAAACTTCTTTCGTCTTATGTTAGTTTTCAAAATAAGGCTAAAGACTAAGGATAGGTTCAAAGGGAATATCAGCTGTCATCCTTTTAGTTTAGCATTAGTGTTAATCAATCATCCTTTATTATTGTTAGCTCTCATCTAAACTTTGTCTTCGTATGTAATCCTTTTTAACACCTTTTACTCATTTGTTAAATGATCAAGGATAACTGAATAGGTTAAAAACTATAAGGGTGTAATTAAAGGTGATTCATATATATTCAAGAGTGCCCTCAAATATGGAATATATATCGTGTGGAAGGAGAGGAATTTCATAATTTTCTAAGATATATAGATCTTAAGAGAGGTCCACATTCATCACCAAAATTATGAATTGAATAATAAAAGAAATCATAGCCAATAAGGTTCACACCATAGCTAGGATTGGCATAAAAATCGGATGGAACTTGCATGAGGAAGACTTCATGCCGAGGAACTTAACAAATTAACTCCCAACCTTACATATGTAATCCCCAAATCAATCTTGGAAGAAAATCTGTTAAAGTTCTCTTTTGAGGTTGATTTTTTTAGGAGTTTCCTATAAGAAGATACTGAATCTGGTTTAGTTAGAACTCCTAAAATGTTGCAGACATGGGCCTAGGAATTATCATACAAAATCAAGCAGGTTATCACAATTTTGTTTCTAATAGCAATTTGACATTAATTGATAAAAAAGACAACAATTTTTGTTTATATTTATATAACACTCATAAGGCTCATCATCATCATTATCATAACCTGAAGATAACACTCATGAGGTTATACATGAAAATCTCATAATTTCTACTTTTGTTTAACTTTTAGGATGTAAATCTATCTTTTATTTTTCCAAAATATTACCAAAATTTTATATATAATTAAATTCAATACTACACTTCTAGAAAATCAAGTTGAGTTTGCATTAAGTGATCTGAGAACAAAAAAATTAATTTTAAATAAACCGTTTACATAATAGTTTTTATTTAAAGAAAATTAAATCATATAAAAATTAAAATAGTTCAAATTTTATCTAAACTTGTATAGTATTTTTCTAATATTTTTAAAAATTAAAAATTATACCAATATCTATTCAATCTCCTAATGCAGAACTATTTTAATAGATGGGAACCATTTTAAATAATATTTATTAAAATAAAATTTATTAACTAAATGAATAGCTCAAATTAAGTACAAGTAAGTTGATATTTAACATGACAAATTATTATTTTTCATAAATTAATAAACATGGAATTTTATACTAGAAATACTTTTTATGTTAAATAAATTAATTTTTTCATCTTTTTATCAAAAAAATATAGATGAAAAGTGTTGGTCAAGAAACAAATTAAAGATTGATTGAATATTTTGTATTACACTGAAAACAATAATTTAATTGATTTTATATAAAAAAATTATACATAAGGATAAAAAATATACAATTGCAATATGAAAAACAAAGTGATTTGAATTTTAATATCCTTAAAAGAAAAGATTAGTTAAGTATCATCACTAAAAAGTAAATAAGAGTCTTCTAAATAGATTTCAGTTCTTGACAAACCAAAATTAATAGCAATTAATAAAAAACATTAACTGAGCAACTTGAAAGGTTGTATTCTCTTAAAAATTGTATGCTTAAACTATTTTAACGAAAAAATTATTTTAAAAAGTTAAGAAAGAAATAATAAAATCAATAATAAAAAATTGAAAAGTAAAGTGAATTGAAAATATTGATATGATTTTGTTGGGTTAGACTAAGGACAAAAAATCAAAAATCAAATCAAATGTTTGATTTTCTTTAATTAAAAAAATTAAAACATTTTTATGTTAAAGAAACCATGGTTTGAGTATTTGTTAATAATTTGGTTTTAATAGAATGGGTTGGATGGTTTATGCCACTCTTAAAAGAACCTCATTTTGTACATAATTTCATATTATATTATGTTTTCAATAAGCAACGAATAATCAAATTTTTCAAACTATATTAGTGAAATGAGCTATTTAACTATTATATAATTGATGAATTAAAAATAGTTATTCCCACTATAACGAATGGAAGGCAATGAACAAAATACATGGTCAAAGAACAGTACTTTTAGCTAGTTACCAAAAAGAAATAAATCTCTATCTTTCGTATATAATTTTGAAAAAAAATGTATTCTAAAAATTAATTAATACTATACATACAAGTCTTAGTTTTGTAGAAACAAATTATAATATGTAAATGACGGTATTTTGTATGAGGCTAATCAGGATCTGTGTTTAAATTTGTGAATGAGAGTTTAGTTTGGAGATGATGAGCCCATTGACATGATTAAATTTGGTTGAAGTTGATCATCTTATAAGGGACAATTATTGAGTTTGAATAAACAATTATCACTGGAAGCACCCTGTTAGTCAAGTTTAGCCTTCTTGATTTCATCTCTTCAGCTTTATTCAGGCATATATGGCCTATGGTTCTATTTGTTAAGAAATTTGAAACAATTTTTTAAAAAAATTAAACAAACAGACCACATATAATTACTATACATGGATTTGATTAGTGCTCGATGATCTTCATGGGCCTTGGACTATAAATCCTATTTAAGGTCTAAGTAATATGAGGAAAGATTGGTTAGCTTATATCCTTAAAATGTAGGCCTTGAGAGTTGACACCTCTTGAGAGAAGAAGGGTTTGTGTCTTAGCTAGTATAACTGAGATCTCAACTATAGTCATCTTATATGATCTTCATCTTTAATAAAGATTCGGTTCTCAAAATCATTTGAAAAGTATATAGGCTGAAAACCCATGATGCAGCTCCTTTGAGATTTATCGGTGAAAATTTCCACTAGCCTAGGAGTCATAAACAAAAGAGCCTTTCTCGATTCATGTGATCTAACAATGCTATACTTAAATGGTTTTTCGATAATTCCCATAGCCCTATAACTAAGGTTTTTGGAATGGTATCATATTCAAGTTTCAATCCTTTTAATAAGGGTCAACTCTCAATAACTAATCTTTCCTTATATAATTTAGACCTTAAACAGGATCTATAGTCCAAGAGCTATGAAGATCATCAAGCATAGTTATCACATCCTCATCCTTTATAGAAGAATCCACAATTCTTCATTCATTTACCTCTCAAAAAGAATGAGGATATCAATACTACCAAGGCAACTCATCATGGAATGAATCCTGATGGTTTCAAGCTAACATAAGAGGACTGTGCTATACTACTTCAACAAGAATTAATTGAGCCCCAAAATAATATTGGTTTGTCAAGCCTTTTATATGAATAAAAAGGCTAAACAGTGGAGAGGAAAAAAGAGGTTGGTCATTAACTATAAACCTCCTAATGCATTCACTCAAGATGAAAAGTTTCCACTACCAAAGATCCTAATTCTTATTTATTAAGGAAGAAAAAATATTTTTGAAGTTTAACTTGATAGCAACTTTTTGGAAATTGAGAATAGACCCATAAGAAAGGTATAAAATAAAGTTTTGCATCCCAAATGCTCATTACCAATGGATTTTTATGTTATTTGGACTCAAAGTAGCTCCATCACTATTTCAAAGGCCTATGACAAAGATCTATGAGCCTATTCTTTATAGTGCCTTGATCTACATTGATGATATTTTAATATATTCCAAGACCTTTGAAGATCATAAAGCACTCCTCTAATCCATTTTTTATCTTACTTAGCAATATGAGATTATATTCGCTGAAAAAACCACATTGGATTAACCCAAATAGAAGTTTTAGGAATGAACTTTTATGAAGGATTCTATCAACCTGGCCTACATATTGCTAGTGAATTATTACATTTTCGTTATGAAAATCTTAGCTTAAAACAAATCCAATAATTCCTTGGAGTTGTTAATTATGTAAGAGATTTTATACCACACGTGGTTGATTATACCAGCTCTTTATCAAAATTGTTGAGAAAAAATCGACCACCATGGAGTAAAGAGTAGACTAAAGTTTTCCAATACTTAAAACAAGTGAGTTAACATAAACCACCTTTAAAGATTCCTAATAAAGTACAACATGTTCTCCAAATGGATGCCAATGATCATTATTAGGGAATTGTCTCAATTGAAGAAGTTGATAGGAAGCGATATAATTATGGTCATGCTAGTGACCGATTCATGGAATTAAAAAGAACTACCATACCATCTACGAAGAGATTTTGGCAGTAAAGGAAAACATTAAAAAGTTTAATTTTTACCTTAACCCATATCACTTTGTGGTGGAAATAGACAACACGAACTTCCCTAAGATCCTTAAGCTTAACAAAAAGAATTTGCTAGACAACCAATTACTTTGTTGACAAGATTGGTTCTCTTGCTATAAATTCACAGTCTTTCATATCAAAAGCCATAACAACATGTTTGCTGATTTCCTCTCAAGACCTCAAAAGCCAATCTAACTCCTCGCTCTTGTTTTGAGAAAACCAACTTCTCTTTATCTTCCCACTCATGGATCTCTATCTTTATGCCAAGATAAAGAAAAAAAATTCCTTTGATTACCAAAAATCTACCTAAAAACTTAAAAGAGATTGTTTTTTTTCTCAAGAATAGTCTCTTCTATTATCTCCATCTTGTTCTTATCACTCTGAACATCCCTTCGCATCCACACCACTTTGATATTCTAACACCTTATCGCAATTTGGATCATTTTTATGATTCTCTCACTGAACCACCCATATTGCATCTTTAGGCTTATATGCTCTTTATTCATATCTTGCTGAATTATCTCCATTACATGTTTATCAACATTTGGCCAATCCAGCCAATGGACATTCTCTATTATGGTCATTCTTAGAATGGTGCCAACCATTAATAAAATGTTGCATTTGATTGAGTTAAATACTTAATAGGTATTAGTTATAAAGTATTCCTTTGAAAGAACAAAAAACCCAGTCTTTCTTCGTTGTCCATTGCCCATACAGTATAACTAAAAATGGTTATGTCCATATTGTAAATTATTTTCAACATGGGAGAACCTCCATCGATTGGCCCAAAAATCAAAGGAATTTAATACATGATCTGTATCAGTTCCTTGATTACCTAAATCATCATCCAAAAATCAGCAAATCTACCATCAACACATCTTTAGGTCCATACTTGGGAGATTTTGATTTACCTGAGCCCATTTTACCAAATGATGGATATTGTTCTTCAGTTGACCAATTTGCTCGTATGGTTTTAAAGTCATGGTAAGAGAATTAATATGTGCACCTATATTTAAGCCCTAAAGGACTTTTGAATTTGGAGAAAGCTTTATTATTCACGAGCTCAAACCTAAAGACCTTCCAAACTACTTCTAAGACTCCTTAGATATTGTGGCCCCCAGTTTGGATTGATACTGAAATAGCCCATTTCATCAAAGAAATGGAAAAGCTAGATGATGATATGTCTGATGATGATAGTATTAGTGGACTTTAATCCTTATCAGCACTACCTTGTTGAGAAATTCCTTCTTATCTCTAAGGAAAATTATTAGTATCTAGTGTCTCCAAATAATTTTTTGTTTTATACTCTAGTTTGCGTTATTGTACTATATGGGTTGCTTATATCTTTCTTTAAATGTTATTTGTCTGATTCCTCCTTGCTTAGCTTACAAAAGCAAGGTTTTCTGTAAACAAGCTAGTGTTCTATTAATAATATTAAATGTGTTTTCTATCCTATGTATTCCTTCTAAGTTTTCTCTGTCCTAAAAGATTGATTCTTAAGTAATGTAGTTAGAATCATACAGTAAGGTAAGTATGCTTTACACTTGTCTCTTTATAAGGATCATGTGTAAAGAAAGTCTTGGACTATATATGTAACATCCCATTATCACATGTTAAGGGTTAGAGCCCTAGAATAGTGTACATGAGAAATTACTGAGAAGTTCAAAAGTGCATTTCATACTTATGCATAATATAGCATACACACATATGTGAATATTAATTATTACACATATTAAAATAATTGTGCATGCATTCATTAACATTTTCTAGGTATAATTGATTTATAAATGTGATTATGATGTGAATAGTGAATATTTTGTCTTTAAAATTGATTTGGAGAGTATAATTATTGATTTATAATTTTTGGTTAAATTTAGGAAATTTCTAAAATTTTGGGTATTTTGAGACTAGGAAAAATGCCGAATGGCAAGACAACCGATAAGAGTCAAATGGTAGTGGAAATTTTTGTAAGTGAATTTGGGATTTATTGACAAGTGTCAATGAAAATTGGGAGACAACTGGAATAGAAATTAGAGACAAATAGACTAGATAAATAAAAGACCAAGGAGAGACCATAAGTAAATGGCATATGGCAAGTGATAAGTGTCACTTGCCAAGCTGTGACTTTATCCCATGATTTTTAACATTGAAAGCCCATTAAAGTGTTTGGAATCTTGCTTTCTTCTTCTTCATGGCTTTCTTCTCACACCCATGATATTCGGACATGCACAGGCGTGAGTTAAGTTCTCACACCCATGATTGAATTAAATTAGACTACACAGCCGTGAATTTTGTGTGCATGGTCATGAATTTTCTTGGAATAAAAATTTTTTATGAGGGATTTGCATATTGTTAGAAAAATCAGAATTGATCAATTAGGCTATGAAATTAGTTCGTATTGTTTTATTATGGTCCAAACCCTAAGTACAAATTATTAATGAGGGTTTTGAGATATACATGTATTGTGCATTTTTGATATACATAGATGTGCATAAAGGTATGCTTATACATTTATGCAAAAGTGTGATATTTGTAAATGTGTTTTGTATGATAAAGAGGATTACATTGGACGTCAGTTAGACATTACTAGACCATTCAGGCAATAGCATATCAGAGCGTACTATGAGTCAACCTAGATGATTTTTCTTAGGATTGATTGAATTTGTTTGACTTCTAATTATTAACTGTTTGTGATTTGTTTATAAATTATAGACTTAAAGTTTGAGGAGTTAATATTTAGGAATGTATTGGAAGTGTTCTAATTGCTTTAAAATTTTGAATGATATTTGTATTCTTAACCAAAGTTGAATGCCGGAATTAGGTCCGATGACTATAAGATTCTGACTGTGCATCATATGTGACTGTTGTACATGGCATATTCTATATTTAATGCATTTCATAAAATGCATGCTCAGATAAAGGCATTGTGACCGGAATAGCCATTATGAAAGCACTTACACGTAGAGCTTTACTTCGTGATTTATGATTCTGCACGTAGAGCTATGCTCGATGATTCTATTCTGACTGAGCCTAATGGGCGAATATCTATATACGTATGTCATATGCACTCAGTCACAACATTAATAATGAATCTGGAGTCTCATGTGCATTTTTATTTGTAAATATCTATTTTGATTCCCAATGATTACATGATATGCCATGTTAATGTGAGTATTTGGAATATAAAAGTTCTGAATGAATATTTGTGAAATATGTGATTTGTGTATATTACCTGGTTGAAATCATCTATGTTCTCTCATTGAGTTCCAAAACTTATTAAAAAAATTATAATGTAGCTTTTCAGGTACGAGACAGGAGACCTAGTTTCTTAATCTGGATCAGGGGAACATTTTGGACTAGTTATGGCTCAAACGTTTGTCAGCTGACATCAGAAGAGTTGTAATTTGTATTTTGTAGTTTTTTTTCTAGAACTTGTATAAAGTTTGTAAAATACAGTGTAGGCTTTCGTGAATGAATACAATGAAAGGATTTAAATTTTCATGACTTTTAATTAAGAGTTGATGCCATGTGTAAGTTTTTTTTTTTGTTTTTTCTCTAACATACCATTATCATAGGATATATACTTGAATGTCCTTGGATGTTCAGGTATATACTTTATGGTAGTAGGATGTTACATTTCTTCTTCACCTTCTTCACAGATTTTCTCACCAATCTCCATTTAAGTTGAACCTAGCTCTCTCATCTTTCACTTACTACTCTCACCTTGTTGTCTTTTTCATTTACCATAAGAAAATCTAAACCTCCCAACCTCTATGATGTTATATGAGAAGTTAGGGCTTCTTAGCGTTCTTGAAGAGTTTGAATATTTTAAAGCTTAACAAAGTAAGTAACATGTTAATTCTAATTAGTTGTATGAATATGAAACAAATATAATGATTAAATGTTATTAAATGATCATAAGAATAGTGGTCATTATACATGTGCATCGTGGATGAAGAATGAGAATATTCGTGTCTTGTTTTCATTTTTATGATGATTAATATTTCATGAGTTGTTGTAGAGATGAGTTTGAAATAGAAAGATCATTTATAATGGTGTAGGAAAAAGGTGTAGAAATTTAGTGATGAAAATACATGTATATAAATGTTTTCTTTTAGGTGTTAAGGATGTTTTTAAGAAAGGTTGGTCATAAAAATGACGTTTTAATGAGAATTAAAAGTTGATGAATATAGAGATGAGTTCATGACTTAATTTTGTGTATAGAATGAGTGCAAAAATGTAAGTGAAAAAAGGATATAAATGTGTTTTAGAGAGAATGTGGAATGAAGCTTGAAAAATTGATCATTAGGTAGTGCACGATCGTAATAGAGAGGAAACACTAGAAATAGTGCACAACTATGCACAAACATGATCGTGACAAAGAGGAGACACTAAAAGGATTTCACAATTGTGCACAAGTACAATCGTGACATAAAGGAAGTATTGAACACGATCGTGACAGAAAAGAATTATCGGGGAGTTGCACGAAGCACGATTGTGATAGCAAAGGGTAATACTTTTTGACAATTTTAAGCACCCTTCACTCTTTTGATCATAACGTCTTCTCCAGGCCTCTAATTGACTTGAAATCTTAACCACAAGCTCCTCAAACATTATTCTTCCTCTCCACCAAATTTAACTTCCATCTAAATTCACTAGGATAGGATCGAGTAATGATTGATTGATGGTTTTATAATAATTAAGTGTATTTGAGCTATAAACCTTAGTGTATGATTGAGTGATGAACTCAGAAGAAATTTGTTTCGTTGAGGAGTAAACCTAAGTTCAAGTTAAACATATATGAGTTTTGAAATATGAGTAAGCACAAGATGTGAATTAATGTAATATACCCGGGATTGTCATTAAACATGCATTGTACATAATCCATAAATACATATGTGCATAAATGAGTGTTTATATAATTATGTAAAGTTATGATGTGTGTAAATGTTTGTTTCATGATATATAAGAGCAATTAAAATGACAACAGTCAGACATTACCAGGAATTTGAGGCAATAGCTATCTGGAACAAACTGAGTAACCTAAATGGTATCACTTGATTAATTGTTTGTTTTAAATTATGTATTGAATTATTATGTGAATGTGATTGTGTTGATTATGAACATTGAATGTCTGAGGCATTTGATGCATGAATAATATATTGGAAGTGGTCCTTGTTTGTGAATTTGATGAAATAAGTGATACTCAACATTACTGTTGAATGTCAGATCAAAGTCCGATGATAAATGTGAATGTGAATATGAAACTAAAATCAAGTGATTGATTGAAAATATGTGAACGTAATACATTTCATTGCATGAATGCGTGACAACATTAGGGTTGTTATGATCAAAGTAGCCACCAAAAAGAAGCTTAAAGCTCATAATGTGATAAGAGCCTTTAGCTCAATTATTAATGTACCTGGTATCCACTAAGGGATATAAGACAATATATAAAACAAGCCTAGCATCCACAAGCGATATGGGCCAGTAAAAAAATACTCGGTCACAACAATGTAATAAATGAAAATGATTCTCATGAGCATTATATATAAAATTGATATGTATGTTTCAAATAATGAAAATGAACTGTTTGACTGCTCCGAATGTGAAATGTGAAATAAGTGATCAAAGTGATATGTGATGCTATATGATTATTAGTGAAATGATGTGAATTACGTGATTACATCAATTGTATGTATTATGTGTTATGTGTTATATATGAGCCATCAATGATGGGTAACTGAGTTCATAAACCTCATCAAAATTGTAACATTAATAGTTCAAGTTCGAGAGAGGATACTAGTGATAGAGAAACTCTAGAAAAAGTATAGTTTTTCTACTTTTGGATCGAAGAAATGGTTCAACGGTCGACCATTTGAGACTGGAGAATTTAAATAGAATTTTTGTATAATTCCTCATATATGTAGCATGTTCTGTATATATAGATGTAAACTTTGATTTGTTTTTGATAATATACATATATGGATGTCATTGTAAAGCTACAATGTACATATTCAGTTTGATAAAATGAAAATAAGGAATTGTGATTTTAATTATTATGACATTTACGCATTAAATGATGATGCTATGATGAAATTAGTGTTTTGATTACTCTATCATGCCACCCTTATGGGGTATGTACTCGAATATCCGGTAAGGTGTCAAGTATGTGTCCTGTAAGAGTGGGGTTCTACAATTTTTGGTATCAGAGCATGGCTTGGCATCAATAAGGATAAATTAAACATATAGACATGATATATAGTGAGAAACTTAAATAGTAATAGCTATTATTATCTATTATAGGTCATCCACCATAAGTGATCAAGTGGGACACAATTAGTTGACAAAGAATCAGTAGGAGCTAGTATAGAGTCTTTTGTATCTTGACCTAAGAGAATGCCTCTAATAATTCCTAAGAGAAGGGAAAGGAGGTATGAAAAACTGCAAAAGCAAGGGGTTGTGGATTTCTATTGAAGTACAAACCCTGCAGGGGCCAAGGGATAGCTAGAGAGAATGAAGAGGATTTTCGATTAGATGGATTGTGAGTCAAACGAGATTTTCAACTATATAGTTTCCCTACTGTAAGACCTAGCATACCAATAGTGGAAAACTGTTCCAGGTGGTACCACCAGGCCTTGTAACTTAAAGTGGAAAGACTTCCTGAAGGTATTCAAGGAAAACTACATGCCCAAAATCTACCTGGACAGAAAGATAAAGGAATTTATGGATCTAAAGTAGGGCAATTATTCGTGGTAGAATACGAGATCAAGTTCAATGAATTGATGGGTTATGCTACTACCTTGATTCCTACCGAGGAAGACAAGTGCAGGATATTTGAAAATGGGTTGAACATGGAGATTAGGACAAGGCTGGCAATAACTAACTTAAGCAATTTCATTGAGTTGAGAGCTGCTTCGATCAGAATTGAGTAGCTATTAAGAGAAAGATTAACAAAGTATAGGTAAGAGTTTAGACTGAAGAGGTCTGGTGAATTTTATAGCGGTTCTGTCAAGAATTTTAGCAAGCATCAAAACGAATCTTCTAGACCACTGACTCGATCGAGACAGTCTCGGTTTAGGCTGAGGGGTGGCTTTGGTTACAATGGCAGAGGTTAGGCATCGAAAGGACAGACTACTAGAGGCAACCACCACATATGCTTAATTGTGAGCATTATGGAAAGAGACATAGTGGTAAATGTTGGACATTATCAGGAGTTTGTTTCTATTGTGGCTTTCTTGAGCACCAAATCAGAGATTGTCCTGCCATTGTTGGAGCTTAGTTTGGTGTGAGAGGAAGAGTAACTAAAACTACTGTTTAACATAGTTAAGCTAATGGGTCTTGATAGAGAGGCCGTGGTAGAGGCATAATGAGCTCTGGGAGTCCTACTATCAGGATTAAGGTGCTAAGTAACCAATCATAGTCTCAGGCTTGAGTGTAAGCAATGATCAAACAAGAGGCTCAAAATTCTCCAGATGTTGTTACAAGTGTGTTGCTTATTTTTTCTTATGAAGCTTTTACATTGCTAGATCCTAGATCAACGCACACTTTTATCGCACCACATCTAACATCTAGGTCTCATTGTGATAGAGAACTGTTGAAACATAGATTAGAGGTAAGTATGTGTTACCACAATAATACGATAAGTCTGTAAAAGGTGTTTGATTCATATTGATCAAGTAAAATTAGAGGCAGATTTGATTATATTATAGTTAAGGGGGATAGATATTATCCTAGGCATAGATTGGCTCACTGCTCATAAGGCTATCATAAATTGTTATACTAAGGACGTGATATTAAAATCTCCTAATCAACTGAGAGCAGTTTTCTGAGGTATTAGTCAAGCAGTTCCAATCAGGCTGATCTCATTCGTGAGTGCTTTGAGGTTGATATATGGGGGATGTGAGGCTTATTTGGCCCACATCATCAATACTCAAACGAAGCAGAATATGTAGGACATTCTTATTGTTAGGAAACTCCTATATGTGTTTCCTGCTAAGTTATCTGGTTTACCTCCAAATCGGGAAATAGAGTTCACGATCGATCTGGTTCCAAGTGCTGCTCCTATATCTATTCCCTCCATATAGAATGACACCTATGGAATTAAAGGAATTGAAAGCTCGGTTGTAAGAATTGTTCGAAAAGGGTTTCATTAGATCCAATGTATCACTTTTGGGAGCTCCAATATTATTTGTAAAAAAGAAAGATGGAACTCTAAGACTGTGTATCGATTATAGGCAACTGAATCAGGTAACAATGAAGAATAAGTACTCATTTCCTAGAATTGACGATTTGTGTTGATCAGTTGCAAGGAGCTCAGGTGTTCACTAAGTTGGACTTAAGATCTGAGTATTATCAGTTGAAGATAGCAGAAGTTGATGTACTGAAAAGTGCGTTCAGGAGCAGCTATGGCCACTTTGAGTTTTTAGTAATGTCATTTGAGTTAACTAATACCTAAGCTACATTTATGGATTTAATGAATATGGTGTTTCAGCCCTATCTGAATCATTTTGTAATTGTGTTTATTGATGATGTCTTAGTGTACTTAAAGAGCAGAGAAGAGCATGTTAAGCACTTGAGAGTAATCTTAGAGATTATGAGAGAGAAATAACTATATGCCAAATTTAGTAAGTGTAAATTTTGGCTGCATCAAATAAAATTTTTGGGTCACATGGTAACTAGATAAGGCATACAAGTTGATCTGAAAAAGATAGAGGCAGTAATGAAGTGGGAGGCTCTAAAGAATGTATCAAAAATTTGGAGTTTTTTAGGATTAGACGGATATTACCGGAGATTTATCAAGGGGTTCTCATTGATCTCAACCCCTCTGACTAAACTTTTGAGGAAGAATGTAGTATTCAGATGGAATGATGATTGACAGAAGAAGTTTGAGGAATTGAAGCATAGGTTGACTATAGCACCAGTGTTAACTATTCCATCAGGAACTAGAGGATATGTAGTATACAATGATGCTTCGCATCAAGGATTGAGATGTGTGTTGATGCAGTATGGAAAGTTGACAGCCTATGCATCGAGATAATTAAGGTCTCATGAGATAAATTATCCGGTATATGATTTAGAGCTTGCTGCAGTTGCCTTTGCTCTAAAGATATGGAGACACCATTTGTATGGAGAGACATTCCAGATATATACTGATCATAAGAGCTTGAGGTATCTATTGAGTCAGAAAGAATTAAATATGAGATAGAGGAGATGGATAGAGTTATTCAAAGATTATAACTGTATGATTGAGTATCATCTGGGAAAAGCTAATGTGGTGGCAGATGCATTGAGTAGAAAGTCGAATAGCAGTGTAGTTCAAATTCAGTTATCGAGGTTACCAAGCTTAATTCAATTGAGAGCTCTAAATGTGAAGTTGAATCTAAAACAGAATGAGGCATTAATAGCCACACTAAGATTGAGGTCAATGTTGCATGACAAAATCAAAAAGGTATAGAATAAAGATCTTGATATGGTGAAGCTTATTGAGAAATTGAAAATAAAATCAGATTCTGAGTTTGAACTGAGAGATGAAACACCGTGATTAAAGCAAAGGTTGTATGTGCCTAATGTGGATGAATTGAAAATTTTTAAAGGAAGCTCATGTAGTTGTTTATGTTATGCATCCTAGTACCACCAAGATGTATAATACGTTAAAGTAGCATTTCTGGTGGCTAAGAATGAAGAAGCAAGTAGCGGAATATGTTCTTAAGTGTTTAACATGCTAGCAAATTAAGGCTGAGCATTAGGCTTTGGTTGTGAAGCTACATTCATTACCTATTCTGGAGTAGAAATGGGAACGAATTACCATGAATTTTGTAATGGGATTGAGAAAAACTCTGAGGCAAAACGACACAATATGGGTTATGGTGGACTGATTGACAAAGTCGGTCCATTTCTTACTTGTGAAAGAGAATAACTCACTAAACCAGTTAGCCTAGAGATATATGAATGAGGTATTTAGACTCCAAGGGGTTTCAATGTCTATTGTATCGAACAGGGATCTTAGATTTACTTCGAGATTCTGGAAGAGCTTACAGTCAGTTATGGGTACAAAGTTAAACTTCATTAGTGCATTTCATTCTCAAACAGATGGACTAAGTGAGAGGACAATCAAAACTATTGAGGATATGCTCAGGGCATGTGTATTGGAGTTTCAAGGAGCATGAGATCAATACATAGCTTTAATTGAGTTTGCTTATAATAACCACTATCACAGAAGTATCAGAATGGCACTATATGAGGCGTTGTATAGTAGGAAATGTCGATTGCCTCTATATTGGGATGAAGAAGGCTTGAGAATGGTAGAAGGCCCATAACTAATTTAGGATACTATGGATAAGTTGAAACTGATATGAAGTCGAATTAAAGCAACTCAAGATATAGAAAAGAGCTATATGGACTAGCACTGAAGGGATATAGAATACAGTGTAGGAGACAAAGTGCTTTTGAGAGTATCACTTTGGCGAGGAGTGTAGAGATTTGATAAAAACGGTAAGCTAAGTCCTAGGTACATTGATCCTTATGAGATCATTAAGAAGATAGGAACATTGATATACAAGTTAGCTTTACTGAATAAGATGTGTCAATTACACAATGTATTTCATATGAGTATGCTCAGAAGATACCAATCTAATCCAATGCATGTGTTACCAGCTCAAGAGATCGAAATAGTTAGTAACTTAAGTTATGTTGAGGAGTCGGTCAAGATAGTGAGATATCAAACAAAACAACTGAGAAACTAAGTAATTTCATTAGTGAAAGTCTTTTGGAAGAATCACTCGAGTGAGGAAACAACTTAGGAAATAGAGGTGCATATAAGGAGACAATACCCCCACCTGTTCAAACAATTAGATAAGAATTTTGATGACAAAATTGCTTAAAGAGGGGAGAATTGTAACATCTCGTTATTCTATATTAAAGGTTGATCCAAGTGGTAAGACAATTGATAAATGGTGGTAGAAATAAGATTCAAATAGCAGTGGAAATTTTTATAAATGACTTTGGGATTTATTAATAAGTTCCATTAAAAATTGGGAGACAACTAGAATAGAAATTGGAGACAAATAGACTAAATAAATAAAAGACCAAAGAGAGATCATAAGAAAGTGACATGTGACAAGTGATAAGTGTCACTTGCCAAGCCATTTCTTTATCCCATGATTTTTTAACATTAAAAGACCAATTAAATGTCTGGAATCTTGCTTTCTTCTTCACAGATTTTCTCACCAATCTCTATTCAAGTTGAACCTACCTCTCTCGTCTTTCACTTACTACTCTCACTTTGTTATCTTCTTCATTTATCATAAGAAAACCTAAACCTCCTAAACTCTATGATGTTGTACATGGGTTGTATGAGAAGTTATGACTTCTTGGTGTTCTTGAAGAGTTTGAAGATTTTGAAGCTTAATCAAGTAAGTAACATGTTAATTCTCATGAGTTGTATGAATATAAAACAAATATGGTGATTAAATGTTATTAAATGATCAGAAGAATGGTAGTCATTATACATGTGCATCGTGGATGAAGAATAAGAATATTGATGTCTTGTTTTCGTGTTTATGATGATTAATATTTCATGAGTTGTTGTAGAAATGAGTTTGAAATAGAAAGATGATTAATAATAGTGTAGGAAAAAGGTGCATAAATTTAGTAATGAAAATATATGTATGTAGATGTTCTGTTTTCAGTGTTAAGGATGTTTTTGAGAAATGTTGGTTATGAAAATGATGTTTTAATGAGAATTGAAAGTTGATGAATATAGAGATGAGTTTATGACTTAATTTTGTGTATAGAATGAGTGCAGAAATGTAAGTGAAAGAAGGATATTGGAGAGAATCTAGAATGAAGCTTGAAAATTCATCATGAGGTAATGTGCGATCATGATAGAGGGGAAACACTAGGAAGAGTACATGCATGATCGTGATAGAGAGGAGATACCAGGAGGATTGCACGATCGTGCACAAGCGCAATCGTGGCATAAAGGATCATGTAGACGATCGTGCACAAGCGCAATCGTGGCATAAAGGATCATGTAGATGATCGTGCACAAGCGCAATCGTGGCATAAAATGAAATTATGATGTGTGTAAATGTGTGTTGCATGATATAGAAGAGCAATTAGAGCGGCAACATGTAGACGTTGCCGGGATTTCGAGGCAATAGCTATATGGAGTAAACTATGAGTAACCTAGATGGTCGTACTTGATTAATTGTTTGTTTAAAATTATGTATTGAATTATTATGTGAATGTGATTGTGTTGATTTCGAACATTGAATGTTTGAGGCGTTTAATGCATGAATAATATATTGAAGTGCTCCTTGTTTGTGAATTTGACGAAATAAATGATGCTCAATATTATTGTTAAATGCCAGACTAAAGTCTGATGATAAATTTGAATGTGAATATAAAACTAAAATTAAGTGACTGATTAAAAATACGTGAACGTAATGCATTTCATTACATGAATGCATGACAACATAAGGGTTGTTATAATCAGAATAGCCACCAAAAAAGAGCTTAAAGCTCATAATGTGATAAGAGCCTCTAATTCGATTGTTAATGTACCCAGTATCCACTAAAGAATATGGGACAATATCTGAAACAAGTATGGTATCCACGAGGGATATGGGCCCGTAAAAAAACATTCATTCACAACAATGTAATAAATGAAAGTAAGTCTCATAAGCATTGTATATAAAATTGATATGTATGTTTCAAATGATCAAAATGAACTGTTTGACTGCTCTGAATGTGAAATGTGCAATAAGTGATCAAAGTGACATGTGATACTATATGATTATTAGTGAAATGATGCGAATTACGTGATTATATAAACTGTATGTATTATATATGTATTATGTGTTATGTGTTATGAGTGAGCCATCGATGATGAATAGCTTACTGAGTTTGCAAAACTCATCAAAATTGTAACTTTGACATTACAAGTTCGAAAGAGGATACTAATGATAGAAAGACTCAAGAAGAAGTATAGTTTTTATACTTTTGGATTGAAAAAATGGTTCAAAGGTCAATCAGTTGAAAGTTAAAGAATTTATATAAAATTTTTATATAATTCCTCATGCATGTAGCATGTTATGTATACAGAAATGTAAACTCTGATTACTTTTTGATAATGTACATATATAGATGTTATTGTAAAGCTATAATGTACATATTCTGTTTTATAAAATGAAAATAAGGAATTTTGTTTTTAAAAATTGTGACATTTAAGCATTAAATGATGATGTCATGATTAAGTTAATGTCGTGATTGCTCTAGAATACAACCTTTGTGGGGTACATACTCGGATATCTAGTAAGATGTCGGGTATATATTTTGTGAGAGTGAAGTGTTACAATAGATCTCATTTAAGATCTAAGTTATATAAAGAAAGATTAATTAGTTCAAATCCCTAAAAGGTAGGCTTTGAGAGTTGACACTCGTTAAGAGAAGAAGGTTTTTATCTCAGCTAGCATAATTGAGGTTTTAACTACAGTCATCTTTATATGATCTTAATTAACAGGGATTTAGTTCTCAAAATCACTTGAAATAATACATCTCCTTTGAAGCTTATTCATAGTTTTGAAACCCGGATCGGACCGGCCGGTCCGACCGGTCGGTGGTCCGGTCCGGTTGATGCCTCAAAACCGGTCTTAAATTGACTCTGTATGAACTGGTCAAAGTCTGATAATTATTTTTTTATTTTTTTTATTTTTTGAATTTTTAAATTTTTTTAATATTATATATAATTAAATATAATTATTGCATAATTATTACGTCACACCGGTTCGACCGGT
>JANZLF010000008.1:21070803-21082854 GCA_026546835.1 Erythroxylum foetidum
TTATATATAATTAAATATAATTATTGCATAATTATTACGTCACACCGGTTCGACCGGTGGTTGAACCGATCGAACCGATCAAACCGATGACCAATAAAAGCACCGATTCGATGACTAGTCTGAGTTTCAGAACATTGAGCTTATTGGTAAAAATTTCCAGTAGCTTAAGAATCGTAGCGAAAACAGCATCTCTCGATTCATGCAATCTAATAACGTCAGGTAATTGAATGATTTTTCGGTTATCTCGTAGCGCTCTAAACAAGGGTTCCATAATAGTTTGAGCAGAAAAATGCATTTATGCATTTAATGTGTTTTTAATAGTTGGCGAAAATGGGTCCATTGAAAGACATAGCTTGGAGTTGTTCCGGTGTTACTGCATGGGACCAAATTATTTAATACTCCACTCCACTTGGTGGATATTACAATACAAACCCATTAGTTGGAATAGAAACGTCAAGAAGACCCCGAGCTTATAAAAGCCCCAAGTCCGAAAATTATAAGCACCATAAGAAGCAAGTACAAACGTAGATATGCTATTTCAATTCATTCACTGATATATATAAATATATATTTAGGAAAAGGTGAAATCGCAAATGCATGTAGTTGATTGTCGTGGATAAGGGGCAAAATGGTGATAAATATAGTCCTCCAAGTTGAGGGATAAATGAACAGTAAGGAATGGGTAAAATGAGTGGTAAAAGATGATGAAACATACGGGGAGGTGTAAGGTGTTGCATTGCGTTGCGTGGTATTAGAGAAGGTGACCCCATTGTACCATAAGGTGACCCATGTCTTTTATGGGTCCATCTCTCTCGAAATCAAAATGCTCTCGTTATAAGTTGCTGAAGTCTGATTGGCAGATGACGAATTCGAAGGCTAAGCTAAGCTCCCGCAAACCCAGAAAGAAAGAAAGAAAGAAAGAGCTACCTCATGCTCACGCCTTTTTTCCTTCTTTAGTACGCTTCAAACCATTTGCACTGCCACTTGTCCTTTTTTTCCATTATCCTTTTAGCCTTCTACGACTCAACTGGGTATTCCCTTTCCTTGCCTTTCTTATTAGAAACCTCAATCTCTGTCGTTCCTACTCTTTTGTCTATTTTCCTAAATTATAACGGTACCTGCACCGCTCTCTCTTATTACTAGACGGACCTCATCCTCCAACAACTTCCACGGTTAATTACTTCAGCCACCAGCAATGTCTGATCAACCGCTAATTATAGTTACAGAGACAGATAGCAGCTCAAACTCATTGTCGTCCTCCTCCCCACCGTCACCGTCCTCCCCAGGCTCATCAGCCCATCAACTGTCTAACCCCAACCAATCCAAACCCCAACAGCCAGACCAACACGATCCACAGTCACCTTCCAAGAAGATCAAACGCATTCGCGACTCCAACAAACACCCTGTCTATCGAGGAGTTCGCATGAGAAACTGGGGCAAATGGGTCTCTGAAATCCGCGAGCCTCGTAAAAAATCTCGCATTTGGCTCGGAACTTTCCCTACCCCCGAAATGGCCGCTCGGGCCCACGACGTGGCCGCCTTGAGTATTAAAGGCAACTCCGCGATTCTCAACTTCCCGGAACTCGCTCACTCGCTTCCTCGACCCAGCTCCCTCGCCCCACGTGACGTTCAAGCCGCCGCCGCCAAAGCGGCCCAAATGGACAAATTTGATCGCAAGTTGGGTTCCTCAACCTCGTCCATGTCATCCTCAGCCACATCGTCCCTGTCTTCGCTCGTGTCCGCCATTGATTTGTCATCGTCCACAGGGTCTGAAGAGGAGTTGAGTGAAATCGTGGAGTTGCCGAGTCTGGGAACAAGCTACGATACGACCGAGTTCAAGAGCGATTTGTTGTTCGTTGACACAGCGGACGGGTGGATGTATCCGCCGCCGTGGCTTTTAAGCGTTGATGAATGTTGCGGTGGTGGGTATCATCTCTCCGACGAGTTTACAGTGAGCGAGACTGCGAATATCGTGACTCCTATGAACTTTGGGCAAGGTTCGTTATGGGATTACTAAAGAAGTGGCCATGTTTGCGGATGTATTTTGTGTGCAAGTGTGTGTGCTTTCCATTTACTTCTTAATTACTCACCTACCTCTTGTTTTTGAGTCTCTTTATCCATTTTGTGTGTGATAAAGGTCAGACTTTTAGCCCTCTTCATGTTTTTCTTCGAAAGGCTAAGTCTCCATGACAACTGTGTTTGTTCTTGACTGCCTCTTTCCAACGTATGTAATTAGTTGTACAGTGTTAGGGAAGATGGGGGAAAAAACATTGCTAAATTCCTTTGCCCTGGTCTTGGTTGGTGACCGTCTTATTAGAGTTCTGCTTTTCTTTCCTTATTTTTGTGATCCAGAACTTGCCTCAAGGGGCTAAAGTACAAGATAGATAAGCGTGGCCGGACTCCAGGTCCAGGGAGGTGAGTGAAGTCGTACCTTAAAAAGCGTAATCTAATGAAAATTCTCTGTGCTTATGAAGCAGTTGACTGTATGATGTATCTCTTCATAAGCACCTACAGTCTGTCTGCCATCGATTACCAAAAATAGTAAAACCAAAAAATTCTATTATCAATTTGGTATTAAGTTATAAATAAGAAAACCAGGAAACTAGAATAGTGATAGCAAAACACGTGGAATAGTTCAAAGTAGTGAACCCATTCCTCTCGCTTGATTCTCATTTTTCGAGAAAAAGTTAAAACCACATTCGTCCATCAAAGATGGGTCCTAAGGTAAGGAGATCCTATAAAATTTCCATGGGATTGGGATTGGCATTGCATTGCATGTTATTGAGGATTCGATTTTTTTGGAAGTCCCCGGCACAACTATCATCCTTTTTGACACTGACAAATTGCCACGTATGGGAATTAGTCATTTCCTCAGACACCTCTCAAATTCAAACATACCCATATACATTCATATATACGTACACATATCCCATTAATAACTTCAAACAGGAAAATTCTTATATATATATATATAGGTTTAAATGTGCGTTCGTCCGTGTGCGTGTGATGCCGCTCTTTGCCTTAATAAGTGAATATGAGACAAATTGCAGGAACAAAGCCTGCAACTTTGAAGTAATATGATATCTAATGCACACAATATATATACGTGTTCACTTTCTGGCTATCAATGTCAAATAATGAAGCCGTTGAAAGCTCAGCTCTCTGATCTGATCTGATAGAGAGGAGACAGGGCTGTCTCAATAAACACATTTGCTTTTGGTTTTTCACCTTTTCCTTTCGTGGCTTCTTTGCCTTTCGCCATACGCGTGACGTTGTCGATATGGTACTATTTCTTGGCTTCGCTAAACACTTTTGCTTTCTCCAAATACAATACCATAAAAATGATACAAGGTTACTACATATGATTCTGGGGGTCCAGAGACTGGTTCTTCGAGCAAGACGTTTCAAAGTCTATGCTTTATTTGTGTGGTTGGATCAAAAAGTGTCCTTAGGCAGTTCAGACCCCACATCCACTTCGACTCTTAACAATGGGTTGAAATAACCTGTTTTTGTTCGAATGTTTTTCAATCTTGTAATATTTGTGTGGACTCTATGTAAACGTATGAATGAGATTTAATGAAATAAGGTAGGAAATGATTAATCACAAATGAATCCGCTTTAAAATACCTGTTTTGCATGCAGACAGTGGTTTTAAGATGTTGGGAAAGCGGAAGAGATTATATCACATCATTTAACAGTAACCCCTTCTCTCCGTAACTATTACTTCCTAGTATTGAGGTTGTTATCATATTTATTTATAATTAATAATAATTAAACAATTTATAATCATAATAAATTATCTTTTATTAATGATTTTATTTTATTATATAATAATACAAATTAATAGATACAATGATTAATATATTGAATAATTTGTGATAATATGTTCATTTTATTTACTATTTTACTTATTTTTATTTATAAATAACTATTTTATATATTTAGAAAAAATACAAAAATAATACATAAGCCTCCTCTATTCTTTAAGTAACTTTCAAAATATTTTAATTTTTAAATTCTTTACAAAATTATTTGTAATTTTTAATTTTCTAAAAAATACCTTCTCTTACACTTTTCTTTAAAAAATAATGGCAAAACACATATTACATAATTACTATATATAAACCAATTAAATATTGTTGATATGATAACCTAATTCAACTATTAAATATGCATTGAACTAATTAAATTTAAACTTGAATTAAACTAATAATTTATTGTAATTATCTTAAATTATTAGTTAGAGTCAAGTTTAATTGAATTTTAAAACTAAGTTGAGTTATCCTACCAGTAACATTTGATTAGTCAACGTATGATATTTATGCATTTTTTCAATAAAATCATTTTAAAAATTATTTTTCTTGAAAATATTAAAAATTTATAGAATTTTAAAGATTATAATTTTTAAAAGTTATTTAAATAATAAAAGAGATTCGTATCTTTTATACAAAAATGAATTATAAATAATTATCGATTAATGGCATTAAGTTCAAGTACGTAATGAGATTGCAAAGAGTTTAGCAGGTTAATATGATCAAAAATTAATCAATAATAGTGATCACTATCAGTGTGTCCAACGGACCAATATAAAAGGAAGAGTTAATAAACATTGATATTAAATATAGCGGGTGATATTATAAGAAAAATTGATCAATAATTATTCGTTAATATTTAAAATCAAGCAATTAATTTTTATATTTATTATAAATTATAAAATATGTAATTTTAGTGTTATGTAAGACTAAGGAATATTATATCATATTAAATAAAATCCATTAATGATTTTTTAAATTAATTGATAATACGTATTAAATATTATTATTCTATATATTATGAGTCATAGTATGTATATGATAAATAATTAAAATTTTTATTGAAAAATCTTCTCATTATTTAATATCATTACATAACAAAATAAAACTTTAACAAAAGAATTTAATTTACTAGTAAACTAATTAATTATATTATTCATATTAATATATTATTACTTATTAATTGAATAAATTAGCATTGCATATTAACATTTGTTTTATATTTTTAGTAACAATAACGAGATTTAAAATTGATAAATAAATAATATAATAAGAAGTTTTATAAATTTGTATTAATAGAAAAATAAATCCAACTATGACATTTTATCAAGCTATCAGCTGACTTATAAAAGCTATCAAAGTTGATTTATGACACTTGTTAATTCCGCCCTTAATTTTTATTAAGAATTTTAATTTTAATTTTAATGTAATACATTAATAAATTACTATATTGGACACATATCACTCTTATGATTTATTAATTTTCAATCACCTCCATAACATAATTAATTATTTACGTGGAGTGTCACGTGCTTAAAAAATGTTAAATAAACAAAAATTGATGATAAAAGAAAAGGAGGTTGTTGAAGTTGAATCCTTAAATTTATTGAAACTAATCATACATTTTAGTTACTTTAGTGTGTCTCAAAAGTTATTCATTTCCATTTCCGTGCATTGTGAAAAGGAAGATACTTGCTAATTGAGGCAAATTAGGAAGTTGTGCTGTTGTCCATTAGTCTTGTACCCATCGACTCCTCATTCAATTTTGAGGCCAAAGCTGGAAAGAATGTATTCAACTGTTCATGCTTCCGGCGAGATTGGAAAGGAAAAGAAACCCAAGCACCTGTCGTCCCAACCAGGTGATCAGGTCAGGTCAGGTGGAGCAGCCAAACGAACAGTACACCTCTGCGGCGTTTAGTTCAAAAAATTGTACTAAAGATGTGATAATGATATGATGCAAATCAAAGACATTTATGCGCCGAGTTGTGGCAGCATTAGCCTAGCTAGTTCCATGATAATGATTGAAGAAAACTTGTCCTTAACACCACAAAATTTCACTCTTTATTTGTCAAGGAATATGGTTTTGATCACACTTCATCTATCATTAATTAGGCCATATTTAACGTAGGTTATGAGTCTCAGAATCTTGATCCACTGGGAATATATAAAAATAAACAAGCTGGTTAGATCGATTAATTAAATTAATCAGCAAGTGGATCCAGACCTCAATTATGCCTTCCATATAGCATGATTCGTATTGCTTATGTCATTTTCCTTTTCTTCTTAGCTAGGGAAGATCCTATGAATGCGACTTTATTGCAAGGTGAATGCTACTGTGACTCAAAAGTCTTCATAGATAATAATATATTTTGGTCATTTATTTCATTTGTCCCCGTGGGGTCTTGGAAGTTTATTGGACACCAACTTTCTTCTTACGTTTTATCCTTTCTTTAAAATAAGGCAAATTATCACGTGTTAAATCTAATTTAGTTTAAATCTAATTTAGTATAAATCTAATTATACGCCTACCTCATTATACTCATATTATCATTTCATATTTCTATAGATAAATTGTAACGTAACACCCAAATTTCCTATCTACAACACAAATTATAAACTATGGTTGACATTTTACTTACTTACCAATCGATTTCAGACCATTTGGGATGATGTGAATTATACGTATTGTTTTAGGTACATGCAAATCCGAGTAAGCAGATACTATACATACGTCGACATTATATATAAAGCCTCATCAAATTAATCTATGCCTGAAGGTAATTATTAATTTTAGTTAGGAATGGGGTGAGAGGGTCCATCAGTAGGCCTTGAATTGGACTTCTGGTGCCACTATGCCTATTCAATAATTGTACCAAGCACAAGGATGTTCTAGCACATATGCTAAAGCGCCCAGTTTTCCTATACAAATAAAGTAAAGTGGGGCTGACCATAATGTTTAAAATATTTTCCTTTCCTTCAGTGATTTAGGAAGAAGGAACGCATGGACTGAAGCACAACTTGGCTACCGAGTAAACGGGGTCCAGACGCCTGTGAAATGCAGCCATTCAGACCATACAATTCATCCTCGTTCTCAAGTTACATACAAAAAGCTCCATGAGAACAAAACACACTTTTCTATCAACATTTGCCTCTTTTCTTCAGCTTATGATGTCCAAACAAGAGCATTTGGATCTCGCTGCGTCCAGGAGATGTTTTGTTCATAATATCTGTTCTACTTCACAAAAACGTATGGTTAAAAAGTGGCGCTGACGATCTTGTTCGTTCCCAAGCAGACAACTTCACTTTCCAGGCTCCAAATAATTGAGAAAAAAAAGCTCATCAACAACAATTCTCATGCCGAATCATCTCTTCTTTTGTTTTATTTAGTTTTATTTAGTTTGAAGTTTTGTATCTTCCGTACTCTCTTATATATGCATTTATTGAATCATTGTGATGGAATCGAACCTTACATACAGCAAAAGAAGTATGATTTTTCGAAAGATAGATATTTTAATCTATAACTTAAATAATGTATAAAATATAATAAAGTACAAATTAAAATTAAAAATTTGTACTTAATTATGAAGTTTAATATTTTTTCTACAGCTCCTCTCGTACTGATTACTAAAAAAGGTTCATTGCCACTATTATAATCATTCAAGTGTTTAATCTCTAACAATATTTACATGAATAAGTGGGAGAACTCTACACTTAGAGTAGAGAAACGTAAGTAAGACGTAATATCTTCTTTATAGCGTGTACCTATTTATAATAGGTTCGAATTTTTGATAATTTAATTAAACTATATTTTTAATTAAATTAAAACTATAATTAATTTTAAATCTAAATAAGATCCAATATCTTATATTGATCCTTATTATTAAATATATCATATTTAAATTTAAAATTTTTTCAAACTTTGTAATCGAGACTAACTTGATTAAATTATATTTTCTCTCTTTAAACGTTTTTTTAATGTATGATCCCATTGAATTTTTAAACATGTTGACAATGGATATAAATTATTATCTTAAATTATATTTGAAAGTAGATAAATTAAAGTTCTTTAATTTATTTTTAATCTTTTAACTAAGTAATTTGTATCTATAAATTAAGATTGACGTTTAACAACTCATCATTATCATTCAAATATTAAGAATGTCAAAATAATTTGAATTATCCTTTTTCATGTATAATTTTTTTGTATAATCCATTGTTTTAATCATACAATATTTTGATAAGCATTGAATTAATACTTACTTTATTTGATTATAATCATATTAGTTCTCAGTCATTAGTAATTGATTATATTAATTAAATTTGAAAATTATTTTCAAAGTATCAATGCACCTTTATTGAGGATTTTCTAAATCAATATCAATCAAGAAAAATAAAATATTCTTCCTAATTACTTTAGAAAGATGAATTATATATTGATCATACAACTATCTTTGTATAGTCATACTATATCTAATGATTACCAATTGAGCTATCTTTAACTAGGATATATCTAAATAATATCAAAATACAACAATACCTACATGAGATATTTTAGATAACTCAAGCCAAAGGATCACTTATACAGCATTAAAATGAGAATTTTCATAGACATACAAGCAATGTTTCATATGAAATTATCACATTAAGTTAATTTAGTGAACTTGTTCTATAACATGTACTCACACATATGTTCTATAATGTCTAATCTCAATAGAACAACGACTAGGAATAGTTTAGCGATAATACAAAAATGTAATAAAAATACCATAATTATGTTCCTATCATAATTTTATTTGTAGTGTATTTTATCTTATAGGCTTTATCTTATACATCAGTTAGTTAAACAACTATGCATAAGAAAAATAATGTCTTTAAATAATTATGACACAAAAACTACAACGAATTGATTGATTATATGATATTAACTAACAATCTCCCATTTGTCCTAAGTCATTCAATTAAGTGTCTTATATTATATCTTTGTATCACGATCATATTATTGTTGGAATAGTGATTTAGTCTTATTGTCTAAGAACTTGTTTAAAACCTTATACTTTCATCTTAATTATCATCACTATTAAGAGAAAGTATGAGACGTTAGCTCCTTTCACACGCATAATGGCTCAAATGTTCTATAGTACATTACTGTTTCAATAATAAAATGAACTATACCAAGTTCATCAAAGGACCTTTTAATTCAAATAATCATTTTTCAAGTTCATCAAAGAACCTTTTAATTCAAATAATTATTTTTACTAAATAAAAATTATTATAACTTGAATAGATTTGATACTAAATTAGAGCCTTTTTAACTTAAAATAATATATTGTTTTAAGTAAAACATACCTTAACCAAGATTTACTTCTATCAAACTAAAGTTAATATCTATATGACCTTTAACTTAAATATCAACTTATACATAGAAAAATGAATATAGTTAATACTTCATAAGTATTAAATATATCAAATACTAAATACATTTAACATATTATCTATGTACTTAGAATGTAATACGTAAACAACTTTCTTATATCTCTATATATCTACAACAACAACAAAAACAAAAACAAAAACAAAAATATCAAGTATGAATCCTACTGGACTGCGAGATCTAGGGAGGTCCAATAATATGTAGCCTTACCCCTAATTAGTAGATAGTTGTTTCCAAATTACCCATAATTAAGTTATTACCTTTTTCATATTCAATAGGAGTTATTTTTGGACTATCAAATCTTCAACAATTAAAATTATTGTTCTCTATAAGCAATATATTATTATATAATCTAGTGAAAGGATAATTATACTTTCGTTAACCTTCTTATAAACATGATAAATTCACAGTCATCTCCAAAGGAACTCTTTGAATTCATCATGAAAGTGAATCTTTAATCATTTTATAATTTTTTAAGAAAATATATTTGTATTAATTTAAGCTAAGCTTGGCAAAATATAATTCTCAATGGCATAATATACATCTCAATGGCAAGAAAATCATTATTACAATGCAATAATAGAGAAAGCAAAAACAAGGACTAGGAATCTAGGTTTCCTAATAACTCACAGATCATTTATTCCAATATCTTCTCATGCTTGGACTAAGTTTATTGTGCTTTCTTTTGGATAAAAAGAGTTCTTTAATCTAAAGAGTAGTCGCATCTACTAGCTTTTGCATCTCTAAAGCCTTGCTCGTGTATAAACTTGTATTTCTCTCTTTCTAGATAGAGTAAATTGAACACAGAAAGTTATCTTACGAGTTACACCATCTTGCCTCATTTTGGCTATCTTATTAATAATCCACTATAGTAAGTTTAACCATTCATCATAGGACATTGAAATTGTAAAATATTCTGGATTCTACCCTAAATGACATGTGAGATCCACATTGGAAGAATAAATGATTCCATGTTTCACTCTCCCTTCTACATTAGCTGCATATGGTATTCAAGTTAGATGAAATACACTACCATCTAGCTTTACATCGCAAGCCAACAATGAATGTTATTTTATGGGATAAGGAATCATGGCATATTAGTTCAAACCAAAGTACCTTGTGATGAGTCTCCTTATACAACTTGGAGCATGATCTGTTGGTAAATTCTCTGGAGTTGGTGATAATTTTATCCTCCTTACCAATAGGTGAATCACTAGTAAGTATGTCGCTCAAGCTAATATCCCCTTGAAAATTGAGCTAACTCTTGCTTGAATAGGAATCTTGATAATCATATGTCTAAGTTCATTCCTATTGATTAAAAGACTCAACTCACTCCAATTATCAAACCAAAATCACGTTAATTTTCCATTTCTAATTATTTTCCTCATCGAGTGTCATGTTTGGTGTCTCAATCTTATTGTTTGCTTAAAAATCCATGAGTTTTCTCTAGTTTGATCTAATTGACACAAGCTTTCCTCCTTTATATAGCACTCATTAATCCACTTAGACTAAAGGGTCTCTTTGTTCTTCAATATCTACCATATCCTCTTTATGAGTAGTACTTTCTGCATAGACATAAGAGATGTAAACTTTAATCCCCCCTCCTTCTTAGAAAAACACAATTCACCCCATTTCACTTTGGCACCCTTTGAGCTTCCAATCTTCCCAGTGATGCAAACTGCTTGATACACCTTTCACTCTCCCTCATAACCTTCCTAGGTAGTACCCAATAAGCACTCCAGTGCTTGCTAACATTCCTCGACACTGCGTATATTAGCTGCAATCATCTAGCAAAAGACAGTCACCTATTTTGCTAGGAATTGATCATTGGTTTGTACATTTCAACTAGGGTTAAGCAACCACATATTTTGGTTTGTTCGTGGAAATTAAAATTCCCATATATCCGAATAGAGGGCCGTGAATTTGGATTTTTTTTCGTTATGCTTAACTCTTCTGCATTCTACATATTTGAAGAAATATACAAACAACTTTTAGAAATTTAATATTTAAACCTCAAATTTTGATGAATTCCACAAGAGTCCTCATCATTATATTTAAAGAGCACGTATTAGCTCCACACACTAAAAGTATATCATCAACGAACGCTAAATGATTTGGCTTCAACACTTCACATTTATGATGAAATTTAACCCTCGGATTCTTAATTGTAAGGATCTCTAATATTCTAGACAGGACTTTAATGGCTAGTGAGAATAGATAGGTGAAAGGGGGTGCCCCTACATATTACCTTTAAAGTTCTTGAAGAAGTTTGTAAGACTTCCATTGATTAGTAAGTTGAACTTTGTTGATGAAGTGCATTCCTCTATCCACTCTACAAAAGTTTCTAGGAATCTAAAAGTTTGAAGACTATTAATCATGAATTCCAATTTAATCGTGTCAAAGGCTTTTTAAAAATTAATCTTGTTGCAACAACTCTTAAGGGCCTTCTTGGAAGCATATTGCCTCATTAACTATTGGACAATCAAGATGTTATCCCAAATGCTCCTTCCTTGAACAAAAGCATCTTATGAAATACTGATAAGAGGATCCATGTATTTCTTCAATCTGTTTGCAGTTATCTTTGAAATAAGTTTATAAATGATGTTGCAATAAGATATAGGGCGAAAATCTTTCATGTTAGTGGGGATTTGAATTTTTAGGATAAGGCATATGTAAGTTTTGTTGATTTCCCTAAGAAGTTTCGAGGAGTAGAAAAATTCCTACATGTTAGGTCCAAATGACTTTACTTAGATATGATTTTGATGTATAACAAAAAGAACAAATAAAAAGAAGTCGTACAGATGAAGT
>JANZLF010000008.1:21082954-21096847 GCA_026546835.1 Erythroxylum foetidum
TTTGAAAGAATCATCAAAAAGGGGAATACACAATTCAACCCCCCCTTCTCGTGCATTCTAATATCGTTTTCTAAGTATTGTATTAATGTGTGATTCACTTCACTACACTGATTCCACTATTAAATCACTAGTAATGCATTAAGTTTTTTAAAAGAAAAAGGCATTAAACCCTTCTGGCCTAGGAGCCTTTGATGGATTCAAACTAAAAATAGTGTTTTTAATTTCTAGCACTGAAATTGGACTGATTAAGACTTCCTTAGCTTCTCAGCTGATTTCACTTTAATAACCCAAGAAATATCACATAATCCGCTTGATTTAGATGTTCCCATCAACCTCTTAAAAAAATTCATCGTAATATTTTGTATCTCAACCTGACTAGTACATAAATTATCCTTATCATTAGCTAGTGTAGTAACTTTATTTCTTTTTCTTCGAGTCATAATAGTGTTGTAAAAGAGCTTCTTATTAGCAGTACCATCCCTAAGCCCATTAATTTTAGATTTCCATCTCAAAATGGAGTTGTCAACTTTCAGTGCAAAATTAAAATATCTCAAACATATCGCCTCTAGTTTTTTCAAATTCTCATTGTGTGGAGAATCATAACTCTTCTATTAGATTTCTAATAGCTTGGCTTTAGCTTTTTATAATGATTCTAAATATTCCATGTTATTAATATTTATAAAATCCTTTAATGTAAGCTTAACCATCTATAGCTTCCTCATTAGTTGATAAGCCTTATAACCCTCTACCTCTGTGCCACCTATTACTAAGCAACTCTTTAAATCCTTGTCTTTCAACTAAGAAATTGAAAAAACTGAATAGGGATCTAGTGAATTTAACAACTTACATGTTGTGAATTCCTATCCATAAGTGATCTGAGCATCTTGGTTCTCCAAAATAGGCATAAGAATTGACAAAATTATCAAGCCATTGTTGATTTACCATAAACCTGTCTAATTTCCTTCTTATAGAGTGCCCCCCCTGTTGTTTGTTGTTCCATGTTTAAAGCTACCTAACAAACCTTAAGTCCACTAGATTTAGCTATAGTATAATCTCTGATACTCCCTTTAATCTTGATCTATCTCCTTCAGTCTCCAAAGGAGAAAGTCTACAACTAAAATCTTATGTAGTAGTCCATGGTCCTCCTATCAAAGCTTGAATTACCTTAAGGTCCTCCCATTGTTTAACTCTTTGGAAAGCATGATTAGCTGCATAAAAAAATAGAAAATTCAACACTGCCAAGTATATCTTGAATTTCACATTTAACATGCATAATTTGGTCTTACATGATTGCTAGATGAACGTCAACTCTCTCAATGTTAAACACAATAAAGATTATGCCATTGTGATGAAAATAATGATTATTAATTAGTTTCCATTTACCACCCAAAAAGCAAGTGATGATTGTAGTTGATGAAGCTTTATTTTAGTTTCCAATAAACCTAACACTGCAGGTTTTTTCTTCAAACATATGTCCCTAAATGCTTGTTGTTTAAGAGTCATTAAGCCCTCTTATTTTCCAAAATAAGATGTTCATAACTCAGGTGGGAGTTTAAAGCTCCCTAAACCTTTTCTTTCCTTTAAGTTTAACTACCTTTCTTTTCCTAATAACCATCTCAAAATTCCCATGTTTGGTCCCTTTTCCAAATCTTCTCCATACCCTAAAAAATCAGAAGTATCTTTATTAGTTTCCACTTCAGTATTTTGATTCTTCCCTATGTAATCTCCTTAATGTGTTGCTCCTCTGTTATACTCAAATTCATTTTCTTTGCCCCAGTCAAATCCTCAACCACATTTTTAAGTTGATTATTTGTTTCCATTTCTGGTACCCTTTATTTTGTGGTTTCCTCCACTCCTATAATCCTATTATAGTTACCCACTATAAATGTTTACCCTGTAGGTCGCTATACTTTGTGACTTGTCTGTGGCTTCCAAGGTTAGCTAAGTTAGATCACCTCCTTGACTAGTTCCCCCTCCTCACCTAGCATCATCAATAATAATGTCTCAGATAGCTCACTATCCTTCTCTATTTCCATATAAATATTATCATAGCAAATTTATTCCATTATAGCTATTTTAGTATCCATGGAAAGGGGCTTTCTTACTGAATTATCTAGGAAGCTTAACCCTTTCAATGTCTAAAACTGAAGTGGTACATTGTGAAAAATGACCTAAACGGGAATTGACTCAATGTTGCTCCTATCTAAGCACATTATAGGCCTCTAGTTTTGTAAAAACATTAGTTGACCTCCTATATGTCATGATTTTAATTCTAATATCTCATTGACGTTATTGTCACTCGAAAATTGGAAGACGAATATGTCCTCCTCCATTAGCATAGTCCTTTCTGGTCTTTTCTTGCCCCATTTTCCCGGTGCCCATTTTTATACCTATAGGTATGAAGGTCACTTACTCCAAAAGTATCCCACCAATGATGAAGTCCAATTCGTTCCTCCTGCTTCCAAACATTTCCTTTGCTGGAGATAAAGCCACATCATCCATAACATCTTTGAAGTGGGTTAGCTTGTTCTTAATCATTGAAGCTACTATGTTTGACTTCTAAGAGAACTGAGGGGAGACTAGATCCCCTTCCTTACTTTGTGTCCGACTCCCATCACCATAGGGTACATATTTTTAAATCAAACTCTTAGCTCCTGTGGATTTCCTTGAGCTTTGTAGATCTGGGAAATTCTCTTTTAAAATCTCCACAGTTACATCGCTCCTCATAGATCCAATGTTCTTCACATACCTAACTTTCTTCACTATAAAGTTCCCTTCTTTGGCTATCTCACCCTCCTTCGTCTCCATGTTCCTAGACACGCGGGCATCTAGGTTTGCTTAGAGCATCTCCAAATTTCATCAGGAACTTTCCAAAATTGGAAAGTTGTGAGGCTAGGTGAGGTTAGAGGAAAGTTTAGGTAGCGAGAGGTTATTGATCATTTTATAATCATTTGACTACACTTCAAATGTATTAACAAAGGCACTAGTTCAATTTAGATGTACTATCATGAGATTTAAACATTTTCAAACTTTATCTTACTCTATCTCCTTATCTTGAGAACCAGTCTCCTATAAGAATACAATGAAATTTTATTCAATATGATTTATATGATGATATTTTACCTTTTAGATTTATTATAACTTCCTATTATTCAATTTAGTTCAAAACTTATTAGATAATAGGATAAAAGACAAAGAACTCTCTAGGAGTTTGAGAAATTTTTGAAAAATTTCTAATATTCAAATTTTTCAAAAACTTTTATGATTTTCAATTTTATGGAAATAAACTCTTCTTTTAGACTTTAGTTAAAAAATAACAATTAAACACATATGATATAAACATCATACATGGATTAATCAAATGTCACTAATATAGTAACCCAACTCAACTCTTAAATCTGACATGAATCATTATAATAAATTATTAGTTTTTGTATGGTTTAACTAGTTTGTATCAATTTTAAAAGCTAGATTGGTTCATTATGTAAGTATTATTTAATTGGTTCATATGTTATCTATTTTTGATAGTTATTTGTAAAACATAAGTTTCGAAGGAGGAGTTTATTTAGAAGATTGAAAAAAATAAGGATTTTTAATAATTTTAAAGAATAAATGAAATTTCTAAAGCTTTTAAACTACAAAGGACCTTTAAATCTATTACCCCAGATAATATGTGCTTTAACTAAAAATCACATCCTAAAATCATTAACTTTGAATATTTTAAAGCATTACCACTCTATATCTAATATGGGTTCTTTTTATTGATTTAATTGAAATTATTGAAGACAAGTTATTATACTACGAATAGGTATAGGAGAAATAGTTATTGTATCATACAATATCCCATATTCTATATTTCTCCTTACATAAGACCATATGATTATAGAATTTTGCCGTGGAGATATTAACAAGAGAATCTCATTTTTTAAGATAACCAAGAAAATTTTAAACTTACCATATCAATCTCTTTGATATGCTTCAATATTCTCAATATGTAATACTTAGATTTAAGCACATCAAACTTTTCAAATTTTAAATTAATATTTCATGTAGTAAACATGATTTTGTTATATAAAGTCATTAGTAAATTTGAAGAGATACAAGTATTCATCCTTTCATGAATTATTATTACATTTAATACATCATATATATAAGATTTAACAACTCAATACCATAATCATCCTTTCACTAAAGGTTGATTTGGTCATCCTTCAACTTAGCAAGTTTTGTAAGTTTCATATGATTCATAATCAATGGCACATATATCCTTGTATGGAACTTTATAGCTCTCATTATTTTATTTAACTAATGTAGAATAAAATGATGGTCTCAATTATCAAACATTTATTCTTACCATTTTTTTTAAAATAATTCTTCTTTGATCCGACACAAAAAATATTTGTGCAAAATTAGATCAACTAGTTTTACTCATCAATTTATTTCGTAATCATATCTTGAACATTTTAGTGATCATGAATCCAAACTCAATATCAAATATGAAAAAACATGAATTAGAAATATATATGATCTCTATCATATCTTGCATTGACAAGAAAAGTCATCAAAATATCTTCTTATAATGACAACTATAATCATGCTATAACAAATGCCTTCAATTGTAGTCCACAATTGTAATTTGAGTAGACTAAGTTTAGTGAAACAATTCCATCAAGATATTATATCTTTTAGCTTTATTTTATGCAACCATTTCTTTGTGCTATCATGATGTTGGCATCTTTCTTACATATTGCCTTAAAATTTTATGCATTAGTAAATTTTAAAGTGTCATTGTATTTTTTCATCTCTATGATATGATATACCTCTTAAACTTTGTTATCAAAATCCTTAACAAAGATTAGTAGTTATATTGCATAATGGATGGACTTTCCTTTTTAACTTTTCGAACTCTTATTAAACCTAACATATACCAATGAGATTTATTTCGTTAAAACTTAGTGTAAACAAAGGTAATTTTCTTCTCAAAACAAAATATAAAAATAAGAAAAGAAAATAATATGCTATATGTTATAACTACCAAATAAGTTTGATATATTTACTTACTTCCATTATTTTATTCGAAATAATAGGTTCCACTATCATTATAAAATGTTTAATCTCTCTAGTAAGCTAGGATCTCATTTAAATTTAGTTAATCTTGAGTTACTTAACAAACGAAATAAATTTAAATTAGTTAATAGTATCTTTATCAATCACATCTCATTTGAATTCAAGATCTATTAGGTGATAAATCTTCAAAATATATCTCATATATTATTCCTAACATTGCTATAAATTTATATGATTATGAGTTATCCAAATCATATAAATTTAGCTAAATAAGACTCATTAATTTAAGATAAAAAGAAATTCAAGTGAAAGGGTCTTTTAGGTACTCAACAAGTCTTACAATAAACTATATTCTAACTTTATACTTGCTTAATATAAAACAACAATCATGTTCTCAATATGTAAATATTTAATAAGGGGCTTAATTTTGATGGTTTCATCAAACATGTATTATATGTAAAATGTTATACCTTTAAGTATACAATTCAATATGCATAAAAAAAATATCAATCATATAAATAAAACATGCAATTTTTCATAATAATATAGTCAAATTATAAATTCTAATTAATATCATTGAACTCTATTTTAAAATATACCCTCAGTAACCTTAATTGAACTTAATTATATGGCTTATCCTTCTTTTAACTTATTGGTGCATACCAAAGTCTCTTTTCGAGCTATTTCTTATACTTGTCCCCTTCTCTTCAACTCCTAATTCTTTTCTAGTTCGTTATCACTTTAACTGTTGCATTTCGTTGTCCCCTCCAAGTATTTTATTTTTTTCCTCATTTTTCCTAGGTATTGTATTACAGTCTTTTTATTTTTAGGTCATGTCTCTCAACTCTTCTCCCATGGTTGGTTTATTTTTGTGTCATTTTATGTGTCTTTTATTTATTTTTCTTTATTTATTTTGGTAATTCAAAAAAATTTTATACAAAATATAGAGTTATATACATCATTGGAGATTGTTGGAAAGTAGTCTCTTGTCTACCTAAAGAAAAACCTACCGAGATGGCCAAGGAAGCTACATCACTTCCTTGCCACTTAAACCCCCTTCCTTACTTTAATATAACCTTCCTACCAAGAACTTAAAAAGCTTTTTGTTCATCTCCCCAGTACACAAAACAGAACACACAATTCATAGTGTCTCTGTACAGACTTGTTCTAGAAAAGATGCCGAATAGTATGCTTTACGAACTGAAATGAATGGATTGTTGATGTCCCTCTAATTACCTATCTTTCTGTCTTGTGTCTTTTTCTCCTTCTGAAAGAAGATGCTCTTTTACTGTGAACATCTTTGTGGAAGCATCATTACTATTGCTGTGACTTTTTCCTGCTAAGTCCATATTTGCTGAATTGGAGGCATTGACCAGTCTTGGGACTGGCTTCTCTTCTGCTTTCAGTTCCAAAGGTATATTTGCTATCTTTCCTTTTACATGCCTGAAAATGAAATCTAAGAAGAAGTGACTGATGGTTTCCCTCGAATATCACTTGTCTGTCTATATCCGAAAGGTACAACTTTCCTGTTGCTTGGATTTTGAGCATCACTGCAGCAACATCATTGATGTATCTATGCTGATATCTTCCTTTTGCAGACCTGAAACAAAAAAAAAAGCAATTGTATTGTTAGTTTATAATTTGCTCCTACCATTACCTTCTCTCGGTGTTTGAGCTAAGATGCTCCATAACTTGGAAGATTGCTCTAGACTTTAAGCTCCCCACTGCTAAGGCTTCATCTTTGAAGGTTCGGGTATTCCTTTCTTTCCAAAGGTTATAAATTGTTACTGAAAGGAGGATAGGAAAAACGTTAAGGTCATTGGTTTGAATATTTGGCACCTGGCTCAACCAATTAGGAATAGAAAGGAGGTTTATCTTATTTGGGAGGCTTATATGGAAATGATTAAGGCAATGTACCTAAACAATTTTAAAGAAGGAGCGTTCAAAGAATAAATGTTCTGTTGTTTTATTTCTATGTAGCACAAAGAACAATGATTTGGGTTGTCAAGATAGAGGAGTCTATCCATAGTTTGTAACTTTCTTAAGAAAGCCAACTATAGTATGAAGGAGCACTTAGGGCTATTCCTTTTCTGCCAAATCTGGTTATGCCAAGGGACTCTCTGAATTGGGGGCATCAAGAAACTATAGGCTGAAATATTAGTGTATTTTTTTGAAGGGATGGCTATCCATTCCAAGCAATCAGGTTTTGAACTGTTTGATTAGTACTATAGGGGCTCTAGGTTTTCAAGGATCTCAACATTTGCTTCTTACCAACACCACTCATTATTTCTGATAACTTCCAAAACCTTTGTTGCCATATTTAAATCCAACCCATTGATCACTCTTCGGGTGGAGAAATGTTTTAGAATTCCTCTCGGATGCCAAGGATCCTACCATAGGAGAGTAAAATTACCATTTCCTATCCTAAATCTGAATTGGCTCCCTATTTTGTCCCTCATATATAAAATTTTCCTCCAACTCTATGAACTATTGTAAATGGATTGGACACTCCAAAAATTCTTCCTTCTCAAAATGATTGTATGAACCCATTTAGCGCACATAGCATCATTGTCATTAAACAAAAACCATATCCTATTTCCTAACAGTACATTATTCCACGTAGGTAAGTGTTTGATCCCTAAACCCCCTTCCTTTTGGTTCTACAAATGTTGGTCCATTTGACCTTAGCATGGGATATTGAATCCACCTTCCCAGCATAAAGAAAATTCCTAAGTTTTACCTATATCTCCTTCAGGATGGAAGGAAGGATGAAAAGAATAGACCAGTAAACTTGAAAAGAAGAAAGCACTGTAATGACCAATTGAAGCCTACCAACATAGGATACGTTTTTATTAGGCCATTTGTTAATCCTAGCACCAATCTTCTCTAGTAAGGGAAAGCAATCCCTTCTAGACAATCTTCCTATTAAGAGAGGTACTCCCAAATACTTTATGGGGAGACTACCTCTCTTAAGACCCAAAATCATTTCTACTTATGTCAAGGGATAAGAGGAACTGACTCTTATAAAGGTTCATGTCTAGTCCAGATAACTCGGAAAAGGTGTGCATACAACCTAGTAGAGATTGTACTGAAAACAAGTCAGCATAGCATAACAATATAAGGTCATCAGCAAATAAAAGGTGAATGAGTTCAAGAGTTTTGCACCTCCAGTGCTATTTGAAAAAAGGGTTACCATCTAGACAAGCATTTAGACTCCTAGATAGGACTTCCATATAGATAATGAAAAGAAAAGGGAATAAGGGGTCTCCTTGTCTTAGACTTGACTTACCTCTAAACAATTTTGATGGAGATCCATTGATCAAAATTGAATACGAAGGGGAAGATATGCACTCTTTAATCCAATCATTGAATTTTCAAGGAAAGCCCACAACTACTAGGACATTCAAGAGGAACTCTTATTGAATGGAGTCATAGGCTTTTTAAAGTTTCACTTTAAAACCACATCTCGTATGGTTATTAGACAGATGGTAATTCCTAATAATTTCTTAAACCAACAAGTTGTTATCTCTTATTCGACGATTTTTAATGTATGCACTTTGGTTTGGGCTAACTATATAGGGGAGAGACTCTCTTAGTCTGTTTGCTATAATTTTGGCAATCACCTTATAAACCATATTACAGCAAGAGATTGGTCTGTAATCTAACACTGTGGATGAGTGATCCTTTTTGGAATGAGGGAGATAAAAGTGGAGTTAAGTTCTTTTAGGAGTTTCCCATGCACAAAGAAGTTTTTATTAGCACTAGTAACTTCCTCTTCAATAATATGCCAGGTTTGTTTAATGAAGAACCCATTAAACCCATCTGGGCCTGAGGCCTTATTCGGATTGATTGAAAAGAAAACCTCTCTTATCTCTTGAGTTGAAACTTCAGCAACAAGGGAGTTTGAAAGGTCTTCTGGTAAAGAGAGAGGGAAGAGGTTTTCCACAAACTCTTTAGAAGGGGGAGGATTCTATTATTCCCTATCGAACCCTGAAAATGTTCAAGAAATTGATCTTGAATCTCTTTAAGACATTTCCCACTATTAAAGAATGAATATTGTTTCTATTTCGATTAGTCAATGGGGAGTTATGACAAAATTTGGTGTTCCTATCTCCTTCTCTGAGTCATTTGATTCAGGAAGATTGCTTGAAGAAAGATTCCTGATCATCTAAAGATCTTATTAATTCATTAATGGCTTCGAACTCCCTAGCCATCAAGAGGGAAGAGTTGAACAAAATTCTCATTTGGTCTTGAATGTTATTGAGAATAACATGACATCTCTCAACTCAGTCATTCACATCACCTACCTAATCAGCGTTAAGAATTTTAAGGGCTTTTTTTACCAACTTAAGCTTTGTCACTACACAAAACATTGGAGTTAAGCATTGAACATAAGAAGTGATATGGGTTTCAAGCTAACACTATCCTAACATTTAAAGCATGATCTACATTGCTTTAATAAAGCCATCTAGGAAACATCAAGGAGCAAACTTTATTAGGAAAAGAAGAAGACCTTATTCTATTTTCAATTAAGCAAACAAAAGAACCAACTAATCTCTTGAGATAAGCTTTCACTGCTAATTGTTTTTTAGAGCTATTTAATCCCCTAACATTCCAAAAAGCTAAATCCATAACTCATACAAAATTTGGACAGACTCCTACTTCTGTTTCCTCCTAGATTTTTGACTTGTTCTTACAGTAAAATCCCCCTTGCCCCTCCCTTTAAACCAAGACTACTAAGAACCAATTCAAAAGTAGGTGAGAATGGAATTGTACATACTTGCTTCTCAGTAGGAGGGTCCCCAATGTCTGCACTCGATTCCTCTTTCTGTTGTTGATCCTTGTTTATTTTGACAAGGTTGTATGAAGTACCGGCTTCCTTATCTCCTTGTATTTCCATATCTACCTCTTGGTCTTTCTGTTGAGGCCCTTATTCTATACTTTGCTTAGTATGAATCTCTGGAATTTTTTCCACCTGTTGACTTTGTATCGTTTTCTCTAAGGTTGACTCTTTCTCCTTCCTTTGCTAATTTGTACTTTTAGGTATTGTCTCCTTCTGTTTCTCCAACTCTTGTTGTAGTCCTATCTCAAACAGCCTCCCTGTAGGTGCCTATTCCTTCTTCTGTACTTGATGCTCTGGTTTCCATTCATATTCAATCCTAATCTCCTTAAAGTTGATATTCCCTTCTTTATTGTAAATAGCCAGTTAGAAAGAGGAGGGCCAACTCCTTTGTAGTTCTAACTCCACACACATTCCAGCATAGACTATTCTAGACATCCTAGCTGTCTGGGTGTCCATTAGTAATGGATGTCCTACTGTACTTGCTATTCGTCCCAAACCTTCAATGTTCCAACATTCTATGGGTTTATTATAAAATCTTACCCACACCGGAGCTAACCGAACCTCCTTGTGCTCCCTACCATTCAGACACCATTTTCTCAAAAATAAAGGTTTACCTTGGATATGCCAAGGCCCCTTTCCCAAAACCCTATTCATTCCTATCTCTGAGTCAAATTTAAATAGGAAATTATTTGAGCTTGTTATTAATGTTTCCTTCAGTCCATACTCTGCCCAAGACCTTGATAAAGCTCTCTAAACTAAAGGAAAAGTAGGAGGCTTACCAATGAAAAAGCCTATTAGAGTTTATCTGAATAGCGCCACTCCCTTCTTCGCTAACTCTGGAGGTGGTATGACGTAGATATGGTCCTCCTTGACTTCCGGAGGATAGTAAGTCAGAGCCTTATCCTTTGAGGAATCCTCCATTCCTTCCGAGATGACAAACTTCCATGTTCTAATGTTCTCTGAGGTTTTTACATCCGACGGGTGCATGGAAGTTTCTGGTAATGAGGTTTATTGAACTAAAAGGTGTTCATCACTGAGGTGTTTTGGGTACGATTGATGGAAAGGGGCGATTTGGAAGATGGAGTATTTGTCAAGGGAAGTCTGCAATATTAGGGTTCTGGTTTTGGCTTCGAATAGGGTTAGAGAAAGAGGGCTTATTATGGGAGTTAGGTGAATGGACAAAGGAAGAAAGAAGAGGATCAAGAGGGGTGCGAGTCAGGGTTGGAGAAGTAGAAGAAGCCATGAAGGAGGGCTAACTCACCGGTATATCAGAAGTTATGGTTGTCTCAGCTTGTTCTCACTCTCATTTCCCATTCAAAGTTTCTCTCTCTTTATTGTGCAATGCAAACAGTAAAATATGAAAAAAAATTCTTGAGAGAGAAAATAAACATGAAAATATAATAAAAAGGTCACTAAATTGAAAAATGTCACTACAAGAAAAATATCGTATAGTGATGGAAAGTCACAAAATTTCATCAGGAAAATAGATTCGCAACAAAATTAAATGACGAACAAAGGCATCGTAAAAATGACTGTAGGTAATAATTTCTAATGAATAACAAAATGTTCGTTGGTAAATTTACCGACAAAAATTTTATGTAACCATCAATAAATATATAGACGGTTGTTTCAGTGGACTATCGGTAAATTTACCAATGGTCAAGATTTTTCCGTCGGCATATTTACAAACAGTTTTGGTTATTTTGTCGATAAATTTATTACAGCAATACCGATAATTATGATTGTTATGTCGGTGAGTATACTGATGATTTTTTTGTGGCAAATCCTGTTGGTAAAGTTGGCGATGGGCTGTCAATATTATTGGCAGAATAATGTGTTCTGTCAGTAAATATATTGGATTTACCAACGTAAACTTGTGTTCCATCAATAAATATAATGCATTTTACTGACGTACACTTATTTTCTGTTGGTAAATATTTTGAAATTTTTTTAAAATTCCGACATTAAATTTTATTTCATGATCTTATATTTAATGCATAATTTCAACAATTATGAATTATCTGTGCATAATAATTTGATTTTGTATATATTTAATTTGTTTAAACAGAAAGTTGATTGATGATATAAAGTTAAAATTATCTTAATTGTTAACAAAAATTTATATTATACATAATAAGTATTTATAATTCAAATGAAATGACTACAAGTACACTATTGATTTGGTGACCGTAAACACTCTGATTGCTAGGATGAGGTGTTACCCCTCGCTTTCAACCCATCCATCTATTTACGAAACTGAGCTATGTACTCTATCGACTGTTGCAACTGAGTTGTCAATGTCTGCACTATGCTCCAACGCTCATGGACATCATTAGTTGCCGACTGTCTACTAGATATTGTTGTATTGAAAGTGGAGGATTGTGAATAACATGTGTTCATAAATGAACTTAAGCCGAAGATCCTTCCACGATAGTCCCTACCACCCACTGCATCAAGATATGTCTAACTCTCATCAACTGCTTGTTCGTGTTGAGACTGTTGTTGATTGCTTTCTTGTATTTGGTCATATTAGGAGGCAATGTTTATATTAGTAAGTGATAATTATTAAGAATCAATATTAAAGCATAAATTTCACATACATTAAGTTCTCCACATCAGATGTTAACGAATATCACACCATCATGCTTTTTAATGTGAATGTGCAAAAAAGAGTTGGCGGGGTGTAGGCCTTATACCCATAGACTTTTCCTGCATAAAAATAAAATGTTATAAGTCAACTAGAATTTATAAAAATTTCAACAAAATTTTCTCAATTTTTATGATATTTACCCCCTGTTGAACAAAAAAATTTACTTAACAACACAACCATATATGGCACCAAATATTTATAACATTATCATTCTCTATAATACACATATTTCCATTCCAAAATTAACACATCAATTTAAATTTACATACAACAAAGTAAAAAAATCAGAATATAAATATAAAGTGTAAATACTTACAAGTCTCTCTACATGCTCGTGATGAGTAATAGATCCTTCTGTATGTACGGGAAGATTCTCTCCTCTCGGTCTTCCTTGTCTGTTGGTAGTATTACGCTATGAAATGGACATCGCCTCAGGTAATGTCTAATATTGCTACCAACAACTCCATATTTGTTCAGAAATATAAGGTGGTTGTACACCATCCTTGTGTATCACACCAACAAAGTCTCGATGACGTATATGTGCTTGTCTCTCCCATACTTTATGGATGACCAAGTCAAATTCAAAATCTCAAAAAAATTCTTTCTGAAATAAAAAATTTGATAAATCATATAATATAATAATATTTATTTAATTAATATATAAAAATCAATTAAAAAAGAAAATAATATTTTTAATTGTACCTCAAACTCTTAATAGTAAAATTCCTTGGTGTCCTGAGAGATATTCTTCCATACACAACTCTCAAGATCAATCTTCTCCTTAAATTTGGATGTTATGATTCTTCAGCACAGTCTAGACGAAATCAACCTAATATAAAAACAAATAATTTTATACCAATTAAAAGTTAAACCTATTACTTAATTATAAACATATAGTGTTTCATGTATTTTCACTTGCAGATTATTAACAATTGTGATGTTAGTTCTTCCATTAGGTCCCTTAACTCTAGGCTGGTGGCTACCTCCTTCATCCGCATCGTTTACCCTAATATCTCTATCACTATAGTGGTAGTAGATGATGTAGGGGTGGTGGATGGTGTAGCATCAGGTACAGAAGGTGATGCCTCATTTGCAAGTTTAGTAGTTGGAGTGAGAGAAGGTGATTCAGTTGCAACTGCAAAGTGTGATGGTTCAACTGAATAGTAAGTACCTTTGAATCATTGTCTGAACCTGGGTCACATCATATCATGTTTTCTCTTTGGTGGAATATTTCAACCTGAAATTCATATTTGATCGAATTTTCTAGAAATATAAGAATTTGAATTCAATATTTTACACAATATATTGAAAAGGAAATAATTGATTTGTTGAA
>JANZLF010000008.1:21096947-21113462 GCA_026546835.1 Erythroxylum foetidum
ATAATAATAACTATTATTATTATTATTATTATTATTATTATTATTATTTCTATGTTTTTATTAGAGTTATAAACTTAATTTTAGTGAAATTAAATATATAAAATCTAAATTCTTATGAGAATAATTTAAAAATACTAAGATAGAATACTTATGTCCTTATAAATTTTTTAAAATCATGCCTTCATAAATCGTTTTATACATAAACAACTAATTTTACCAAACATCTTTAAAAAAACAGCTGATGTTATCCACTAGTCAAATCAGCTGATATAATTTGCTATCAGCTAACCGTTGAAAGAAACAACTAACGACTAATGCAATCTGTTGATTGCCAAACAAGACCTTTATCCTCTAACTCATTATGTAACGTTTGGTAATTTTCTTATAGGCACTAGATCTTCTTGGCTTCCATGTCCTCTTAAATGGAACTTAGTGATTATTCAGAGGAAGTCAAGGATGAAGGGTGGTATAATGCTATGATTAAATAAATTGAAGCATTGGAAGTTAACAAGATTGGACAACAGAAAGACTTTCACTTAGGAAGAAGCCAATTGATTGCAAGTGGGTCTATAAAGTTAAGTACAATTCCAATGGCACGATCGAGCAATACATGGTGAGACTTATGGTGAAGGACTTCACACAAGTTAAAGGTCTCAATTTTTATGAGACCTTTGTATCAGTAGTAAAACAAGTTACGACATAAGTATTCTTGACCGTGACAATATCGAAAGGATGAGGATTCCATCAGATGGACGTTAACAACTCTTTTCTTCATGATAATCTAGAGGAAGAAGTCTACATTAAGCTCTTAGCTGGATTCCATACTGAAGGAAGTGGCATAACATGTTGACTACGAAAGACGATTTATGGTCTTCTTCAGACATTACGAAATTAGTTCTCCAAGTTTACCGTGACCTTATGTAAGTATGGGTTCGTTCAGTTACTTGCAGATTAGTCTCTATTTACTTACAATAAAGGCCATACATTCATAGGATTATTGTTGTATGTGGATGACATAATCCTAGCTAGGAATGATGAGGGAATATGTAAGGATTTTAAGCGATAATTGCACGAGTGTTTTCACACTAATGATTTAGGAGTTTTAAAATATTTCTTAGGTAGGTGGTACGATCGTCATAGGGGTTGTTCTTATGTCAACTAAAGTATGCCTTGAATATAGTGATAAAGAGGGGCCATCTCAAATCAAAGTTAGCTAATTCCCGATGGAGTAAGGATAGAAGTTAGCACTTGTAGGTGGAGTGATGGATGATGTATCAAGTTATAGAAGACTAGTTGAGCGCCTAATATACTTGACCATTACTCATTTAGACATATCTTATCTTGTGCATGTCCTATCTCAATTTCCACAAGCCCCTAAAAAGGCAGCCATGAGGATTGTGAGATATATTAAAGGTTGTGCTAGACAAGAATTTTCGTCCGAGTTGATATTGACTTGAAGCTACCTGCATATTATGATGTAGATTCCGCAGGATGTCCAATTATTCAATGATATGTTCTACTATATATTTTATCATGCTTAAGTAGTCATTCGTATCTTGGAAGAAGAAAAAGCAGGGTATTGTGTCACGATCGTAAGTTGAGATCGAGTCACTACAAGAAAAATGTCATTTAGCGACGGATATTACTGACAGAAAACCTAAGGACTCCGTCAGGAAGACAGATTGGCAACGGAATTTACTGACAGACAAAGGTGTCGTAAAAACAATTGTAGGTAATAATTTTTGATGAATAACAAATGTCAGTCGGTAAATTTACTGATGGACGTTTTGTGTAACCGTTGGTGAATATACCAATGGTTGTTTGTTCAATCGACCGTTGGTAAAGTTTTGACGTTCAAGATTTATTCGTCGATAAATTTATAGATGGTATTGGTTATTCTATCAGTAATTTTATTACAACATTATCGATGGTTATGATTGTTCCGTCGGTGTGTATACTAATGGTTTTTCTGCGGCAAATCCTGTCAGTAAAGTTGGTGACGGGTTGTCAATATTACCGATGGTTTGTTGTGTTTCGTTGGTAAATATAATTGATTTTACTATCTTACTTATGTTTTCTGCCGGTAAATATTTAATTTTTTTTAAAAATAACTTTCATTAAATTTTATTTGATGATCTTATGGTTAATGCATAATTTAAACATTTATGAATTATTTGTGCATAGTATTTTAATTTGTTTATACATTTAATTTGTTTAAACATTTAGTTTGTTTAAACAGAAAGTTGATTGATGATATAATGTTAAAATTATCTTAATTAATAATAAAAACATTAAATCATGCATAATATGTATTTGTAATTCAAATGAAATGATTACAAGTATACTATTGATTTGGTGACCGCGGATGCTCTAATTGCTGTGATGTGATGTTACCCTCTCCTTCAACTCATCCATCTCATTATGTAACTGAACTATGTACTCTATCGACTGTTGCAACTGAGTTGCCAATGTTTGCACTGTGCTTTAAAGCTCATTGACTTCATTGGTTGTCTACCACCTACTAGATGTTATTGTATTGGAAGTGGAGGGTTGCGAATAATATGTGTTCACAAATGAGCCTAAGTCGAATATCCTTCCATAATTATCCCTACTACCCATTGTATGAAGATAAGTTTGAGTCTCATTAACATCTTTAGACTATTGAGACTGTTGTTGAATGCTTTCTTGTATTTGGTCCTATCAAAAGACAATGTTTATATTAGTAAGTGATAATTATTAAGCATTAATATCAAACCATAAATTTCAAATACATTTAATTCTCTATATCATGGTGTTGCCGAATGTCACACTGTCATGCATCCTAATGTGAATGTGCATAAATTGCCGAATGTCACACCGTCATGCCTCATGCCCATAGACTTTTCCTGCATAAGAATAAAATGTTATAAGTGAACTAGATTTTATAAAAAAATTCAGTAGAGTTGCCTATATTTTTATGATATTTACCCCATGTTGAACAAATAAAGTAACTCAATAACATAGCCATATATGGCATCATACATTTATAACATTATCATTCTCCATAATATACATATTTTCATTGCAAAATTCATACATCAAATTAAATTGAAAAACACTAAAGTAAAAAGTCAGAATATAAATATAAAGTGTAGATACTTACAAGTCTTTCTGTATGCTCGTGGTATGTAATAAATCCTCCAGTGTGTATTGGAAGATTCTCTCCTCCTGGTCCTCCATGTCTATTGTATAATTATGCTCTAAAATTGATATTGCCTCGGGTGATGTCCAATACTGCTGTCAATGACTCTATATTTGTTCAGAAATATAAGGCAGTAGTACATTGGTCTTGTATATCACACCAAAAAAGTCCCGATAACATATACGTGCTCGTCTCTCCCATACTTTATTAATGACCGTGTCAAATTCAGAATCCAAAAAAAATCTTTTTGAAAGGAAAAACATTTAAATACTTATAATGTAATAATATTTATCTAATTTCTGTATAAAAATTAATTAAAAAAGAAAATAATATTTTTTATTGTACCTCAAACTCTGGATAATAAAATTCCTTTGTGGCCTGAGAGATATTCTTCCATATAAAACCCTCAAGATCAATATTTGCCTTAAATTTGGATGTCAAGTTTCTTGAGCACAGTCCAGACGGAATCAACCTAATATAAAAAAATAATTTTATACCATTTTTAAAATTTAAACCTATAACTTAATTATAAACATATAATGTTTCAAGTATTTTTACTTATGGATTATTGAAAATTGTCATGTAAGATTTTCCATCAGGTCTCTTAACTCTAGGTTGGCGGTCGCCTTCTTCATCCGCATCGTTTACCCCTGATATCTTTATCGTTATAAGGGTAGTGGATGATGTAGGGGTGGTGGATGGCGTACAACAGGTATAGAAGGTGATGCCTCATCTACAAGTGTAGTAGTTGGAGGAGAAGGAAGTGATTCAGTTCCAATTGCAGAATGTAATGCTTCACCTGGATAGTAAATAGCTCCAAATTGTTGTCTGAACCTTGGTCACAATATATCATATTTTTCTCTTTGGTGGCATATTTCAACCTGAAATTCATATTTGACTGAATTTTCTAAAAATATAAGAATTTGAATTCAATATTTTACACAATATATTGAAAAGGAAATAATTGATTTGTTGAATATAATATTCAATTACAAATACAAATTAATCGCTATGATCACTTAATTGTAAATTAAAATTATCTTCTTTTTCTGAAGAACAAGAATCAAACTCGTGCTCCTTTTCAGATCTTCATCCCTCGCCATCCTCTCCAGATGAAATTTAACCATATTCATTAAATGGATCATTCAGAGGTTCATTACGTCATATATGACAGATGCATTTATTTCATAAGCATCTTCCTAAAACACTTCACTTTCAATTCTCTGTTCTCCTTTTCCATGTGATTCAAAAACACCTCTAGGTTTAATTTTACAAACAACCAACGAATCTGACTTATCTTATTGTAAGCTGGGAAAAGGGACATAATACACCTGAATCGCTTACATTGCTAACAAGAAAGGTTCAAATTGTCTCAATCGTCTTCGATTGTTGATTTCAACTAGATTTTATCAGCTATACACTTTTCTACCAACATTTAGAGTTGGATCAAACTAGCCACACTTAAATATCACACTTCGCTTTATTGACAATGCAGGGTACTCAATTTCAAGTATTTCAATAATTTTACCATATTAATCCATCAATTCTCCCTGTATACAAGCTCCACTATTTATTTTTGTCATGCTATGACCATGATATTCTGTATGACATTCGTATCCATTAATTGGATACGATTTAACAGTTCGTAGAGGTCCCTTCACAAAATCACATATGAACTTGCTCTCTATTGTATTTTCTAAGGCCTACATAAAAGAAATTATCATAGCAAACAATATAATGTCATTTGAACACTTAAATCTTATAATTCAATCATTTCCATTTTTGTAAGTGAAAACTTACATATTTTGTGAACTATCGAGGAAAGTGTCTTCCAACTTCCTTATTGATATCATTCTATGTTTTGCTAGGAATTAGTCGAGTAACAATTCTTCGTATAATATAAAAACATTATTATGCATTTCAGTTATGAATAACATTAAATTTCAAAACCTAAATAATCAATTCCAACTTACTGCACAAAAGGTTGAACTTCTTGATAGTTCAATAAAATGTAACCATCGACAACCTCAATTTCTCCCTCGGTTAACATTCTTCTTGTTGAACATCCTTATGTTCATCTAGGAAATGTGAAAATGGATAAGTTGCCATTAGCATCACTTGCTCCTTCCCCATAGGAACTTTTCTTTCTCTTGTGTGAGCATGCGGCTCAAAATAATATGAACAAAATGTATTAGCTTCCTTCCACTAAATAAGTATTACATATCAAACTTTCAACTATAGCCTTGTTTTTGACATTTTTCTTCATGTGATGCAAATACCTATATTAGCAATTGCTAAAACATGTTATTACTTCAATTACAATCATTTTTGTTCAATTACCTCTCAAACAGATACATCCATCGATATTGAACTGGATCAGCTAATTTTACCTCGTGTGCTAAATGCATAGGTAGATGCTCCATACAGTCAAAGAAGCTTGGAGCAAAATTTCTTCTAACTTGCACAAAATTACTAGAATTTTCCTTTCTAGTTTTTCCATTTCAACCAACTTGATTTCAGATGATGTTAAACTTTTGAAAAACAAACTTAATTATGTTATTACTTCCTAAAACTTATTGGTAGCAACTCCTAAAATGCAATTGTAATTGGCCTTTACATAAACACATGACAATCATAAACTTTCTTCCCAAATAATTTATACTTCCTCATATCCACACACCTTACCAAACTTGAAACATAACCATCGGAAAATTTTAGACTTTTCAACCATTCACACAATATTTCCTTCTATTTTTTGTCCAAAGTGTAACATCCTTTTAGATATTTACCGGTACAAAGATCTTTATGTAACTCATCTTTCTATAAAAAAAGTTACAAATTAGCTCGTGATTTTGCATTGTCTTTTGTCCTCCCTTCAATGTTCATTATGGTATTGGACAAATTGTTAAAATTATTTTTTTCAATATGCATCACATCTAAAATTATGACGTATCAAATTAGTTTTCCAATATGGAAAATTCCAAAAGATGCTTCGCTTTCTCGAACCAAAGTTTTTATTAATGCTTGTATTAACTTCATTAGCTTCAAATTCTGTAACTTTTAGCAAGCCTAATTTCTTAATCTCCTAAAACATCTCTTCACCAACTTTGTGAGGGGGAGAAGGTGTTTTTACCATCCTATTCTTAATAAACTTTTGTTTACTGTGTCTGAATGGATAATATGGAGGAAGAAATTTTATGTGATTGTCAAACTAACATATTTTGCCCCTATTTAGAAGATAAAACATATCAGAATCATTGCCACAATAAGGACAAGCCAATTTTCCTATTGTGCTCCATCTAGACAATATGGCATATGATGAAAAATCATTAATGATCTACATCAAATCCACTCTCAACACAAAATTTTTTTTCAAAGACATGTCATATGTCTCAACACCATATTCCTAAAGATGCTGCAATTCATATATCAATGGTTGTAAGAATACATCAATTTTATACTTTGGATTTATAGGCCCTGGTATAATTACTGTCAAAAACATATATATGCCTCTTTCATACACATCTATGGAGGCAAATTATAAGGAATAATTATCATTGGCCATGATGAATATTGCTGGCCAGATTGACCAAAAGGTTGGAATCCATCCATCAATAATCCCAACCTAACATTTCAACATTCAACTGCAAACTCATAATGAGTGTCATAGTGCATCTGATGGATGACTCTTTATTCCATCATCTTGTTCGTGTTCATTATGCCATCTCATGTAAGATGCAGTAACATCATAAGCATATAGTCTTTGAAGTCTCGAAGTTAGCAAGAAAAAATACATCCATTTCTACAGTATTTAATTTCGGTTTCATAGAGTGCTTTCTAGGCTTGAACCTAAATTGACTACAAAATTTGCACTCTTGCAATTCCATATCATCTTCCCAATACAACATACATCCCAATTTGCAACAATCAATCTTTTCAACACCCTAATAAGTTTCTTCATATTGTAAGAACCATTAACCATTATATGATGAGGAAGCAATAATTCATTATACCATTCAAGAATTTTATCAAAACTACTATTAGAAATATGCCTTTCAGACTTTATGTTCAATATTCGAGCAATTGAAGACAATTGAGTCACTGTCTCACAATTTGGCCGTAATTCTTGGTTAGCTGAGTGTAGTAAGTCAAAAAACTATTTTGCATGTGAGTTTGGTTCTTCTTCAAGATTTTCTATATTTTCCTGAAAGGTATAACCAGCTACATCATAAACTATTTGCATGTAAGGATTTTAATTTGTTTCCATATTATTTTTTCTAAATCCAATCCCTCCTTCAAATCCATTTAAGTTCACAAACGATTGTATTTAATTAGCCCTATATTAACTCATTGATAAACTGAAGTTGGAATTTTTAATTGAGTGGTTTAGATATTGTTATTGAAATTTAAAATTAATGTTAGAAAATTGATATTTAACCTAGATTAATTATGTACTAGTAACAAATATAATAAGTAAAGATAAAAATATGAATACTTTGATTAATAAATTATTGTAGCATATACAAATTATCTAATATGTTTAGAAGAAAATTATTATTATATTAAAAAGGATGTGCGTAAAGATTTGCATATAAAAAGTAGAGAGAACCTAATCATTTCAGAGAGCATCAATAAAATAACCCATTGATAAAATTTAGATATTTGGAATTATAAGTTAAAACCATCCTATATTAACTCATTGATAAAGTGAAGTTTATATCACAAACAAGTTTCAGTTGGTACAGGTCATTTACATTAAAAATATAGGAAGTTCAAATGGGAGGTTCAAACTACAAATAAATACCTAAATTAAACCAAGTACACAAAAACTTAGCAAATAACAAAACTCACTTACCTCAACCGACATATAGAAGAAGTCACTGAAGCACATGAAAGAAGAAGATGATGAAAATAGAGTGAGCTGATGGCCAAAGAAGATAACCAAAAGAAAGGAAAGAAGACAATGAATTTCAAAGCAGTATGCAAATTGATATAAATTCATGTTCAAAAGTATTAGTTATAGCATTTGATTGGCGCCATGTTATGCAAAAAAATATGTCCTTTGCCTTTTAAAACATAAAAAGGATGATAGTTCTCTTTTCAATGAAGTAAAAAGATGCAAAATGACAACGCTACAAAATATAGAAACAGATAAAAATTCAATTAAAATGTATGGAAAATCATTGTTGACATTGTCAATAAGCAAAGGAAATGAATGTAAAAAATGAATACCTGTTAAAGGTTCTCTTTAATCTCCTTGAAAACAGAAATACTGTCAACAAATGAGTTCTTACAACCAAGCAATAATCAATAAGATCTTAGCCAGTAAAATTACAAATCTATCCTATACATAAAGAAATTTTATCTGTAGAAGATATCCTACTTACCTCAATCGATGAATAAACGAAGACGCAGAAGGAAGCAATACACAAAAGCACGAGAAGGATGAAGGGAACCGAACAACAACTGACATAGAACGAAAATGCAAAAGGGAACCGAAGCACACAAAGGAAGAAGATGGATATAGAAGGAAGAAGATGGATGGCGAGAAGGAACCGAAGCCTGCACCCGATGACAGAACCATCAACTAGAGAGAAAATGAACATCGACAGACAAGGCAGGGGTGTTTCGTGTGTAAGCAACTCTAGTTTAACGAAAACAACGTCATTTTGGATCTTATGTTTAATGTTGAATACAAAGCTAACACTGACGTTTAAATTTTAAATTTACCAATAGAATCCAATTCTATCGGTACACCCCGATTTGATTACGTTTTATTAAATACGTTGAAGTTGAAGCAAACGATTAACTTTCAACTTTACCGATGGAAAACACTTATGTCGATAAATGATGATGCTCTTTTTGCCACCTTTCATTCGCACCTCTTTTACCGAAGGTGGTTCCTATTCCGTTGCTACATTCCATTGCAAAAATCAACGAGATAATTTCTCATCCATCTTTACTGACGGGTATTTTGTCCGTTGCAAATTATCATATATTACGATAATTTCACCGACAGAATTTGATTTTCTATCGCTAATTTTCAACGGTATTATTTTCATCGGTAAGTTTTCATTGGCAATTGTAGTGCGCTTTGACCTAGTTTATACAAAATTTGAAAAGTTAGTCATTAAATTGGAAATTTTAAAATATTTGAAACTGAATTAAAAAATTCAAAAAGTTAAAGATTTTTAAATTCGCTATCTCTGCATTTTGACAATTACTAGCTAACTATAGTCTTAATAAGCGTTTCACTGAATAAAAGAAAAGTTACAAGGATTTTCACTATAAAGATATACTAAAATTTTGACATAAAATGGTATGATTTATTAGAATTAAAAAAAATAATTTGCATTTAAACATACGCGTGTGTTTGAGTTTATATATTGTTATTGGGTCATGTTATTAGATATACCGCAATTAATTGTTACATACTAATATACACATCAAGTATATTTGACAAGTTGAAGTAAATTACTTATTATTATTATTATTAGCATAGGATGTTGCATTTGGCAACTTCTCTTCGTGAGCACATCCTATCTTGCCTGTTTCCCTTTCTCTTTCTCGTTTCTGACGTCAATTTCAGTTCATATGAAACTTACGATAGTCGATCCACGTGGGTTGGCCTCAAGTTAGGGGTTTTGGTATAAATGCAAGACCTTCACCAGTCGCTTATCATCAGTCCCCACCATGAAAATATCTTAATTATGATTAAATGTGTGAGGACCTAAACGTTTTGACCCCCTTTCATTCTATCTCTACTTGTTTGTGGGCTCATTTAATTTTTTAGGTTGGAAGTATCCGATCAACATAAATTTACAAAACTTACCCTCACTAGCTAGCTACTTTGGTTGGTATTGGTTGATGAAATGTATATTAATTAAATCTCGATCAAGAACTGTACTTTAATAAGACAAACTCTATGTATTTTAATAAGACAAACTCTATCCCTAATCACCATGGTTTTGATTCAACCAATGTTGCATGATGTTTTATCAATCTATTTCTTATTTTGTTAACATGATATTTACGAATCCTTAATATATAACAAAAGGAAGTATATTAATGATTTTTTCTTGAAATATTTTGATCTCTTTATCTAATAACAAGAATCTAACTAAGAGGTTATACGAACATTGCATGCAGACATAATGGGCATATTAGCTTAAAGCGATGCGGACAGAGTTGCAGTTTCGTTTGGTTTTGGTAAAAGTGAAGGAAAGAGAGGTGACAATGAAACTATACCATGCACATCCCATATGGCTAGCCTATTCACCTTTGGATTCTATGAAGGGGCTGTATATAACCACATACGGCTAGAAATGGAGCCGGAGGCAGAATATGAGAGAAACCAAATTAAAGCTTATATATAATAATTTCCGGAGACGAAAGAGTGTAGTGAATTATTGAGATGAAGACTTTATGAGGATACTTCTCGACTCTCAAGTCACTGCCACTTACTGGCACTGCACAGGGGGTAGCGGCTGAGTCACTGTCGCTACGAATGTGTTTCAAAATCAACAATGACTCCTTTTCAATGAGCTGTCTCCATTTTGTTTTTTTCTTTTTTAATGCATAAAAAATGGTCAATTCCATTGGAGAACCCTTTTTCAATCTATTGAATTCGCCTACGATCGATCAAGTCATTCGTCAACATCATTAACAAATGCCTACTATTGCAAATTCTTCCCATGTATATTAACATCTCTATCTTCTTGGGAATATCAAATCGTCTGTATTTCATAATCTATACTAACTTTATGTCAAGTCATTCTAACCTTTTATTTATATGATCTCACATAAATAAAGGGTTAAGATAATTTGATACAAATTTGATATAAATTATGAGGTACAGAAGATCACATCCCCTCTTAAGATATATGGTTGGAAAAAATAGGGCTAAATTATATACACATTTTGGCTGAAGATTAGCAACAACTTACGTGGCAGCCCCATTTATTAATCAATCATGATAAGTCATTAAGTAGTTATATGGCGTTTTTACATGGACTGACTTTTTCTTATTATATTCATGGTCTATATGTGCAATGCATATTAATGATATTTTAAATATGGTGGGAAGTTCTCCAGTCGTAGAAGATCACAGAGTTGCAAGGTGGGTCAAAACCTAAAGCAACAAGGCCAGGCTGCTCCAATAGCAAGTCTCAGTTTTTCTGAAGTATTCTTTTGTACCGGTTAGTTTCAATGGTTCGTCTCCACATTTTATAGAATGTTTGAACTCAGTACGCCATAACAAAAATCATTATATATTATCAAATTTGTGATTTAAAGATACTGGCGAACATGCATCTCCTTTTCAACTACATAAAATACATGTAACCTAAGTTTGAAGATTTAATACTGGTCGGATCGGTCGTACTGAACCCGTATTCAGTCATAACGACCCGTGAACCGATCGGTCCATTCTTCAAATATCCGTCTTATACCTATGTCAAGCTCAGGTCTAATCCATGATCTCTTTAACCCATTCGTAGGTGAGAGTCTCTCATGCACACGTAAAGACCCAAATCTATAGCTGCAGCTCCATATATAAGGTATAATTTTCCCATGCACACGTAAAAACCTAAATCTATACATGATCATAACCTAGTTTTCTCTGCATACAGCAACCTCACTCTCACCAAAAAGACTGACTTGAGCGTTAGAGGGGCTAATCGGGAAATAACCCCCAACGTACCTTCTTTGTTTTGCAGAAACTTTCGCACCGAAGCTCCCACAAAAAGCAACTAATTCTATGGACTCAAACGGCAACGTTCAGCCTCATCAAAATCTGGCTGAACCAAATACATTAGGTGACTTTACGTCAGAATTGTTTATAGTTAACAAACAACATCTTAATGGTATAATGACTACATACTCCTTTTTGTTCACTTATTACATAAGGTTTAAGCAGTGACATGCTCCTTTTTGTTCGCTTCTATTAGCTGTGTTTTGAGGGGCACCGGCGTTGATCCAATCAAAGAGGAACAAAAAGCTTAAAATCAGCCATGACCCCAAAGCTTTTTTAGAATCTTGAAAAGAACATCGTGAAACATCAATTCTTTCCCTTTTTCCATGTTTTTGTTTTCTAACATAGCTTTGTTGGTATCGTGATTTATTTGCTTGTCTCTAACTTTTGTTACAGTAAGATTCTTTTGCTAATTATTGAAAGAAAGACTGCCCACTTCAACAAAGACTTTGTTGCTCTCCAGTACGTACTACTGCTCCTTTGTCACAAGAATTCTTTGTTTGTTCTCTTCTGACACCCCCATGATTTTTAACTCATGTTCTTGTTAAGCTTTCTCCTTTCTTTATTTCCTCCAGCTAATCCCATCATTTTTCTCCCACTTGGAACGTAGGACCTAGGAACATTATGGAAGACTTCAATAATCCTTTATCTATGTGTATTCCGTACTATAATAAAGCTTCAACATTCTGCTGTATAACCAGAAATTAACCTGCTGAAATTATACACATGCTTTACAATATCAGAAGTTTATGGTGGAGAGTGAAAATTTAAATCTCTCCACATTCGTTAAGTTTGAAATTTATCATCGTAGCTAGCAATATATAGAAAAGGCAGGTAGCGTATAAAAATTATTTGCTATGGAAAACATCTGAAACTACATTGTTCATATTCAATAATGATTATACATAATTAGACATAAAACAGCTATATTCATCTAAATTACGCAAGTTATATATTTGCTGTTACTCTATTAACAATTTCCAAATAAAACAAACGTGCTCATAAATTTAATATTAATATAGCTTAAATGTTAATATTATATATCAAAAGTAATTTTCACGATGACTATCCTAATTAAAAGCAAGTGTAAATACCAAGTCTATACTTGAACAGATAAATTAGTTTCACATCAATGCAAAAAAAGATTAAAAACAAAGATAAACAATTATAAAATTTTTCATTTACAAATCTTTGACAAAACTTCCTGTTCGTTTTTGCTCTAATATAAAATAAGTGTTGGAGAATCAGGACAAGATCTGATCTCAGCCGCAGCGGAATAATTATGAAATTTTTTCGTATTTTGATTTAAAAAACTAAAATCATTTTAATTTTATAAAATGATTAACACAAAAATTATAATAAAATCGAATATTAATTTGTACCTTATTTTAAAGCTTTATCGTAATCTTGTTATATCCCTTGAATCGTTTCTCAAACTATTCCTTTTCAATTACCGTAGTCGCACAAGTGTTCAGTCTTTAACAGTATCTACTGAACGGGTTAAGAGAGAACTCTATAACTCATACAGAAAGGGTTATACAAAAAGTGCGAGCTCCATAAAATTAAGACTATTTATAATAGATATTGGACTTTTTAGTAGTTTAATTGAAATTAAATTTTTATTTCACTTAAGCTTTAATTTAAACACTAGTTATTCTCAAATAACATCCAATATCTAATATTGATCCTTATTTATTAAATATATCATATTTAATCATAAAGTTTCTCAAACTTTACAATCAAGTCTAACTTGATTAAAATAATTTTACTCTCATCAACTCATTTTTAATGTGAGAATCATTAGGTTCCGAATATGTTGACAGTGATGATAAATTATAATTACAATTCATAATTCATAATTAGAATTAGATAAATTAAAATTCATTTTAATTGACCTTTAATTCTCTAGTTAAACAATTTATAATTATATATCAAGATTTACGTCTAGCAATGCATCATAACAACTCAAATATTTAGAAATGTTAATGTGGTTTTGACTAACCTTTTCGTATATAATTTTTTTTGTATAATTCAATCATTTCATTATGCAATGTTTTGATCACTACAAGAACCGGGGAAATAACAACAAAAATTACCAACGGAAGTCTAAATATTTCGTCGGAAATGATATTTAACGAAGGAATTTATTGACCAAAAAATGCATCGAAAAAACGACCGTCAGTAAATTTACTAACAAAAATTTTGTACCGTCGGTGAATATACCGATGATTATTTTGCATTGTGTTTAGTTGAAAAATTTACTGACGGAAAATTTGCTGATAGACTTCTTTTTCTATTGGTAAATAACTAAAAACTATTTTTTTAAATTCACCTTCATGAAACAACCATTCTAAAAACTTCTACTTGGTTTTAGTTCTTTCATAGAATAACTTTCAAAGCATTATCCAAGCACAGAAAGAGGTGTACATTCACAAACTACATGCATCAGCATCCCTACCAATTTCTATCATATATGTTCAAATTGAAAAATACAACACAGCTAAATCACAATATGAACTCACTGCTAGAGTTCTTTCTATGGTTCCTAATGGTTAATACATTTGACTCCTTGCGCCTTCGAACCACATGTGTATCTCAATGCTTGACAATGATCTAAGTTCTCAGAGAATCAATGTCTAATAAAACAAGAGTGAAAATCCATAAGAGCATTGATGAGACACTAGCGCACCTCAGCTTCATTGAATCGAAGAGTCCAGTCTAATAATTTTGGGATAGCCTCCAATTCCATCTTGAGCTCTCCTATCATTTGTTCTTCCTCTGCCCTCCTGTATAATCCATCCCTTGGTGTGAAGGAGAGCTTCAGGTGAGTTTAATATAAAAGAAAACAACGTCATTTGGTTAAAAATTTGCCAACGAAAAATTATGTTGGTAAATTCCGTCGGTAAACTCAAATGTTGTTAATTCCGTCAACATTTCTCACCTTATTTACCAATTTACCGATGAAAAATTTCCGTCCATAAACTCAAACTTTTTTAATTCCGCCAACAATTCCCCTTTATTTACCAATGAACATCTTACATCGCCGCTAAAGTTGTTGCAAATTTTACCAAGATAATTTCCCTCCATATTTAGCTACAGATATTAGTATCGCTACTAAAAGAGATTTTTCCCGTCAGTTTTACTGACGGAAATTATTTTTCCGTTAGTAATTTGTAGTTGTTTATTTTTTGTTAGTAATTTTTCATCACTAATTCCTACTTTTCTTATAGTGGATAAGACATAAAGCATCATTAGCTATTTATTGAATTAATGACAATTGTAAACTTTTTACAAAACCTTATTCTACCTTAGCCAATAATTTTTGAAATCAAAACCAATCGAGAATAACCGAACATTCTCCCTAATTACTTAGGATGATGAATTTGATCTTGATCACACAACTACTTTTATATAACTTATGTTATATCTAATGACTATCAATTGAACAGTTCATGATTAAATAGATCATAAGTAGTATCCAAATATAACAATTTCTATACAAGATAAGTTTGATAACATTAAGTCAAAAGATCACTTATATAATCATCATAATAAGAATTCTATAGAAATATAAGTAATGTTTCAAATGAATTTCTCATATCGGATATATTCAGTAAACTTGATTTCTAATAAACATCCGTATGTTTATTTAAATATCTTCATACTTTAGTCTATGAGATTGATTACTTCCTTCATAAGGAAAAACATAACATATGATAGTTTTTTTACGTTCTATTAATGTCCAGTCTTAATATAAGACTAATTAGGAATAATTTTAGGATAATATAATATGAATATCGTAATTATAATTTTATTTATAATAAATAATTATCTCATGAAATTTATAATAGATATCTAAATATATATAAAATAAAGAGTACTTTTAAATTATTATGTAACTAAATTACAATGAAGCAGTAGGGTATAAACTAACAATAGGGTCATTTTTTACTTACAAAAATGTGTTTGCGGCACCCACGACCATTAAAAAAGAAAAAAGAAGAATATCAAGAAAGGAATGGAAAACAGCAAGATCTAGCAGCAAGTGAAAAAGACTTAAAGGAAGAATGACAACGACTGTCGGCAGTCACATCTTGCGCCACGTGTCATTGCCTTTTCTGAAGTCGCAGTCTAACTCTAACCCCATCTCCATTTTATTTTATTCTTTTTGAAAAATGGATGTCATTTCCAGAAACAAAAAAGTCTCCTTCAATTGATTGGCTTATACTTTGAATTTTTACCAAAGTTCGATTTTGACTCATTTGACGTGCTTATTTTTCTATACGTTCACTCCTATGGTAATTGTATAGTCAATTTACTTTTGATTTCTTGTTTTAACTTAACCACATGAAATAAGTTTGGATGAAAATGTTAAAAGGTGTTAACTCCTATAAGACATGTCGTTTTGAATCCCTTAAACCATTCCTAATTTTAGATTACATTAAATCGGATGTAACTTTTTATAATACAGAGCTGTGAGGGCATTGCCCTTAGTGATAATAAGTGAAGGAGAGGGAGGCCGTATAAGAATTGGCGGGAAGTGATCAAGGCGGATATGTCAGAGTTAGCCCTTAATGAGGTA
>JANZLF010000008.1:21127572-21138268 GCA_026546835.1 Erythroxylum foetidum
TCTAACAATAATAATAATAATAATAATAATAATAATAATTATAATAATAATAATAATAATTATAATAATATTGATAATAATAATTTTTGTCCAATAATTCTTATATTAATATTAATGATAATCAATACAAAATTAATAACAATAAGGTCAACATACATTGAAATACAACATCTAAACATTCATAAAATTAATTACATAATAAGTTCAACATACATTCATAGAATTAATATTACATAATAGGTTCAACATACATTGAAAAAAAAACATCTAAGCATTAATAGAACTAATGACATATTTGGTTCAACCTACATTAAGGCCTTAGAATTTATTAATAATGTCCTTAACAACCATCCCCAAAATGACTCCAATTGCTATGAGTAAAAATGCATGACTCCATGCCATGTTTGTCTGCAAAGTTGGAACTTCATTGACTTATTCATTTGTTGAAAGTGCGAATGGATTCAGAATGGAGGATGGTTCATTGGCGGTAGGAGCAATGTCTTCAATGCGACGAGTCGGCCTACTTGGATCCATGACATAAGCACTTTGTGCTTCATCCAATGTTCGATACCCCTTGAATCGAGCATTAGGAAACCCCTCAGTAGCCAATTTGACATCATCCCAATTTGTAAAAATACCAACTTGACGTCCGATAAAGACCATATAGAAGTTGTATCTGCCCATATGTAGGTACCTGAAAATGAATCATGTTATCATCATTCATACACGTAGAAAAATGACGTACATAAAGAAGTTTGTAAACAAACCATTGATCATAAATAGTTAACAGAAAAAAACAAAGTGAACAGTTCATCAAAACACAATCAACATCACAATCCCAGTTTCATAACAGTACAAATCTTAGGTGTCCGATTAAGCTACTATAATGGCAGTAGCTCCATAAAAAACATCAAGTCAACACATCTTCATCAAGTCAAATATCTTCATCTAGCAGGCTCCTCACATAACCCGGTCTCTGTTCTTCATTTAAATACCAGAAAAGATTCTCAGCAGGAACATTCTTAGCGAAGATCCTTGCAGTCCTGATAACTTCTGCAATGGAGAAACCCAAGTTTCCAAGCTCATCACTTAGCTTTGACCCATGCAGTCATACAATGGCCTCCACAAATGAGGCAATAACATTTTCTAATACTTCGATATCCCTCATCTTCCTTTTCCCTTTGTTTTACTGGATTTTGCCAGTGTTGGTTGAAGAGGCAACAGAACCAATGACATAGGTTGAAGTAGTTGGGGGAGGAGTGACCGATGGGGCTGTTTGATCAAATTGGGCAACAGATGCTTATGGATCAGCTGGTCCTTCACCTTCAATTTCATCAGTGTCAAGCTGAGCAATTGCATCTACAGCATCCTGAGCACCTACACCTGTTGTTCTGTCTTTCCCAAAGACAAACTCAAGTCTTGGGTAAAGCGGGAAAGGCTTGCCAGGAGTATAATACATGTTGGGGTGTCCCTGAAAAAAACATCAAAATATGTCAGCATTACAAACTTCTCATTATAACGATAATTTTATAACAACTAACAATTAAAACAAATTACCCTCATCCATTCATCCAGCACTTGCTTGCTGTCTACCTCAACACCTTGCTTGCCTTCATTCCAACCAAACCCACTACAGTTTAACATGTCAAAGGATGACTGATGTTTATCCTTCAACCTCTTGTGCTTATTTTTGACATGCCTCTTGTCAATGCCATAACCAGGAAACTTCTCAACCATCGTTCTAGCAAGGAGTTGGAAAGTACTAGGCTTAAATTGGCCATTATAAGCTCTGTGCCCAGCAACAACTACCTCCTCCATGAAGGTCACCAAGTCCTCTGTTTCAGCCTCAGTCCAAATCCTTGACATTGCACCTAAACCATGCAATGCAATTCCCAAACCATTTCAATCCATTTCCATAAATGATTAAACATCATACATTGAAACTTTTAGTCAAATAACGAATATAATATTGAATTAAAGGAAACATGTAATGAAGTTAAATGTTCAAGATCTAGTTGGATAGAATAGGAAGTAAGCATAATAGTTAATTGAATCAATTAAACAAAAAAATTTATATTATATGATATGTTCACAAAGTTATAGAATTTAATTTATCTAATATGTAATTAGATTGTGTAATTTTGGACATTAGTTGACATTATCTGTTAATTAAAGTAATAAGACTTATGAAGGGCTATGAAGTTAACATGAGAATGTGGAGAATCCATAATTCTAAAAGGAGACGTGGAATGAATCTCAAACCATTCAAAGAAAAGCTTCCTAGTGTTAAAGAGTTTAGGACCCATCTCATTACAAACCCTTAATTCAATAATCATAACATAAACTAAATGAAAGTATACAATTTAATGGTTGCTTCTCCATTCTTCAAACATTACCTGAGCTAAATCCCCTCTCCATTGACTCCATTCATTAGTTGTCTCAACATGATCAACCATTTGGGGCAAGGATTCATCTTCCCCAATTGGCAGATCCTCAGCTTCAAGAGGATCTTGCTCTACTGGATCAGAAGTCATATGCAACCTAATAAAGTTTTGCAACAAGCAGCATGTAAGAATTATGTGAACATGAGTGGTTGCTACATAAAATGATGGATTTCTGAGGATTTTCCATCTTTTTTTCAACAAACCAAATGCATGTTCAATAACATTTCTTCCAGATGAATGTCTCTTATTAAAAAGCTCTTCTAGGTTCCTAGGTGCCCTTGCATCTCTTGCCCACTCTTGAATATGGTATCTTGTGCCTCTATAAGGTGCAAGAAAGTCAGGAGCATTGGTGTAGCCAGCATATACTAAGTAGTAATTCCCTATAAACAAATGACACTATTACTGTATTTGTAATCAAACATTTCCAAAAAAATAGCAAATTTATGATAATTCTTATCTTACATACCCATTGGAACTTGAAGTCCATTACACCTAGTAACAACATCATGTAAAACCCTTGAATCAGATGTTGATCCCTCCCATCCAGCAATAACATAAACAAAGTTTAAGTTCTTATCACACACCCCTAACACATTAGTGCATATTCTCCCTTTCTTACCTCTGTATCTGGGTTTGTCTGAATGGGGAACTGTTATATCTATATAGGTTCCATCTAGCGCCCCAAAGCAACCCTTTGAAAAAAAATTCCAATAAAAAAATTTATAGTTTAGTATTTTAATAAAGTCAATATGGCAAGTTATTATAGCTAATTACATATACTAACCTTAAACCATTTCCAGCTACTGTCTGTGCAATCCTCTGGAATTGGTATGGGCTTGACATACAACAGATGTTGGAGATGTAGTACAGGCTTCAGCACACTATGGAAGACCCTACTAATGGTTTCTCCAGACCTCACAAACCTAACTTGTAATACTCTATTAGATTCATTTTGTGCTAATATTCTTAGGAAGATTAATACTTTTTCTTCAATTGGCACATGACTAGTATTTGACAAGCCACCGTGGACTTGAAGCATTTCACATAATATTTTAAATGCATTTAAGTCCATCCTTAAATCCCATTGGCTATTCTGATCACCCTCATTCAAAATCCTATCTATATTAGCTTGCCTACTTGGTACTGTCAACGGCCTACTACCTCTCGCATTTTCACTCCTATTGCGGTTTTTTGTGTATACTTACAAGCATAGCAACATCACCGTTCTTATTAAGTTCAATTGCCCATTCCAAAACTCAAAAAATGCCAGAGCCTTAAAGATAACATCATGTTTCTTGTTATCCATTTTTTTAAATAAATATTGTCTACAAAGATTGAAAGCCACATATTGATCATAAACAAGCCATAACCAATAATACAAGAAAAAACAACAGCTCAATATTTGCTTAATTCCATATATATTCGAAGCACAACAGTTGAAGGAAACCAAAATTGAAGACATTACCTGTGAGTAGAAATCATACTTAGTTTTTTGAATTAAGGTGAGCCTCGATGAGCAAAAGAAGCATTAGTAGCAATTCTCATATGTGAAGCAAAGCAAATATATTGTAATACATTTTAATGTTGATATGGGTTTTGGATTTTGGATTTTGGGTGTTGTTTTTTGTTTTTTGGTTTCAAGAGATTCAACAATCAATTCTTTTCAACAATCAGTTCTTTATGCAAGATGATGAGGAGGATGGTAGCTTGGGTTTGTTTTTTGAATCTTCTAAGACAACAATGTGGCTGTAAGATACAATTGATATGAATCAAATTGTAACATCTGTAGTAAAGGTGATGTTTTTCTTTCTCTTATTCGAATTTTGTATCTTGGAGTTTGTAGTGATTCAAGTAGGTTGCTTATTTGCTAGATTTTTCAACCTTGATGAAAAGGTACATGTTTTTCTTGTTTTCAAGCACATTCGAATAATTGGAATGATCAAACAAGCTTCAAGTAATTTTTTTAAACCTTTTTCTATTTGATGGTTGTTAGATTTCCATAATTATTGATGTTTGAAATTTATTACAGAGATTAGCATGCCCTAAAACCCCCAATCTTCCAAATTTATCATAGAGATTGGCATGCCCCAAAACCCCCAATCACAGAGATTGTTTTCTCTTATATATAGACTATTATGACTATTACTATTTCTTTATTTCCTAAACATTGTAAGGAGTTGAAATGGAACAAGATGATAGGGATTGAAATTAATCATCACTCAAAATAACATTTTGAAAAATACTATTTTGAATGAGGAGTACCAGGATAAGATTAAGATACATTTTTATACTATGTTATATATATACATGAAGACACACATCAGAGCTTAATCCAAAATTTTAGAGATTGGACTATTAAGTATTCATTTAAATGACTTAATGGGTTTAAACTTGGCTTCAAATTTACTAACTTCACACAAAGTTGAAACCAAAATCCACTAATAAACTCGAAAGCACTTAAAAGAATCAATCAACTAAACAATGCAACAGAACAAGCAAAATCTGATAGATAGCAAAATCTATTAAAAGAATCACTCAACTAAACAATGCAATAGACCAATAGAAGAATTATATGCAGGTATTGATCATATCACATTCAAGTTGGCATTCCAAACAAGATACCTAAGTTTTCAGTAAAACCAATGCTTAATATCTACAGTTTTACAACTTCAAATCAGTAAAAGAAAGGCAAATTAAAAGAGAGTTGTTCAATCATCATAGGAAAATTGTTTCTAATCGACTGTGTAGTAACCAAACAACTAAAGCCTGACCTATACGAAATCTTAAGTCCATGTACAAGATATGAAAAGATGACCCTCATTGTTAAATCCATGCCAAATCCATTTCCAATTCATGTTGAATAGATGAACATACTTGCATATTGAAAATCTAAAATTAATACAATTACAATTCAATCATGAAAGTTTACCATAAATCTTTCAAGCCCCAAAATGTAAGAATTAATCTATACATGTTATCTATTGGTCAAAGTAGTTGATTAAATTTGGAAAATAATAATACCTGTGAAAAGAAACAGAAGATATTCTTTAGAAAAATATGTAACCTCTTACTAATCAACAACAACGAAGGATTCCTAAACACAAACAAAGAAACAGAACATGTTCAAGTACTGGAATGATAACATGTATCATTTTCTATCTCTTTGATATGCATTCATGTTGACATTTCCAAATCAATATAACCCTCTTTAACACTTTCTTCTTCTCTGGTTAGGGAATTCCAATAGCTATCCAACCACAATGACACAATGCATACACATTATGGAAACTTAAAGCTACATCAGATCCTGGGAACTAACGTTATTCTCACCTATTTTGCATACAACAAAACCCAAAACAGATTAGTATACAAATCCCCAACCAAATCTCCACATTCAATCGTGCAACATCAAAACACAGAAAAGTGAATCAACCTCCCAACCAAACTCCTTCTTCCTGATAGAAAAACCAACAAACTTGAAACTCGACAGATGAAATAAATTCAAAAACCCAGTGGGCATGCATTGTTGGATCTAAAAAAAAAAGTGGGTCTCCGGGTCAACCATAAAATGAAACCAGAGTGTTGGTCAAGCAAGGTAGATCGACATTTTTCTAGCATAGAATCAAATACTTACTTGACCCTGGAGAGACGAAGGAGTCGAGGAAGAAGGCCAGTGTGCGAGAGGGACGATGTGAGACTGAATTCATGAGGGTGAAGTAGATGATGTGCTTCGCACTCCAAGAGAGACGTACCAGAGTCGGGGACGAAGATAGACGAAGTAGTCAGGGTTAGTTGTGTAAAAATGAAGCGTGGTTTGTTTCGGAGATAGGGACACTGGTTTCTGTCCTTCGATTTTCAAATGAACAAAAAAAAACGTGTCCTTGTTTTTTGGGGATGGTGGACAGAAAATCGGGGATAGTAACCAAACATCACCGGAGATAGGATTTTTATGTCTCGTCTTCTGTCCCCACTAACGGGGACAAGAACCAACGTTGGGTAAAGGTGGAGAGACAGCTCAAAGCTAGAAAGACAGCGAGGAGTGGAGCAAGCTCTAGCTACTCATAGAACTCCAAATGGCTTATAAAGGAGGAGAAATACAAGGACAAAGGAGTGGACTTCAAGGAATCATCTAAGAAACTGATTAGGGGATTTGAACAGAAAGTTACTTCCAACACCCAAGCTACTTCTAGTAATCATTCATCTATAAAATGTTTTAAATTCTTGGGTACTGGCCATATTGCATCTCAATGTCCAAATAAGAAAGTCATGATTATGAGGGATAATGGGATGATTGATTCGGAGGATGGTGGTAGTGAATTTAATTTTGTTATTGATAATGATTTTAAGGATGATGGTTGCTTTGAGAGAGCTGTTACAGGGGACGCACTCGTAGTTAGGAGGGTACTGGGTGCCAAGGCCACAGATGAGGTTGTAGATCAGAGAGAATCTTTTTCATTCGGGGTGTTTAGTTGGTGGGAAGGTATGTAATTTGATCATTAATGGGGGCAGTTGCACTAATGTAGCTAGTTGGGATAGGGTACAGAAATTGGGTTTGACATACAAGAAACATCCGAAGTCATACAATTTACACTAGTTCAATGATAGTGCTGGTGTGAAGGTAACTAGGTAGGTTGTAATGTCATTTTCAGTAGGGAGATATGAGGATGAGGTGTTGTGTGATGTGGTGCCAATCAAGGTTGGTCATATGTTACTTGGGAGACAAGAGGATTGCATATGATGGGTATACTAATAAGTACTCCTTTAAGTTTAAGTGTAGGAATTTCATTCCACTACCTTTATCACTTCATGAATTGTACCTAGAATAGATCAAATTAAGAAAAAGTGAGGAGGGTTTGGGTAATGAGAACAAAAAAAGTGAAGAGAGAAAAGAGGCCCAAAAGAAAAATGAGTTTGGCCCAATGGTGAGTGACTACACAGGTGAGGAAAAGAAGGTGATATATGCAGGAGAGAAGAGCTCAGAAAGAGAAAAGAAGAGAGAAAAGTGAGCTTGTTTGTTAAAAGAAAAGACCTGAGGAGAGTAACTGGAGAGAAAAGAGCACTAGTAATGGTGAGATACAAAGAGTGTTTAGTTTCTAACACTAACTCTCTTGATGCTTTGCCTAGTGTTTTGCTTTGGATCATAGGGGTGATGGTCCGTTCCAGGTGTTGGAGAATATAAATGACAACACCTACAAGATTGACCTGCCAGGTGAGTATTCTATTTTTGCAACTTTTAATGTTATTGATCTTTCTCCTTTTGATATGGATTCAGATTCGAGGATGAATATTCTTGAGGAGGGAAGGACTGATATGAGCAGGAGTAAGAATCACCATGGAGATGGCGTGCATAATAGAGATGAGCTTGTCATTCAAGTTGGACCTATGTCCAAAGCTAGGATCGAGAGACTCAAGGAGGCTTTTTATGAGCATATGGGCCAATTTGTGGAGAGGATGAAGTGCACCAAGCCTATTGGAGGAGAGTTATCTGAATCAAAGCTCAAATTGATTCATTTATCTCAAATCTGTGGATTGGACTCGCTTAGGAATTGAAGGCCATTGTATTAGGTTGCATATCATCACTTAAGCCCAAGAGGAGAGACACGCTTATGATCAAACTTGGAAGTGCATTGGACCAGTCCTAAGCATGTTTTTATTATTCTATTTGGATTTATTTTAAGTTATAATTATATTTTAGGCCTCTATGTATTTTAAGCCAAAATCTTTTAGCATTAAGCCTAGGTATAAATACTTATATTTTAGGATTTTTCGGAACACAACTTTGATCATATTATTTTGAAGTGAATCATACGTTATTATAGACTTAATATTCGATATACAAAACGCACAAGAAGGGGGGTTGAATTGTGTATCCGCTTTTGAATACAATACCCTTTTAAACAAACTTCTTTTAAAAGAAACTTACTTTCTCAAACGATTGAAAAACAGTATTATGAAGTATTGTAATCTGCTTCTAAGTATTTGTATCAACAATAGAATTAAGAGTTGAGAGTTGAGAGTAAGAATCGACACGACATTTTTATACTGGTTCACCCCAAACCGTAGGCTATGTCCAGTCCTCAGAATCTTGTCTGAGATTTCACTATACTTCTCAAAGATACAAGTAATCTTTTCATCGAACCTCTTCAGGTCTCTTACAACAAGTATTCTTTTCTGACTTAGCCTCTTCAAGCTATCAACTTTTCTTCCTTCTACTGAAAGATGTTTTGAGTTTTGTTACAGACAATAGTAGCTCTAAGTTTAACGCAGTGAATAAAATTTCTAGCTTTTGAATCTCTAGCCTTTCTTTAAAATCACTAACTTTTATTTTATTCTTCGACTCGGACTTGTATTTATTGCCTTTGTCTTCAACCGCTTCTTGATAACTGCTTCTTTCTTCTTGTTTCTTGATCTTTGAAGAAAAAATTATTCAGTTGAGCTCTATAATTTACTCAAACTGATTGATCATCTGACGTGGTATTGGGTCTTCGTCTTTGATTCTTTTGTCTCATTTTTGGGTTCGATTCGTCTCATTTCTATTGTCTCATTTTGCTTTCTGCTTTCGTCTTATTTCTATTGTCTCATTTTGCTTTTCTGCATTATTATTTGGTCTTTATCAAAATTATTAATCGTAAAGTCATTTTGACTTAACAATCTCCCCCCTTTTGATGATAACAAATAATCAGAAAAAAAAATTGTAACCAAAATCTTCTTCTTCTGTTCTTTAGCCAAAATCTTCTTCTTCTGTTCTTTTCTTCTCTTCTTGTTCTCCCCTTATCTTTCTCATTTCTTTCTCCTTTTCTCCTTTCCCCCTATTTGTTATTGATAAAAAAGATCACGACTACAGATGCTTCATAACTTCAGAAAACATTTCTCTCATTTCAGTGCAGAGTGACTTGATATCTTATCGAATATACTCTACTTCTTTATGTAAGTCACCCACAGAACCACACAAATTATCAACTTTATCTTTAATGTCTTCATCATACTTTTCTTGTACTACTTCAAAACCAACGGTCATAGTATATGCATCTGAAGATATGACACCTAGTTCAGTTATTGTAAGGGCAGGAGGTTTGACAGATAAGTTCGGTTCTGGGAGATCAAGATCATCAAGACTGGTTAGTCGTGGAACTTGTCTTTTAAATAGGTGTAGAACATCTCCAATTGAAAACACAGTTGTCAAGGGTCTAATGTGCATAATGAGATGCACAAGTAACTCTATTGAGTAGCTTAATTCTCCAATCCTAATGGATCTGTATTGCCCTTCTGTAAGTCTTCCAACTACCTGAGAAGAGTCTTCAGTGGTTCGCTAACCACAATTGCTTCCTGATGCTTTCGAAATGTAGTGGGAAACATAGGTTCATTTCTGCTGGACTACATAGCATGCTTCATCAATTTTTCTCACTTTAGCTTCGATCTATTCTTTTGTCAGATCACTTGTTATCCCTTCATGATACAGTTTCTTCTTCCCTTTTTTCTCAGTACAAACAATGTAAGATCTTGGTTGAATGTCAGGTACAACCTTGATCACAGTTCTCTTTGTGATTGTTAAAATAGTGTACTTCTACCTTGTCATCTGTATGGGGTATGGTTTGGTTTCTTCATCCCTCAGAAAATCGTACATACTTTTCTCGTCATCACTCAACAGATGCATTGTACTACTATTTATAAAGTTTGGCTGTAATTGTGCCTTGACTGACCTTTTTGGGGTTTCTTTGATGATTATAGAGTTGCGATTCCTGACAGGTTAGCTTTCTTCAATAATATTGACTCTCAAGTCCTCTTTTCTTAACGGTTGAGAGGTATTAACCTGTGTTGGAATGCGTTTAACTAGCTTCTTCTTCTTCTGAAAAACAATAGGAGTGCTCTTTTTCTTACTAATTTTTTGCTTTTTATTTTCTTTGATCAATCTAAAAGTTTGATGAGATTGGGGTTTCTCTTTCTCAAACTCCAATTTTCTCTTAATCTCACTATCTTTAGCCAATTTTGTAGAATCTTCTTTTAAAATTGAAACTAAAGACCTGGTTACCTGAGGTGTTTTCTTCTCAGAGTCTCCACTATGAGTCAACTCTTTCCCTTTCTTTTCTTCTTATTGACTCAAGGTTTGAACTCTAGGTGACCTTTTTGCTTGCTTTAGTCTCTCCGAAAGGAATATTTCCCCTTTTCTTTTCAAGATTACTTTCTCCCTATATTGCACCTGGCTTCCTTCTTTATGAGAAATCGCCTGTCCCTTTATTGATTTATCTGACGAT
>JANZLF010000008.1:21153567-21165795 GCA_026546835.1 Erythroxylum foetidum
TTATTGTGTGGTCTGTACGCAATTTTGCGTAATGCATGAATTGGGTGAACCATCGATGATGGTTTCTCATTGAGTTCTCAAACTCACCCAACATTGCATTTATTTTTCAGGACAGCGATAGTAGACTCCTAGCTCCAGTTAGCGAGACTTTTCCTGCTGCGTAAGCGTTAGCTCGAGAAGTATGGCTCAAAGGTCGGTCAGCTGGGATCTTTTGGGAATGACCTAGTTAGGAGTTGTATTAGTTCCTTTTGAATTTATGCAGTTGTAATTATGACAGAATTGTTAATTTTTGATTTTTAAGAAATGAAATGAGAAGTATCTTTGGTTTTAAAATTTAGTGAATTCGATATTACAGTTTTATTACATTGATGCTATGTGGATTATAGAAATGATTGAATCGTAGTGCACCCTCATCGTAGATTATATATCGGAATGACCTACGGACGTCCCGGTGCGTACTCTACGGTAAGGGGGCGCTACAGAAATATTTATCTATGAAAAATATGGTAGCTAAAAATTAAAAATTCGATAACTATCAGTTACGAAAATAAATTTTGTTGTAAAAAACCTATTGCTACAAAAATATTTTCGTAGCAAAAATAACAAGAATAAAAAATAATGAAAATGAAGTCGTTTTGTTCACTAAAATAATATTTTTTTTCCATACTAATAACCTAAAGACAATGCTTCTCTCTATTTTTTCTTCGTCTATGTTTGTCTTCCAATAGCGCTATAATGTCCTTGTCTGTCTTCTCTATAGCGTCCTCCTGTTTTCTCAAGCAATTCGTGTGTCTTCTTCTGTTTTCGTCTGTCTTCTCTCTAATGTCCTTGTATTTTTTTTCACCAATTGATGACTTCTCTAGGTAATTCTTTTTTAGTTCATTCGTGGTTAATGTAAGTTAGGGTCAAGTCAATTGATTAATGTAGAGTTGTAGTAGGTGTTATTTGGCTTCTGAAAATTTGTTCATGTTTATTAATGGTCAGAAAATCTATTCATATTAATGTCTTTCTTTTGTATAGAAGGAAGTCTTCAATAGCTTCTTTTGATAAAGAAATCTTGTGTTCTACTAGGGATTCAAGATCTTGTATATTCCAAGTTCTTTTTTGTAAGATGAGTAATAGTCTTCTTAAAGACAAAGGTGTTTTAGGTTAAGAGTTACCTATGCTCTTTTAGGGGTTATGTTCTAGTAATGTCTATAGTATCTACTAATGGGACGGTAAACTATATATTCTAGAACTTAGATGGCCATATGAGACCTTGCTTTGGTTTACTTTTCTCCTTAATTCATGTTGTATAAATGTGGTAACACTTTCCTTCTTAATCCACCTTCTTTATCTCTTTATATATTGCTTCCTATTCCTGATTCATAACATGCATTATTTATAAAGCATTATTCATCTTCCCTTTTCCGTAATGGTAGGCAAGTAAATGCATGGCTTAGCTTCGTGTTGGAAGTGCTTCTGCTTAATGTGGGTTATTTACTTGGAAATAAAAATTAATTAGTAATTGCGAAAACATATTATACTAACTGAACAATAGGTTATTTGGGTAAAATCATAAAGAAAAGGAAGGGTACTTACAATATTCAATTGGCTATATAGTCATAATTTAGTTATGAAGTCACTTATTCAAACTTCCACACTCTAATGAACTTGCTATTATGGGTTATGGTGACATCATTCCAATTGCCAAGCTTGTGATGGGAGGTCTATACCTTCCATGAACTTTGTCAATGTCCTCATCATTAAACATCTTTCTGTCATTCACTCTTTCCATCCTCACTTTGCCTCTACCTATAACTAAGTTGTTGTAATCCAAAACATAGCTTGAAAGAACTTCACCAGTGTTCAAGTCTTAGACACATCATAATGTAGCCAAAAACTAATGACTATGTTTCATTTTTATTGTTTGTAATTTGACACCAAATTTTGCACCCCAAAGATTCAACTTTTAGCTATATTTTTGTAATTTTTTAATTATGAAAATTTTCATAGCTAACACTTTTCATCTATGATTTTTGGAACATCACCTATAGTTTTTAGCTATAAAGAATTGGTGATGCTTTATGCGATAAAATAAACACATCACAAATAACTATATGCGATGTTTTTGAGACAATTAGCTACATTTTTTTCATAGCCAATTGTATGTTCTAGTGTTAGGTGCTCTTCTTTCATTGGAATTATTTCTTGACAAATATAGTAGATCAAAATGCTAACAACAAATTTAAATAATACCATGACGCTTATAGAATTTAAAAATGTTTTAGTATCCTTAAAATTGTGTCTTATCAATTTAAGGGTTCCTAACGTTTGTTAAAGAAGTTCATAAGATTGATTTAAATGAAGGTGGAATAAGGCAATTGTAAAATAAGCAGTAGTGATTTTGCTTAACTTGGTTACTAAAGACATAATTGGTTATCTCAACATATTCTTTATTTTTAATATTTCCTTGAAACCTAAACATAGAATAAAGCTGGCTTTTGGAATATTATTTCTTGAATTAGATCAAGGTATGCCAAGATACTTGTGGGATGATTTGTTTTAATATAATAAAAAATTACTGGTGAAATTTTAAAGGGCTATGTAATTAAATTATTTAGTTAATTTGAAATTTGCTCTGAATTATAGATATATTAATTGCTTTTGATGGCAACTAAGGCACTAAAAGAGGTGGGACATAACAAACTATTGTCAAGAATCATTAAACTGACTTTGACATGGAAATGAATTCCTTCGAGACTACTAGAAAGAGAAGACATAGTTTCTAATAGATTAAGATTATGCCAATTGTAGGACTAAAATAATGTGTTTTGCCCATTAGTTATGATGTATCTAATATAGTTATATGTTACCTTGTGGTCAAGATTTTCTTTTTCATGTTTAAGAGACATTATTGCCTACTTTTAATCGCCAAATCTTTTGCTTTAGGTGTAAACAGAATGAATCCCTCACCTAATGTCCATCATGACTCTTATAAAATATCTATATTCTTTATGATATAATAGTTAGTGAATTTTATTAGTTTGGTTCTTAGTTTTCTGTTCTTTATACTACGACACCCTTTACTCTATTTTATATTAGCATTATGGGACTTTTAAGAGAAGCCACTTCAATGAAAGTTTCTTAAAATTTTCTCAATGAATTTAACGGTTTTAGAGGGTATTAACGAATGCATTGTCTAGTATTTATGTATGTATGAAGCTAAGTATAGATTTAATCGACAAAGTTTACCTACATAGGAGAGTATTTCAAAGGTCCATGAGTTCATATGACTTTCAAATTTCTAAATGAGGGCTAAGCATTCTTTATTTATTTTTCTTAAGTATATTAGAGGTAGGATAAGACATTTATAAAGGATGTAGGCCAATTTTACCCTTACTGAACAAGATAGTGTATGATGAGGTTGAGATGCATTCGTCTAACCATTTGATGAATTAGAGGAAAAAATCGAAATCTTGCAAGGCTACAATGGTAAAATTTTAATACGTGTTACCAAATGCTTTTGAAAAGTCAATTTAAAGAGATGGTTGACATTATCTTTTTCTCTATAGTAGTTTCTTGAAAGATTTTGGGCTATCATATTATTTGTTCACTATATGTCTACCATTTATGAAGGCATCCTAATTGTCACAAATAAGAGCCGAAAGTATTTCTTATAACATTGTAGAGAACATTTTGAATATAATTTTGAAGTGGAAATTGTAGCTAGTCATATGTTTATAGTTTTGAAAATTTAGAAGGGCATGAGATTTTAAGACTAAGAAAATGTTAGCATTTGATATATGCTAATTGCACTATATTTTCAGTATGATCTTTTTGAGAGCAATTAGCTTGCATCTTTGTGGATTTGTATACGACTTAGTACCTAATTTGAATTATATTTTATTCACATGCCAACTTTAGCTACCCAATGAAGAAGTAAATTTGAGCAATTTAGAGCCAAGATGGAGAGGTTTTGAGGTAATTTGGAGGAGCAAGTTTTGAATATGACTCTATGTTCAATAACATCACACTTACACGTATTCAAACTATGTAGCTTAAGGGTGCATTATTCTTCTTCGACAGCTTGGCACATAAAAGAACACAAGGCCTATATTACAAAATGATACTTTTAGCTCCTTCATAGCCAGAAAATGGTCTTATGTTAACAATAGGACATCTATATGGTATTGTGCCTAATCCTATGTTTTAAGCAAGATGTGTTAGATACAAAATAGAATAAAAATAAACCTAAAATTGGGTTTATATAGGTTTAAGACAATACCATGTTGTATACTTATAGTAACATTTATAGAATTTAGGGTTTTTGGTGGTAGTAAAGCAATCCAAGATAGACATGGTTCAGTGTTAGTCTTGTGTTGATTAAAACTTTCTAGGATTTTGTCATAAAAGGCTAAAAACATAATGGAGAGCTGAAAAGAGACATCTAACAGGACCAACAATTAGTCACAAGATAGAGGAGACTTAAGAGCACATCATTAAGAAATAATGTTAGAGAAAAGTGAGATTCCATTAAGACTCAATCAAGAAGCATCAAGATCTATGAGTCATGATACCTCTCTCTTCTTTCATGCTATATTTATTGTTTGTTTTTGGTTTACTTTATTTGATTATAAACTAAAATGGGATGTAGACTTAGGTGGAATGAACATTATAATTATGTTTTGAGTCGATTCCTTTGATTTAGTGAAAGATGATTATTTCTTGAGAAATGTTCTTATATGCTTATTATGATGGATTAAAGTAATTCTTATCTAGGATTAAAGTAGTGAATGTAGGTCTTATATATAACCTAGGTCACAACAAAGGATGAACGTTGAATGGAGTCCTACATATGATCTATAATCTTTCTAAGTTAGAGTGAAATTTATCAAGGGAATTCATATAATTATTAATGTATTCTTAAGGAGTTTTGATGCAAGAGAACTTTCAATCAAAATGTTTAAGAATAAGGAATGTATTGATTGATCATAAGTGTAAAACTGTAACTTTAGAATTCCTATCGGTAAAAGAAACTATCGTTATTAATTAAATCGAGATAAATTCAAGCTAGGACTAGTTTTAGGGGTTTTTTTTAATCTAAATCTATTATATCTACTAATTATTTATTCTTATCTTTTGCCTTACCTAATTAACTTTTATTCATTGTTTTAATTTAGTTTATTTTCCTTTTAATCACATTATTTATTTAGTTAGATTAGATAATAAAAAGATGTTTATTCCTCATAAGATTGATACTTAACTAACCTAAGCTGCAATATAAAAATGATAAATGCATTTGCCTCAGTAATTCTTTAGTATTATTTTTATGTTTCATTTCATTTGCATCATATTAAGTTTTTGATGTCGTTATGGATGATTATAATATTATGAAAGACTTATTTTTGTTTCTTATAATTTATATTTTTAATTTCTTAATCTAAGTATTTCTTTTCTTTTCTTTTTTATTTATTTACTTTTATTTTTTAGAGTTCTCTTTCTTGATCTTGTTAATATGGTTAAATTTCAAGATTTGGGTATTCCTACTTTGTCAACTAAATATAATAAAAGGATGGTTACTACGAGAGATAATGCTATGCTAAATTTCAAGATTTGGGTATATCCTACTTTGTCAACTAAATATAATAATATGATGGTTACTATGAGAGATAATGCTATGCTGTCACTTATGACATCATTAGACACTTAGAATCAGAGGTAAGATAATTTGTATTCGCAGCTTAATTGGTTATGATATTTGTAGTAAGGATAATTCTAATTATGAATTTCAAGCACCTTATAGTATTTGACAACTAATCAGTCAAGATTATTTTATCGTGAACTAGCTTTATAACATCGCTATGGTGATATTTATAATATGCGGTGGAAAGACTATCTAAATTTTGCATAGAACAATCAAGCTATATTCGAACTTCAACAATAATAACAACGATATGGGAAGCCTAGTCTTGAGGAGAATGTGACAAGATTTAGCATTAAAATCGAGACTAGTATATAAAGGAATAGAGAAAAATATTCCATCTTTGCATGGGGCAATCAAGTTTTGCCAGTATTCATTCAGCACTAACCAATCAAGATTATTTTATTGTGAACTAGCTTCATAACATCGCTATGGTGATACTTATAATATGCGGTGGAAAGACTATCCAAATTTTGCATAGAACAATCAAGCTTTATTCGAATTTCAACAATAATAACAACAATAGGGGAAGTTTAGTCTTGAGGAGAATGTAACAAGATTTAGCATTAAAATCGAGACTAGTATGTAAAGGACTAGAGAAAAATATTCCATCTTGTCATGGGGCAATCAAGTTTTGCCAGTATTCATTCAGCAATAATAGTAAGAAGGGAAGTTAAGTCTTGAGTCCATCACAAAATCCATTACCACAACTTAGGCTTCATTCTAGAGGATCGATGCCTCTATCCACAACCCGAAGATTTATATTAAACATCCCACTAAGATAATCTCTAAAAAGCAGCAACGTGTTTTACTTAACAACACTAAGTCAAACAATATAGAGTAAGTTGATACAATAACATTGGTCAGGAGTTTTAGGTTGAAGAGAAAGAGGAAGATAAAGAAGAGAGTGGTGAAGTTACTATTCAAGAAGACAAGGAATAAGAGAAGGATAAGGAGCCAAAGAAGGAAGACAAGAAACAAGATGAATTGCAAACAAAATTACGATGAGATCATAATTATAAGATTCATATTGCATTTATGTAGTATCATTAACTTGTTCTTAGTCACTGTTCTTTTAAGACTGGACATTAATATTGGTTTGGGCCGGGAGCCTCACCGGTCAGGTATTGTCCCGTTTGGTCACACCCACATCTTGTAGGGGGCGCTGCGCATCCCATGAAGGCAGCGGGAGTCGAACCTGTGACCTCAGGGTTTTGATGCGTTGAGACGCATGCCTCTCACCACTGGGCTACGTAGCTTAGTGGTGAGAGGCGTGCGTCTCAACGCATCAAAACCTTGAGGTCACAGGTTCGACTCCCGCTGCCCCCATGAGATACGTAGCGCCTCGTACGGGATGTGGGTGTGACCAAACGGGACAATATCTGACCGGTGAGGCTCCCGGCTCAAACCAAATATGATATAAAAGACTAATAGAGAAGTCTATCTCATAGATTAAAGTATGGAAATATTTAAACAACTGTGTGATAACTAGAATTATTGGTAATTCTAATTAATTTAATTACACTATGAAAACGATAAATGCACTTACTCAATGATTCTTTGAAATTATTTGTGTATTTTGTTTTACTTATATCACATTAATATTGTTAAATTCCTTTAAAAGAGTTCCTCTCCAAAAACAGTTAAGCAATGCCTTTTCTAAATTCCTTCTAATCAAGTGCCAAGTTTTGATTTAGAAATGACCAATGAAATTATATAGACTTGAATTTTTATTGAAGCTGAAATTGTTGAGTATCTTGTCGACGTCTTCGTTACTGAAAGGTCCTCTAAGAAACCAGTGACGAAAGGAAAAAAAGTTATAGGATCTAGGCTAGAGATGTCTTGGTGAAACAACGAGGTTCCCTTCCTGTGCGAGTAGAAGTTTGAAGTGGTAGAAGATTAGATCCTTAACTGAATCAGAATTAGAGAATTGAACTACAATGCTATCTTGAAAGGTTAAAATTGTGTTGAAGTTTCTTATGGCAACCGTGATCATAAAAGAAAGATAAATTATCAAATTCACCTTTGAATCAATTTATGCCAACTTTTTGGTGTACAAGTCGTTATGCTGATGCAATGCCTCTTTATTGTGCGTCATGACTTGTTTTCCCAAATTCTTTAAGGACACATTTATGGGTTCAGGTTTAGGAGATTTTGACAACTTTTCAACTTAATTTTGTATTCTTTAATTCGATGAAAGTGTCACCAACTCTACTTTTGTTGAGCTATTTAAGAGTTTCTCTAAATATTTTCAGTTTATTAATGTATTTATGCTAAAGGTAACTCGCAATTTCATTTTCCCATACTCTCGTGACAGCAATATTAAAGTTGCCCAAATCAACAAGGAAGTTAATAAATTTAAATGGGCATCTCTTGTGTTGAACTTGTTTTGCTATGATAGGAAAGGAAACACAGTGGTCTGAAGTGCTCTGGATTGTAAAAATTGTCAAGGAAGAAATTAATTAACAAGGAAATAAAACTCTTCTTCTGTGCAACTGATGTAATCCTGATTGATTGCTGCAGTGTTTTTTAGTTTATTTAGCGGCAGCTCAACAGAGTGGAAATCTGTTTGTCATTATAAGAAGGGGACAGATCCTCTGTCCCAAATCTGTGTACTAATCTTGTTCTTTTTGATTCAAGTCATTATTTATGTGGGTCTCACACAAATCGATGACTAAATAGATGATTTGGATCAAATGAGACAGGATTGGTACACAGATTTAGGGACAGAGAATTTCATGCCTTATAAAGGGGACAGATCCTCTGTCCCCAAATCTGTGTATCAATCCTGTCCCATTTGATCCAAGTCATCCATTTATGTGGATCCCACACAAATGAATGACTTGGATCAAATAAGACAAGATCGGTACACAGATTTGGAGACAGAGGATTTCATGTCTTATAAGGGGGACAGAGGGTATCAATCCTGTCCTATTTGATCCAAGTCATCTATTTATGTGGGTTCCACACAAATAGATGACTTGGATCAAATAAGACAAAGTTGGTACACAAATTTAAGAACAGAGGATTTCATAAAACGCATAGTAAGCTTAAATGGGCAAACATATATATATTATGCCGTCCTCTCAGTCGAAAGCCGACCACGAAATTGTATATGTAAAAGCTTGTAAATCTAGGAAAGATCTTTACGATCAATGTGTGGATATTATAAATGATTTGTATCAAATGAGACAGAGTTAGTACACAAATTTGAGTACAGAAGATTTCATAGAACGCGTGGTAAGCTTAAATTGGCAAACATATATATATTATGCCGTCCCCCCAATCGAAAGCCGACCACGAAATTGTATATATAAAAGCTTGTAAATCTAGGAAAGATCTTTATGAACAATGTGTGGATACTCTCTTCAACACAGTATCTGTTTTGAAAAGGCTAAATGGGCATCGCGAAAGGACAAGACCTCTCGAGGACATAGGTCTCCATAAAGCTATACACGATTATATAATTAAGCTGACATCTACATTTCACCCATGGTTTTTGTCGACGGGTAGAAACACTTAACTTCAAATTCAATCATATGACGCGGTAAGTGAGATGTTTAATTTGCCAGATGCCGCTACAGTTGATGGAATGGAGACGAGAGGAGTGCCAAAGGGAGGAGTTCAGTTTTCATGCTTCCCATATCAACATCTGTCTTAGAATTATTGCTCCCCTGATAAGTTTTAAATTAAAACTCAAAACTTACCATGTTCGTACCAATTTACTATATTCAAAACCCAAAACTCTTTTAGATCCTGTAAGAGTAACGAACAACCTTGAGATTGGAGTTTTGGGAGACGTCAAGGTCCTGTTTCAGGTGATAGGTGAAAACGATTACTTCTTTTGTAAAGCATAGCGATTTAGTACAATATAAGACACATTATTTCACCTATGATGAAAACATTGGTTTGGACAGCACTTGCTTCGGCAAGTTCTTTGAATAATGGCTTGATGCAACAACCAAGAGAGGGCACAGCAATATTGGGCTAGGCATGTTATACTCCTAAAGCCTTAAAAGTTGTCACACTCCCAACTATTGAAAACTCTGGACTAGCCCTTTGGCTACTGGCGAACTGATGAGTTTCGATCTTCAAACTTAAAAACCTGTGTTGGGTCAGGGGAGACCTCGACGCTTCTGTCCTTCTCAGTGATTCGGGCTCAGTCTCTCTGAAGATAATAGGGCTTCACGCCTGATCTCCCAAATGCTTTACCTGGAGTGAAAACCATGGATTACTACTATAAGTACGACTGTGTGATGGCTTACTACTGGCTTTCCTAACTAAAATCTTAGATAGTGCTTACTTGTATACGATTAGAACTAAATTCCAAGTCATATCAGTATGCTGTACTCAGTAACGGAGTCAGACTTAATTTTAAGGGGGGGCCGGAGGCTAACATCTAATAGGAAATTTTTTTTTAAAGGTTATTTATATTTATAATTTTAAAATTTTTAATTATATGAGTAATTAAAAAAAAAATTTTAAGAGGGTCATGGCCCCCCTATCATACAACGTAGCTCCGTCCCTGGCTGTACTGTACTCATTATGATCTTACAGCAGAATCACATAATAAAATTCAAATTTTATTACACCAAACAACATCCCACCCGAAGCCATACCCTTGTTTAAGAAATAGACAGAGGCGCTTGAAAACTAAAGTGCTTTTTTGTACTTAAAATAGAGGGCGACTTATTAACTGTATGCATGGACTTGCATATTTATAGAGTAAGAATCTCTCATAATCAAGAAATGCGAAATTGTGGTTTCAGTGTTTCGTTATTTTTTTAATAGTCATATTATCTACATATTTTGTATGGATAGAAGTAAAATAATATATTAAATTATGAGATCGTATTAAGAAATTATAAATTATACAATAAAATATTGATAAAAGAATCTATATTAATAATTGTTAAATAACAGGACCTTTAAAATTAAAATTAACCATGATTTTGTAATTATAGTAGATAGCCATGGTTGTGATTTTCTCATAAGTTTAAAGTGACCTACTAAAAATTAACTTGAACTTATATACTTAGCATTGAATATTGTGTTATGTGCTCGAGTCTTAGAGAAAATACCGTTAAATATATAACTTTATATCCACTAGGAAAACAAATTAGTAATATTTTTATATATGAATTGATAAATAATTTAAAATATTAAATTTTTAGAAAACCTATATGACGTCAACAGAAACATAATTTTTAAAGAAACTTTAATGAGGTCAAGAGAAAAAAAAGTATTTTTATTTGTAAAACGAAATTGTAAATATAATTTAAAGCTCAATGATGTCTAATATATGTATTTATTTTCTTCGAGAGTCCACTAGGACGAACAAATCATAGGTTTTTGGTGGCCTTTCAAAATTATATTGACCTTCCAATGTTAATTCCGAATGAATATGAACATGGAAAGTGAATAATGGATGACTAGATCACAAAACATCAAGAAGATGGAGACAATATAAATTTACTTTCAAATTCACAATCTTTCATAGCGCAAAAACATAGCTTTCACTACGTATATGTCATTATCATATCATAATATGTTGAGAATACTTACACATGAGCGTCTCATATTGAAAAAAGAGGGAAAAGAAGACTAACATATAAGCTTAGTGAACTATTCAACCATTTACCAATTAGTTTTAGAATGGAACCTCATTTGGGCTTGTGTATGGTCTAACTTTCCTTCTATTGTAGGCCCGTAGGTCCATTGCAAATTTCATATGGTATCAGAGCATGCTTAGTTTGGATTATTAATTTCCAGCTATTCGTCTGGATATCCAGTCCCAGTAGTCCGGTTTGGTTATCACTGTGTTTATTTCAAGTGACAACTAGATTTTCAGTCCCAGTAGCACTTAAGGGGGAGTATTGAGAGTATCTACATGTGAATATCCCATATTGAAAAAAAAGGGAAAAAAAGACTAACATATAAGCCTAGTGGGCTACTCCACTTATTGTCAATTGGTTTTATAATGGAACCTTACTTCAGCTTGTGTGTGGTCTAACTTTCTTTTTTATATGAACCAGTAGGCCCATTGCAAATTTCACATAGTATCAGAGCAATTTTGGTCCAGATTATTAATTTCTCAATTATTTGTCTAGATATCCAGTCCCAGTGGCCTAGTCCGATTGCCACTGTATTTATTTCAAGTGACAATTGGATGTCCGGTCTAGGTTGCTCTTGAGGGGAGTGTTAATAATACCTACATGTGAGTGTCCCATAGTAAAAAAAGTGGGAAACAGGTGTCAGGTTTGGTTCGAATTATTAATTTTTTGGTTGTCTATCTAAATGTCTAATCCTAGCAGCCCAATTTAGTTACCACTGTGTAACACCCAAATACCCCCTGGGAGGATACATGGATGCCACCCAAGACAGAACAAACAAAATCAAACATTTTACACATGCATTTTTAAAACTAAACCCACAAATCATACATCTCATAATTTCAGAAACAAATCTAAAGAATATTTACAGGCCCAAACAAATCAAACAAAATACCAGACGCTTTTGGCCACTGCGATTGACTTGTCCCAGTC
>JANZLF010000008.1:21178448-21189521 GCA_026546835.1 Erythroxylum foetidum
CATCCGAGAGGTCAAATACCCCGAATGGCTCGCCAATGTGGTCTTGGTGAAAAAGAAGAATGGGAAGTGGAGAATGTCCATAGACTTCACCGACCTAAACAAAGCATGTCCAAAGGACAACTTCCCCTTGCCTAAGATCGACCAGTTAGTAGACTCTACCTCAGGGCATGAACTGCTCAGCTTCTTGGACGCTTTCTCGGGCTATCATCAGATTAAAATGAGTCTGGAAGACGAAGAAAAGACTGCGTTCATAACCGACCAAGGCACATATTGCTACCAAGTAATGCCTTTTGGCTTGAAAAACGCGGGAGCGACCTATCAACGACTTGTCATGGAAATCTTTAAGAAACAGATCGGCCGGTCGGTGGAAGCATACGTGGATGATATGGTGGTCAAAAGTAAGACAGCCACGGAGCATGTGGAAGATCTCAAGGAGGTTTTCCAGACCCTGAATAAATTTTTGATGAAGCTGAACCCGGAAAAATGTGTTTTCGGGGTGGCATCCAGAAAATTCCTAGGGTTTATGATCACTCAACGCGGGATTGAAGCTAATCCAAAGAAGATCGAAGCCATCATCCAAATGCCCTCACCCCAATGCTTAAAAGATGTACAGGTGTTGACTGATCGGATAGTCTCTTTAAGCAGGTTCATCTCCAGATTGGGAGACAAATGCCTCCCATTTTTCAAAATCTTGAGAAAGGCAAACGTAACCCAATTCCAGTGGCCGAACGAATGCGAGAAAGCTTTTCAACACTTAAAGCAATACTTGTCTAGCCCGCCTATCCTGCAAAGGAAATTTCTGAGAACTGGGAGTAAGGAAATTTCTGAGAACTGGGAGTAAGAAAGAGTAGACAAGAATAGAATGAAAGCAAGAACGTAACAAGCGTGGAGAAAACTTACAACATATCAATCCTGAACATTTATAGGAGATCGATTGAACGGGCAACCCAACCAGAGCGTGACACGCGGTGAAAATCCAAACGAGCATGGACACGCGGAAGAATTCGAGCCAAGGGGAACTAGGGTTTATTTAAAAGATGGAGCGGCACGACAGTTGAAAGGACATCGATGACAGCTGCACAACGGTTACAAGGACGAATCGTTTTAGATTCTGGAAAGTCATCAGACGGCATGCGCCGTCAAACAATAAATGCTTCCCGTACAACACCATACGCTCGTTAATGATAATCCCCCGACCTACTTGAGCGCAGATCATCATGCAATAAGCACCCATGCCGATCGAGTACGCTCAACCGACCAACCCCAATACGAGCGATCAAGCCCTACCTGTCAAAACCCGATCGACCGAATCAATTATGAGTCGTTCCGCACACTAGCCACAACGGCAACACCCGATCGATCGGCTACCTCTTAAGTCACAACGACCGACTGCCAAAAAGCTACATCTTATAATCTGACCGATCGCCCCGATTGCGGGTCGTCCTATGTATGAGCTACAACACCTCTGCGTACTCCTCCGACCCCTCTCTTCGCTCCGACTCGAAGAGTAGGGGGCTTATGGTTGGTTCGGTCATACTGGGCCTAAACCCAGTACCAATGACACATGAGCCGATCGGTCCAATCACCAAAGATCAGCCTTATGACTACACCAGATCTAGGCCCAAGCAACGATTCCTCCTACCCATTAGCAGGAGAGAGTCTCCCATGCAAACACGTAAAAATCTAAACCTAGTTGCTGCTTCATATATAAGGTACAACTTTACCATAGCAGAGGTATGCGATCACAACCCTAATTCTCTCTGATTATAGTTGACTCTCCTTCACCAAAAAGCCTGACTTGAGCGTCGGAGGGGCTAATCGGGATAGAACCCCCGACGTGTCTTTCTTGTTTTGTAGGTGTTTCGACGTTGAAGCTGATAGAAGAAGCAGTTGATCACATGGAGTATAACGGCAACTTTCAGTCTAGCCAGAATCCGGCTGAACCAATATCCATTAACATCTAGGTGTTGTATGCCATCTTTCTTCAATTGCAAATCAGTTTTGAGTTCTTGAATACAAACAGAAAACGAAATAAAAGAAATTAATCACTTACAATATTAATTATCATCTTCACATCTACTACAGTCTAATGTAGAGTCATTTAAGATTGTGCGCGTGTTCATGGAGGGGTAGGATATGATCGTCTTTGTTTGTTTGTATTTTTACAAACAAACAAAGACGATCATAACCTACTCAAAGTATATGATGACTCAACACGTCAATGTCTTATTATGAGATGGAATTTCTTCTATTCCAGATTCCATATTGTCTCCTCTATAAATCCTACCTTTCAAACTCTAAATGTCTTCATATCTTTCTAATCTCAAAACTTATTCTGCAACCTCAATTTCAATTATATCTCCGTATGGCTTCCTTGCCATTTTCCCACATAGGGCAGTTTTTATCACCCTCAAATATCATGGTTTCCGATGGCAGGTGTGAGTATAAAAGAGAAGGGTTCACCTTTGGCAAGAAGAGCTTTTTGGCAAGAAAGTTTGATCATAGTCAAGACTCTGTCATCACTAACGCCGTGACTCATGAAACACCAACCATAGGTTCATCCCCTGAGAAGGAACCGGGTGGTGGTTGCCTAATGAACCACGTTGCCTGGACAAGTGTCCGGCAAGAGAGATGGGAAGGAGAGTTGGTTGTAGAAGGTGAAATCCCACTATGGCTGGTACGCATATATATGTAATTATTCTCAATACTGCTTTTACACTTTTGATTTGCAGTTCGTCTAGGAACTGGTGATCACTAACTCATTAATAGCCGGAAGTACTCATTGCAGAAAATCCACCGGAGAAATTAATTAAACTTATTAAATTCGATATGTGTGTGTGTGTGTGTTTTGACGGTCCTCCTCGTGAACGTTCCAAGGTTTAAGTTAAGAAGAGATTTTTTCAAGTTTTCAAATGCGAGTGAAGATATATACCCCTTACGACAAGTAGTTGAATACTTTTACAACTCAGCCTGCAATCCTACAATTGTATAGGTTCAGTTTCATATCGTTCAGCCGGAAAGAGATTCTTAGTAAAGACAATGTTGTAGGAACGGCAGTATTTCACATGGTTACCTAGTGATGACTGTTTCTTTTCATCTCTCATCTTTCATAAAATTTTGTATTGATTTGTATTTCACTTACATAGGCGAGCTCAAATCATTTGTGAGGTTGCAATTAAGGAGTTTACTATTAAAATTTGACAATTGTAATTTGATTGTGGTCCCTTACCGTAAACTTATAAAAAGAAAAAACAAGAAGTTTTATTTTCATTGATATTAATACTTATATACATCAATTAAATTGGCATGAACGGGATTTAATTACTACTTGTTCGTTTATTCTAATGGAGCATATCATATCACTGATTCCGGAGTCCACCTTGCACTGAAAACAACAATCAAAACAAAAAGAACAGGAGGGGAATAAAACTATCATCGCATGATCCATATTTGCTTAAAAATTAGAAGTTTATCCCGTCAAAGGTAATTTATGCATTACTCTTCGGTTACATGCAGAACGGTACGTACCTCAGAAATGGACCAGGTTTGTGGAATTTAGGGAATTACAACTTCAGACACCTCTTCGACGGATACGCCACCTTAGTGAAGCTTCACTTCGAAAACGGCCGATTGATGGCTGGCCATAGGCAAATTGAATCCGAAGCTTACAAGGCGGCCAAAAAGAACCAAAAGATATGTTACCGTGAATTTTCTGAGACCCCAAGACCAGAGAACTTCCTGGCCTATATCGGAGACCTTGCCAGCCTTTTCTCCGGTGTGTCACTGACTGACAACGCCAACACAGGCGTAGTCAAACTTGGAGACGGACGTGTTGTCTGCTTGACAGAAACACAGAAAGGATCGATCCTCGTCGACCCGGTGACTTTGGACACGTTGGGAAAGTTTGATTATAGTGATTCACTCGGAGGATTGATACACTCTGCACATCCAATAGTGACTAGTACTGAATTCTTGACTTTGTTGCCGGATTTAGTGAATCCAGGGTATTTGGTGGTGAGGATGGATCCTGGTAGTAACGAGCGGAAGGTGATCGGGAGGGTGGATTGTCGAGGCGGTCCAGCGCCGGGATGGGTTCATTCGTTTCCCGTGACGGAACACTATGTGGTGGTGCCAGAGATGCCATTAAGGTATTGTGCACAGAACTTGTTAAGAGCTGAGCCCACACCACTTTACAAGTTCGAGTGGCATCCCGACTCTAAAGGGTTTGTGCATATTGTGTGTAAAGCAAGTGGCAAGACTGTAAGTCCCACTCACTCCCTGTATATATTGTTACTCTCTAGTAATTAATAACAAGTACCATATCCGTCCAACATCATCTAGAAAATGGTCTCATCTCTGATTATGTTAACATAAATTGATTGAATTAGGTGGCGAGCGTGGAGGTGCCTTTGTACATTACGTTCCATTTCATCAATGCCTACGAAGAGATAGATGAAGATGGGAGGATTACTGCAGTCATTGCTGATTGCTGTGAGCATAACGCCGACACTACAATACTTGAGAAGCTTAGGTTACAAAACCTGCGCTCTTTCATGGGTGTAAATGTATTACCAGATGCTAGGTGGGAAAATATATTTTTACGTCTTTTTGTATGAATCTTTACTCTTGTTCTTATATCTCTTAACAGCTCAAAAACTCCGGAACCTAGCCTAAATCATTTGGATGTTTAATCATGTGTGTATATATATTATATGTCTAGGATTAACAGTATGTAAATAATAATCAATAGATTGAATTGTTCCAAATTGAAGGGTTGGGAGGTTCACAATTCCTTTAGATGGGAGTCCATTCGGGAAGTTGGAGGCAGCATTGGACCCAAACGAACACGGAAGAGGAATGGACATGTGTAGCATTAATCCTTCATATCTTGGAAAAAAATACAGATACGCTTATGCTTGTGGAGCCCAACGCCCCTGCAACTTTCCCAACACCCTAACCAAGGTACAAGCAGTATTCCTCCTTATTCAAAGTTCAACAACAAATTGTCGTCTTTTCAACTCTTGTTATATTAGATATTCGGTATAACCAGCTGTCAACTGCGTTTATATATTGTTCAACTTGCAGATTGATTTTTTTGAGAAGAAGGCCCAGAACTGGTATGACGAGGGTTCAATCCCGTCCGAACCATTATTTGTGGCTCGTCCTGGTGCTACAGAGGAAGACGATGGTTAATAATTTCTACGCTCTTCTTTACACTCTTAATTTACCATAGTGTGGACCAGGAAAATAATTTATTTGAATTGATAAGGGTATTGGACTAATTTGCAGAAAAAAAAGAATTTATTTGGCTGTCGTAGCATATCTTGATATTAGTAATTTGAAAACGAAACGGTTAGCATCTGCACATTATGGTTTAGACATCATCTATTGGCTCGAACTAAAGTTTAACATATATTGTAAATTCTTCAATTCTGTGCAGGAGTAGTAATATCCATGATAAGTGAGTTAAATGGAGGAGGGTATGCACTATTATTAGACGGAACCACGTTCGAAGAGATTGCAAGAGCCAAATTCCCTTACGGTCTACCTTATGGACTGCATGGCTGCTGGGTGCCAAAGAAGGAATAAAACTGTATGGTCACTTGCAAACAACTAGGTCAGAATACATTATACGGACTCTTATTAAAAACCAGCGATAAGGGATGATCCTTGGATATTCAAAATTACCCGTATGCATGTAAGAATGTCGGGTTAATTAGTATGGTGATGTTCTTCACATTAAGATGGCCAATTAATATTCATGTATTGATGCGTAATATATTTGTAATTTGTCCCTTTATGTATTCCTAGGTTAAGAAGTTTCATGTGCAAAAAAAGGCTCTTTATATATAAAGCCTTTTTTTAAAAAACAATTTTAGTTAAATAATCAAAGAAATGATTGCAAGGATATCCTTTCCACTAAACTTATTTAGGAGTATGAGGCTTAACCTCATAATATAGTTATTTAAATTGGCCTCTTTATCGTAAGAGTATTAGGACTCTATAACCTATCTGAGGCTTCTAATCTCCTTAAAAGCAAAGGTAAATTGCATTACTGACGAAGGGTGCTGAAATTGTAAATTCAAAAGGTTTAACTTTATAATGGCACACATCTCTAATTGTATAAGTATAGCTAGTTAAATCACAATCCTAAAAGATTCACAAATTTCTATTATTTAATATACTAAAAAACTTGAATACATTAAGGGGTGAGATTTTTGTGATTTAAATGAATAAGAAACCATAGTTTTGTATAGAATCTCTTGGGCTAGTACCCCACTAATTTCTTCTTGTCATTGCCTTCCTTTCTCCTATATCCTTCTATGTCTCATTTTTGTCTTCATCCTTTCCGATATGTCTCCTCATTACTCCTTTCCTTTTATCAACCTCTCTCTTTTCATTATCTAATGTTGGCTTCCCTTGTTTCCTAGGATTACCAAATTAGTCCCTTTTCTTCATCATTCCAATTTGTAAACTCCTTCCCCTCTCCTTAAGTGTTGTTATTTCTCCTTTAGTATTCTCTTCTTCTTTTTTCCTGCCTTCCTCTTAACTTAATGCTTACTTTTCCTTTGTTTCCCTTTTGTGGGAACATGTTGAATCTCAAGACCATATATTCATATCATTTTGCCCCTCTTAACACTTCCTTTCTGCCCTTTATCTCTTACTCCTTATGTACTGAAGCTAAAGTTGTAGCCTTCGTGACGAAAGAAGCTTAAGTTCACGCTTTAATCCGCAACCCCCTCCCCTTTTGCTCCATCATCATCATCACACTCAATCCGAAGTCCCGCAATAAAGCAGAGTCTGGAGAGGTCTGATAGTACATAGCCTTACCCATACATAATAGAGAGACTGTTTCCAGTAGACCCACATGCAGATGTGACAATAAAAAAGTGATGCAAGTTAAAGAGTAAATAATTAAAACTGACACACTAAATAATTATGTAAATAAAATTACAATAAGTAAATAAATTATAAAATATAACTCTATTTTAAAAATAAAATATGTTTTAAAACTAAAATATAACGAAATATAATATCTCTTTATCTTTAGAAAAATACCAATATCCAAATGATAAGCGAGCAATAAAACATCAATGAACTCGACTTTGAATCATACAAAACACAAAAATCCAGAAAAATGTAGAAACACAAAACGTTTGAAACCGTAAGATCATTAAGAATAAAAATTCAATCTTGACATAAACCTAACAATATCATATGCAAAGAGATCAACATAATAAAACCCATAAAGCTTTAAATCAAACAAAGAAGCTAATATCAAAAGCAAAAAAACCATAAATAACAGAAATTTCAGAAAACTCAACAAAACCTAGAAAACACTAAAGTATAAGAGACTGATTAATCAAGAACTATACCAAAAAAAAGAGGTTGTGAAGAAGGAAGAGAGAGTGAGAGGACCATGAAAGAGAGAGAGCAACACAGTGATTAACAACAAATAACAACAAAGCAAAGTGGCAATATGTATTCCAACTAAGATCTTCAAGCATCATTCATATGGAAATTGAAAGTAATTAAAAGATAAAAAGGAAAAGTTAGTACAGAGTTTATGAAACTGTAGGAAGAGTAAAAGGTGGACATACCTAGAATTAAGAGGGAAGTTATAGTGGCAAATAATGGCGGAGAAGGAGGCAGAGGTGGAGAGAACAGGAAAGAATATTTTCAAACTATTCCTCAAGGCCTTCAACTTCATAATTAGTTTATGAACCTTAGACCCTGGAACCTCCAAATCCATCCCCTCCCTAAGTATATCGCTAAATTTTGGATTATCCATCAGGTGATTAAAATTTTGAAAAGGAGCATTCCTCTTTAACTCACTGGTTGTTAAATCCACTAATATGGGGCTGTGATTCAAGACACTAGTTCTTCAAAAATGGAATTGCTTAGAGAAAACTGCTCTAACGGCTTATCATCAACCATATATCTATTAAGCTTTCTCAGTAAAAACTAGTCACTATATTGTTTATTGTTCTAAGTAAAAGCATTTACATATAATTTCATATCTGTCATCCCTATTCTCACCACTATTTCCTGTAACTCTTTGCAATCTGGTTGCTTCCAGCTTCTCCCTCCCTTTGTTTCATTCAAGTTGAGACTGCAATTATAGTCTCTAAACACTGTCTATAAATCCTAATGGTGTTGCTAACTTTTTCAAGTTCACCTTACTACCTTTGGAATTTATAATTGGCTACATACAAAGTTGTGACAACAATCACCTTACCAGTTTCTTTAATCAAGACTTTACAATGTATTAGTTGATCAGTTTCAAAATGTTTGACAATTTTCACCTTTTAAGGGTTAAACCCTATTATATCTCAACCATTTATATGTTGGTCATGATCGGTAACTACCTTCCATCCCTTGTCTATGGACCATAATTTTTTCTCCATTTGCTCCATTTATATTTTGGTTTCCAACAATCCAAAAAAATTTAACTTGTTATTCTTGATCAATTCCTTAACTACAAGTTATTTATTTAGGTTGTTCAGACCTCTAACATTCCAAGCTGCTAACTTCATCATTTTTTCTTTTTCCCCGATCTTTTCCTTCTGGATTTTCTGTTCATGCCTAGGCAGATAGATCCTATGTCATGTTCACTACTTGAATTTCCTCTCTTTCCATCACAAAAGTGTCAATTATCTTTTCTTCTTGCCTCATTCCTATATCCTCATTCACCTATTTCCCTTTTTTGTCATGTTAATCTCCACAAGATTCATATACTATTTATTTTGTTCTTCATTGTGTGTCTCTTTTTTAGCTAGGGTGTCCTCCACTTGATCTAGAATTTCATCAGTTACCTGCTTCCCCTCTTGATTTTCTTGTTTTCTCTATACTTATATCTCTTCTCAAGGATTAGGTCTACACATATATGTAACTCCTATAATATCTTCTTCAAGGTCTCCATTCTCCTTCAGATTCATATTCCTAAGGTTATCACCTAGTTTCTTTGAAATGTCTAGATCTATACATACCCTAGCAAACCTAAGTCTCTTCATTAAGGTAGTATTTTCATCTAATCATAGTAGCTCACCAATCTTACTTGCAATGTAACTTATACCTTCATTAACCAATATTCCAAGGGAACCTTATGGATATTAACCCATAATGGGATTGATTATAGTTTACTCCTATCTAATGTAACACCCAGTTGCATTTCTTGATGAGAATTTGATGACCCATCATATGCCATGGCCCTGCTTCCAACACTTTTTATGCATTTTCTTTTGGATTAAACTTGAACACAAAGAATTCATCTTCATTTACCATTATTTTCACTGAACCCTTGTTTCTCCATATAGTTTTGGCCCATTTACTAACTATTGGAAATGACAACCTTTTCTTTAAAAAGAATCCCATATGCAGTGTACTCTATTTCTTTGCTCTTTGTTGTAACACTTTTAGTAAGCCCTAAATTAGCTTCTCCAATAGAGCTCCATATGGTCTTCTCCTTCTCCACTATTTGTTACTAACTTTCTGAGGTTCCTTTTATCAAAGGAAAATCTATGGTGTTTATCTGCTAAGGTGTGGTTACTGTAGCAAGTACAGGTTCTTAGGGTTCAAGGATTGTTCCCAATTTCTCCTATTCCATTTGGGTGGTCATTAGGTTACTATAAAGGGAAAGTGGTTTAGAGGTTAGTGTTTCGTAGCTATCGGCTATTGGGTAGCAGGGAGTATGTTTGTCTAGTCAGGGATGTGGAAGGAGACACAGAAAGACGTAGCTATAATAAGAGAAAGTTTATCAAATGCACTATAATGGAAGGAAATGGCTATAATATGATTAACATTTTCAATATCTAATTTGTAGTTTGATTTATTATTACTCTATGAGGCAATACAAAAATTAATTGATGTGCCCACTAACTCCTCAAAGTAGTTAAAAAAATATATCAATTTTTAGTTATAACCCTAATAATAGTATCTTTTACATCTTAATAGGCTTCAATGCAATTAATGAATTGTCAACTTTAACCAAGGGCTTCAAAATGAACAAATTACATTCAAATATATAGGGGTCCTTATAATAACTAGGAGGATCTCATTCTGTGATTGTACACCTCTCTTTAACTGAATTTAAAATAATTGAATAACTAGTGTAATAAAGTACTATTGTATAATGGAATACTTTAACTTATTATCTCAATATAGAATAATTTACCCATCTACTAGAGCTCTATTATAGCAATGTTAAAGGAGATAATGAGGCCCATTAAAAAGATGCTTAGGAAGTTCCCTAATTTGGTAATGAAGACCATTAAAAAGATGTTTAGGAAGTTCCTCTAATTTGGAATTAAATATAAAGCTAAAGTGCATTGATTAAAAATGGTCGAGAGTCTATTTGTAAAATGAGAATAGGGGTCTTGGGATCAATTCAAATAGATTCTTAAATAAGGTGCTCCTAATCAAGAGACTTTAACATATTTGTACTATAAAGAATCCCTTTAGGTCTAGTGGATACACACAAACTTTTTAAAGGGAACGAGTACATAATTAGTTAAGCTAAAAGAAAATACTTGATAGACCTTAAGGAAAATTTTGTAGATGATGAATTCAGTTAGCTTGGTTATCAAACACAATATAAGTAATGTAAAAGGTACTTTATTTTGGTTTTATAACTGATATGAATTAGGTCTTCTTTATAAACTACAAGAATTTGACATACTCAAAGTAATCATACCAATCAATACTAAAATGGAAGCAATTAGAAGATAATGAAGTGAATCACACGTTAATACAATGCTGAGAAAACGATATAAGAATGCACGAGAAGTGGGGGTTAAATTGTGTATTCCCTTTTTTTAAAAATATTTCAAAAATATTTGTTAGAAATAAAATTCTTTTACAGAATTTTCGATAGATTCTCATTAATCAAAAACTTTGAAAACTTTGTTTCGAACTAAGTAATGATAAAACTTGAATCTAAAAAAGAGATAGGGTAAGAGTAGTTGACACAGCGATTTATCCTGGTTCACCCCAAACCGTGGGCTACGTCTAGTCCTCAGAGTTCTTTCTGAGATTTCACTATCTCTTCAACTTTTACAAGTATTCTTTACGAGC
>JANZLF010000008.1:21191194-21201667 GCA_026546835.1 Erythroxylum foetidum
TTCGGGAATGTCCCGGGACTCAAAATTTTAAATTCCGCACCTTGGGCATGTGATGTCCATCCCGGGATTTTCCTACAGTATGTGCCTTTAAGTGCTTCATTAAAGTTTTAGATTATGTTTTGATCTTTCCATTGATGTAAAGTATGGAATTTTTGGACCATGAAATAGGAAATTATGATTTTTAGAAGTTTCTGTTACTGTTTGGCATGATCATTAGTGGATAGAAACTTCGAAGTGGTTTTTGACTCCCTTAGAGGTCAAATTGATTTTTTAGTCCTTCATTAAAGTTGTAGGTTGCATTTTTTGCTTTTCATTGATATAAAGTATGATATTTTTGGACCTTGGAATTGAAAGATAGAAATTTTAAAAATTGTGTTACTGTTGAGAGTGACACTTATATGGGCAGAAACTTTGATTGAGCATTTGACCCTTTTATAGGTTGAGTTGGCTTCCACGTTTTTCATGAAATTTGTAGGTTATGTTCTTATCCTTTCATTGATATAAAGCATGGAATTTTTTGGACAAGGGGATTGTGAGCTATGATTTTTAGAAGATTGTGGTACTGTTTGGGGTGACATATATTAAGCAGTAACTTTGATTGAGTTTTTGACACCCTTAGAGGTGCAATTGGTTTTCAAGCCCTGTATGAAACTTGTAGAGCTTTCTGTGATCTTTCTATTGATATCAAATTTGTCAATTTTGGACTCCTGAGTGAAAAGTTGTGCATGTTGGAAGAAGAGGGGAATGAAGTGAAATTTTTTAAAAAATGGCGAAATTGGAAACTCGTCGCTCGCGAGGGCGGGCGAATAGCTTGCCCTTGCCCTCGCAAGGTCGTGGGGGCGTGAGGAGCTGAGTGCGACTCAGCTCCTCCTATGTTTTTAATTATTATTTTGTTTTATTTTAATTTTTTATTTCTTATTTCACTCTTTATTGGACCCTTTCCCATTCTTTTGTGAATAACTTTTTCATCCGACCTCAGATTGATTTGATTTTTGAAGCATTGGATTTATAAAACATTTATTTACCTCTCCATGAAAATTTGTGATTTTTGAGATAAAAATTGAAATTGATTGATCGAATCAAAGTGAGAGGTTCGAGTGATTATTTTTTTTCTGGACAATGCTTGGCAATATCCGGACCTATAGGGATCCGAATTGAGTAATTTTGGTGTCTATGAATTCCTACAGCATAGAGAAATTTTGTTATTATGAGAGGTTGCCTAGATTACCCTATGTGGACTGTCTCATTAATCGGGAGCATTCGGCCCCAAAGTGTGGTTTTAGAAAAAAAATTAAAATAAGCATAAATTGCGAGTTTGATGATTTTAGTGCAGCTAAATCCTAGACATACTTGAGTCGTGATATAGTAATGGTTTTTGAGATGAAATTTATGAATTGATACCGGGATTGTCACGAACATGCATTGTACACATTTAAATTCCTGCATGTGCATTATTATACCATTTTGATTGCACAATTTGTGATATATGTGTATTTTATTTGTTATAGAGGCACATTTGGAACGTCAATTCATAGACGTTGCTGAGACTTCCAGGCATTAGCTTCGAAAGCAGTTGGTGAGTAACCTAAACGGTTCCTTAATTATTATTTGCTTATGCTTATGATTATCTATTGAATAATGATGGATTGTGTTTGGATTATGGATTTCGGACAGAAGGTCCGATGATTGTGTATTGGGGATTGCGTTATTGAAGTACTATTTGTATGTGAATTTGAGGCCTACGTGATTATAATGTGATTATTTGTGACATATGCATACGTGCATAATAATGTGATTGGTTGTGGCATATGCATTTCATTCATGAATGCATATTCAGATAAATGACAGTTATGACCGGAGTAGCCACCGATTAGAGCTTAAAGCTCAACAATTGAATTTGAGCCTCGAGCTCAACAGTGATTTAGAGTCTCAGGCTCAACGTTTAATATTCTCTATATGGGACAGTTCATGCGCTCGGTCACAGCACTGTAATAAATAAAAAAGTGTCACATGAGCATTTCATATGCATTTTGTTAAATATGCTTCATTGAGTGAAAGGCCAAAAATTTCTTATGCTTATGTGACCATGTGGTACTTCTGATCGATGTGTTGTTATAAAAGAATTGTGATATGTTTTGATTGTTGCATGAATTGAGTGAACCATCGATGATGGTTACCTCACTGATTTCGCAAAACTCACCAAAATTGCAACATTATTTTTCAGGACCGAGAATAGACTCTTAGCTTCAGAGGGACTTTTCCAGCCATGTAGATTGTTTTGGCGAGAGAAGTCATGGCTCACAGGTCAGTCAGCTGGGACTTTTAGATGGCCCAAATAGATCTGTTGTTTTCCTCTTTCATATAGCATTTTTGTACTAGATTTTTGGATTGATGTATAGACAGTCAAGGATGACAGACGTGTAAACAATTTGTTTTTGATGAAATGAAATGAGGAAAAAGTTGGTTTTAAAAAGATCATGATTTTTATATTGATGTTTTATTATGATGCCATGGGAAGTGATTGCATTGATTGTTCGTAGCTCACCCTTATCGTAAGATATGTACCAGAATGACTTGCGGGAGTCTCGGTGTGTACCCTGCGGTAAGGAGGCGCTATAGACGCACTACACATTCCCATATAATAGTCCTGTGTAGTTATAAACTTGAGAGAGTCCTTGAAGGAGCTCCGTGCTACTAGTGGGCAGGCGGGAGGAGCCTTAAAATTGGGTCAATGTGCACGTGATAGTTCTTAAGGGACTACCACAAACCCACATAACACATATATTTCAAAATCTTGTAAGCTTGATGCCCAAAATGGCACATTCTCATAAAAACTTGCTTTTCCCATGCTTGACGTATATCTTGAAAACCATTCTTGAAAACATGATTTCATAAATATGCATCTTTTCCAAAAGATATCACTCAAGCCAAGTAACAAACATATAGCAGATTTCACAATCATTCATGAGCAATAATGCAACATTTATGATGCAAATGAAAATCAAAAAATTTCTTTGATTTAAAGAAAACTGTTGTGGCTTATTTGCTCTATTATTCATGTACCCACCTTAGTTTTCCTTGCTTATAGCCTTGCTCAAACATGTCGCTTCTCTTTTTCCTCTTGCTTCTTTGATCCCTTTATACAATAACAAAAATCACACTCAATAGGGTTTTCAATTGAAAAATCCCTCAAGAACAAATCACTAAAATTGGTTCTAGAATACTCACTCCCATGCATTTTCTAAACTCCATAAACCAAAATCTTTCCAAAAATCCAAAAAGGTTCAAAATGATCTTACCTTCATTCTTCACTAAATGAAGGGATCTTTGGCTCAAAGGAAATCTCTTCTCTTCCTCTTCCTTTTTCCTTTCTTGAACAACCCCAAATCTCTTTTGAAGGTTAGCACAATTGAAACCCTAGCTTGTTTTCTCTTCTTTCTCTCATTCTCTTTTTCTCTTTGTATTTTTCTCTCTTTTTTTCGTTGTTCTCTTCTAATTATCCTCCCATTCACGTTTTTCTTCTTCATTTATAAGCAAGACAACACTTTTTCTTCCAATTACGCCCTTAATGATTGAGAATTGTCCCATTTGCCCTTCCAATTATGCCTTATGTCTTTTATACTGAGGTGTCTTGCCAAAAGCACCTTTGAATATTCTGATATAACACTTTCTTCTAGAAAATTGTTCTCCCTTTTCTTAAGTTTTCAATGAAACCAAAATCATTAAATTCGGTTCAGTGATTCGAAAGATACATTTCAAACATTTTTGGACTGCTTGTGTCCAAATCAAGATAATATGCACACTTCTATTCGGAATTTAAACCTCTTTAAAATTGAATTAGATTCCAATTTCTTAATACAATTTTTAGTTCCATGTCTCTAGTTTATCTTGAAATAAGAATCATCTTATTCAGAGCTCTACTGATCCAGAAATCATCAAAATATTGAAGCATGTTTAATAAAATATCTAATTCCTACTCTTCCAATCGATACGCTTACTTGATTTAATACATCTTTTTCACATCAATACCAAAATCTATCAAAATATATAGAGGGATAGAAAAATGGAAATTATTGATTCAATAATCACTTCATTTGGAGGTCGGATAACCAAATTATGGCTGAAGAATCAATCAAGGTTTGGTCCTCAATCATATTGAACTTGTCTCGGGACAAATGGCATAAATCTCACTAGATATGTTGGATTAAGATCATATTAGGATGATTTCAAAGATAAATTTGATATATACAACTTTGAATAAGACCTTGATGTCATATTTTATCATCTGAAAGGTCAAAACGGACCAGACAATAGGATTAGACGAAGCCAAAGGAAAAAATAGATGAATGGAAAAAGACAGAAGAAGTGGAAAAATTGCTATAACTTTCCCTATAGATGTTGGATTAAGGTTTTCTTTATATGGTTCGAAAGAGAACTTTAAGATCTACAACTCTTATGAAGACCTTAAAGACAAATTTTATCTTTTGAAGGATCAAAAATGGAACAGAAGATATAAAATGAACAGTAACCTAGAAGAAGTTTATGAACAATAACGCAAAAGATGTTTTACAATTAGCATAACTTTTTCTATAGATATTGAATTTAGGTGTTCTTTAAATAGTTTGAAAGAGGACTTCAAGAGTTACAACTTTCATGAAGACCTCGAAGACAAATTCTATCTTCTGAATGATCAAAAATGGAATAGAAGATATAAGATGAACAGTAACCTAAAAGAAGTTCATGAACAGTAACACATAAGATAATTTACAATTGGCATAACTTTTTCTACAGATATTGGATTTAGGTTTTCTTTATATGGTTTGAAAGAGGAATTTAAGAGCTACAATTTTTATGAAGATCTTGAAGACAAATTCTATCTTATAAAGGATATAAAATGAAACAGAAGAAGTAAGATGAACAGTAACCCAGAAGAAGTTTATGAACAGTAACACAGAAGAAACAAAAAGCAAAAGAAGCAAAACACAGAAGGAACAAAACATAAAAGGAACAAAATTCAAAAGGAGAAAAACACAGAAGGAACAAAACATAGAAGAAACAAAACTCAAAAGAAGCAAAACATAGAAAGAACAAAACGCAGAAGGAACAAAACTCAAAAGGAGCAAAACACAGAAGAAACAAAACACAAAAGGAACAAAACTCAAAAAGAGCAAAACATAGGAGGAACAAAACACAGAAGAAGCAAAACATAGAAGATTCAAAACATAGAAGAAGCGAAAAGACAGAAGATACATCTTCCTTTACAAGGACCATAACTTTCAACCTATAAGTCTAAAAATTCTATACTATATATCATTGGAAAGCTAAAAGAAAGATCGACAACTTTCTAGAAGACAACTTTCTCTATTTCAGTCTATAACAATCCAGAATTTCCCTAGAATTTAGAATACAAACTTTACATTTATCCACCAATGTACTGCACCCAGTTCTCAACTTCATGACAAATTTTGAAATTCTTAAATACAGAATTTAAATTTGATGTCTTCATAAGCAATATATCCATACGCGTCTAGTTTAATCCAAATTAAGAATCATCTCGTTTGGATAACTAGAGAAAAAGTTGTATCTAAAACACTGAAGTATACTCCATAAACATTTTCCAGATCCACCACCCAATTTTGTTTCACAATCTTTCCTTAACACAAATCATACTGAGATCACCTTTTCTACATTTGCTCTTCATTCTCAACGCCATTTCAATTCAATATCATCTATAAAGAAAATATAGTCCATGATTAATCATAAACACCAATAACAAAACATACACATATATACATATTCCTCATCAACTTACTACACAAATTCAACTTCATTGTTATTTCTAACTTTCACCTTAATTCTTCCCATTTCAAAATCTCTTATTCACAAAAAGCACCAAGGAAAAACATAAATTTATCCACATTTCCCATTCACTACTCTATTCTTGTCTATCATTTCTGATTCAAGAATCTTCATTCATTTGTTGTTCTTTACTCATGACTAATCTCCAAAATTTATCATTCAAAAAGTTGTAACTTCTATGAAATATTCAGGGTCCAACACCTTTTATTAAGAATTTAATCCTCATCAACCAAACTCAAAATTGCACATGCCAAATATGACTTCCCTAATTGTGATCTTTGTATAGAATCCTTGATTCCTTGCATGTGTAAAGCTTGATCGTATAATTATTTAACTACTATTATATTTTTAGCAGCATTCTTAAGAAGAATATATGACTTTTCACTTTTAGAATTGCATATGTTTTCCATGAAATTGGTTAAGATTTGATAGAGCAATTTTAAGATAGGGATGGAGTTTAAGTATCCAAATCACATTAAGAGTGAAATTTAATACGAATTGGAGTTTAAGAATTCTTGAAAAGAAGGATCTTAACATGATGAAACAAATGAAGAAGATTAGTGAAATAAGAGCATAAAGAAAGATGAAATCCCTTATTTTTTAACAATTTATATATATATTATGTTTTTATTTTACCTTACTCAATTATTTCATTCTTCAAATTGATTTTAATATTTTTCTTTGTTTTGATAGTAAAAGTAATAATTTACAAACATAAAAGGCATAATTGGAATATCATTGAAGCAAATAAAAAGATTGGTAAAAAATCAACTTAACATAGTCTTTAGGCTTTATATCATTCATGTTAACTCTCTTATCTCTAAGTTAGCTAAGAATTTTGAGATTTTGCTTAACCATATAAAGCTTTTATTAAACTTAAAAGCTTTATATCCTTGGATTTAAGTGGCTATTTCTTTCATCACTAGATTGTCAAAGCCTTCCAAGTTCGATAGATAATCAAAGTATTTAAAAGGATAATTCTTGGCCTAACAAATACCTAAATTATTTATTTTAATAAGGGAATGATTAAAAGTTAAGGTGTTACCAAAATAAGTAGTACTCAAGGGAAATTCACTTATCCATTTCCAATTAATTAGGACTCTATGCAATTTCCTTCTAATTAACCAATTTCTCTTTTTTATTAGCCCAAGTAAAGGATTGCTATTATAATTAAGATATGAGACACCAATGCAAGAAATATTATCTATGAAGTCCTATCATATATGCCTAAGACAAGAGTTACTCCCTTCAAAGTCTAAATAGGACATAGTATATTTAAAGTCTTTAAGCACAAATAATAGGGAGTTGATATTATTGGATGAGTCCCTCAAATCATTCCACAAGTTTGATCTTTGAAATGCAAAGTTGAAAGAATAAATGAAAGTAACGTAGATGGTAAAAAGGTAAGGAATAAAGTTTAAGGATAAATGGATTAATTATTTTGATAAGCTCACCTAGATTATTTTCACTTTGTTAAGGTCATAAACTATGATAATTCTCCCATTTAAATGGTGGTGATTATTTAAGAGGAGCTTTGAATTCTAACCAAAATTTTATATCCCTTTATCAAAACCTTGAGCTTTATTTTTGTTTCAAGAAGACCTACCATACAAGGGTTTTTACTACTAAAATAGTCTTATGTAATTTTTTCCTTCAAAGGAAAATTAAATCCCCAAACATTCTAGCTAGTTATTGACATTAAGGGTATTAATTTATGATTTAAGGCCTATTTTAGATTTCCTTCTAGCTCTTCTTCTAGATTTCAAAGCAATATCTTTGGATACTTCTCCATTATTGATCACAGTTTCCATTTGTTGAATGAAATTTAATATAGAAACCTTTTTATTTTATGGAATTTTGGAATTAATTAGTGAGCTAATTGAATCAGATTGAGGAGGAGGGGTTGAATAGCTCATGATCAAAGGATGGGACTCCATATGAGATAATGTTGCAAGATCATAGGATTGATCTAAAGCTATAGTGTTGAGATTCATAGTTTTCTTTATTGAGACTTTGTCAATATTTGAATTGTTACTAATATTATTAGAATTACATGTTCCTTGTCAAAATGAAAAACTTATATCTTTAGTATCAAAGACAGTATACGACCCACTTGCTTTTTCATCATTAGTTCAATATAATCACCTTATAGGAAAATTTTTCTTGTAAGTCTCCATATTTTGTACCATTGACTATAAGTTGACTTCCATTGATAAGAGATAGCATCTCCAGTGTCTATAAGGTTACAACTCTCTTCTAGCTTTTGCTTGAATTTTAAAATAGTATCAATGACAATTTGAAGATTCCTCAAAATATATATAGTACATTAAGTTTCAAATATTAATATTTGTATAAACCAATTAGATAGAACCAAATTAATGGTAATAAAAACTTAAATATAATAGTTCTTCTCTTCTCCATATAGGAACATGACTGTTAAACTAACCAAGGTTAAGGTAGTGTACTAAAAATTAAAATATACTACTCCCTGTCTTCCACATATAGGAATATGGCTATTAACATAACCATGTGTAACGCAATATCCTAATTTAAACCTGATCATAAGATTAATACAAATATAAACATGCTTAAGTTTAAAGCCATATAAAACTAAACCAAATGCAAAGGAAAAAAAACAGGTATAGATACAGATACATCTATGCTTCAAGACGTATATGATAAACAATTAATTAAATATAATTACATACCCATATTTAATGTGCTTTTCTTGTTATTTAATAGTTTTATGGTATTATTAGTACTTATTTCGCTTCGAGTGTATTTGTAGTTGATAATTGCCTTCATAGACTAAAAGGAGATGCATTCAGGTGAAATTGTGTCACGTAATGGAAGAATTGGAGCAATTGTGGGCTTACACGGCTGTGTGTAGTGATTGTGTGAGTCATTGTAAACATGTGAAGCTTTAACAACTTAATTCCTACGTGTTTGTAGTTACACACCCGCGTATATTGATATAAACGACCATGTATATTGCTTGTGTAAGTCTCGATGAACATGTAATTCACAATTTGAGGTGTTTTTAAGGATACACAGTCACCTACAACATCCAAAAAATCCTAGTTTTTACAATAAAAGGATATTACTGAAGGCTACATGAGAGGAGGCAGAGAGGAAGCATTTTTTAGTTCTAAAACAACAGAGAAGAGGTAGTTATAAATAGAGAATGAAGAAAACACGAAGATTACATCACAAGATCTGATAGAGAGCATCCTACAATCTAAATTACATAAAGATTTCATTAAAGACAAGAGTGAGATATAAAGTATGAATTATTTTGTTTCTATTCGTTCTTCTGAATATTTGTTATTGGATTTGTTTTCAATGTTTAGGAACTAAATTGTCTAGTGCCTAGGTGTGATGAAGTCTAATTTTTTTATAATAATATGATATAATATTTTATTCAATGTGATTTTTATTGATTGATTTATTATGATTCAATTATATATTATATTTTTGAACTAATATATCTAGAATATTAGTCCAATATTTGATTTCATATGATTGAGATTAAGATTAACAAATTCTTTCAAGTGAATAGATATACAATAATTAGAAGGAGTTACATGCAAATCTAAAGATAGGTTGACATGAATCCTCTATATATTAGGTTAAAAACTAATAGTGAAATTCGCGAATCAATAATGCAATCTTAGGGGTTTTAACTAGAAAGAAATTTCTGTTAATTAACCGAGGGTTATTTGTTAATAGTCTTAAGAAAGATATTAACATAAGATAGGAATTTCCACAGTCCAATAATCAACAATTTAATTGTACGATAAAGGTTTAATATTAAGATATCTTAGTAGGGTTCATCACCTAGGTACTACTTACTTGATATTGACTATTCGTAGTATTTTCTTTATCTGATTTAATTATTATTTCAACTTTAACTTAGTTTGTTTGCTTTAATTCACATCCTAATTTGATGGTTGGATAATAGAAAAAAGGTTAATACTAGTACTTATAGTCCTCGTGGCATTAACCTGTACTTGATAGTGTTAGCTACTGCTACATCAAGCAGTTGCAGTTAAAAGTTTATATCTTTATAAGTAAAATAATTCAATCAAGTTTTTGGCATCATTCCATGGATTATAATATTAGAAAAGTGTTGGAACCCGATCCGGAGACCGGATTCCAAACGGAAAAAAAAAACGAAGGAAACGAAAGCGAATAGAAACGGAAATTTCACATCAAAATTTCCAATCAAAAATCAAAGCATTCGATAACGCGAAACGAAAAACGGAGCAGAATTGAATCACAAAATACGGAAATAGAATAAAGTGAAAGAGGAAGCAAAACGAATACTCGAAACGGAAAGGTATCGCATCAAACAAATCGAATATACGAAAGTGGAACAAAAGCTTAACAAAGCGGATCCGACATCTGAGAACAAAGAATAGAGAAACACAATCGCGTTGGAAACCTAAAACTAATCCAATACGAAAATCTGGTATAAATTTTTTTTTCTTTACTCATAATCAAACTCATACAAAGCAATCCTATTTCCTTTTTCTTGGAAATTCTTTCTCATGCCAAATCTCAACTCTTAACCATTTTCTTATACAATCATATAAATTCCAAAGCTCATTTTTA
>JANZLF010000008.1:21212152-21237161 GCA_026546835.1 Erythroxylum foetidum
TTCCAACTAAAAGGAAAATTCAAATTAAACCTCAAAAATAAATTAAACATGCTTAATGCGATTCGGGGTCCAACATTTCTGGTCGCCTAACCATTTGTCACGAGAGATGATATTGCCTTCGTCGTCTGTTGGTGTATATGGACCATTCTTAATGATATCCCAAAGATCAATAAGTGTGAGTTCTATAAAGAGCCGCATCCTGTCCTTCCAATAATGATAATCCTCACCATTGAACGCAGGAGGTCTTATCACCAAGGCACCTTCAGTTATAAAAACATGTGATTCAGTCATGAATCTTTGTCTTCACTTTGTAACAGTATTTTTTGGAAACCTCACTCTGATACTAACTGAAGTAAATCACTTGTTAATATAGAAATCAGGTGTAATATGTAAAATACACAGGAAGGGGAGGTAAATTGTGTAATCTTTTTGAAAATATTAATCTTTTAAGATTTCTTGAATTTCTTTACAAAAATTCAGATGATTACTAAAACATTTTGCTAAAGTTGATAAATAATGCAATCGCAAGTAATATTATCTACTCGTCTAACAGCAAGAAAAATTAAAAGATAAGGATTAGAGAATAAAAGCAACAATTTTATACTGGTTCACCCCAAACCTTGAACTACGTCCGTCCTCATAGTTTATCTGAGATTTCACTATACTTTTCAACTTTACAAGTATTCTTTTTACACTTGTAGAGCCTCTTAAGGTCTCTCTTACAAAGTATTGTTTATTTGCTATCTCAGCGTCTCCAGTTTCTAGCCTTTCTTTCTCTCTCTAGGAAAAATATTTTGAGCTTCACGTTACGGATGTATTCGCTTTCTTCTTTCGCACTTTGAATACAGAATTTCTCTAAGTATTGTACAATCATATTTGCTTTCTTATAAAAACGTTATCTTAGTATTCGACTATAACTAATATTCATAGCCTAAATCTCCAACTGTCTTCTTGAGAAACTGCTTCTTGAATCTTCTAGAGACCGTTATAAGTTGAGTCATGTAACTAACTTCAACTAACTAACTGTCTGACGTTCTAGAATATCTTCCTTTTGTATTGTCTGAACAATACTTTTTCTGTTATTACGTTTCGTCTGTTATTCCAATTCATCTGGTATCACGCTTCGTTTGTTGTTGCGCTTCGTCTGGTATCACGCTTCGTCTAGTGTTGTGCTTCGTCTGTTGTTGATATATCATCTATTGTTGACGTATTGTCTGTTGTAAATATATCATCTGGTGTTTACCGCGCATCTTCTGGGTTGACTAAGCGTTATTTACATTTTTCTGCACACTTAACAAACTTATCAAAACATTTTATATATTTTTAAGATTATTATTATTTGATTATCATCAAAATTAAAAAAAAAATGAAGTCATCTTGACTTAACAAAATTAACTCTGATCTTATGTCAACTTGAGATTAATGATTAGCATGTGTTTTGTCTGTAATGCCATCATGATGGTTTAATAACCCATTCATTTGATGAGATGATTTATGCTTGTAATAATTGATATTGCCCTTTATGACTTAATCTAATTTACATTTAAAAATAAATAAATGATAAATACGTATTTATTAACACTAATTCATTTTACGTGGCAAGTGATGACTCATGATAGCCAACATTTGTCAACCACCACGGTTTTTTCCCGTGATAATTTTAGAAGAGTAGGATTGAATTGAAGGGAAAACATTTTGCAATCGGAGTCTCCGCATATGACATCTCTTATTTGTAGGGAAAAAGATACAATGGAAGCTAAACAAATTGAGAATTATATTCCTACTTTACAACACCCAAAAGCATCTACAGAAATTCTACAATACTATTGAAATATTAATACGGAAACTATTTGTCCCTACTCCGCGGAACTTCAGTTCTTTTCACTTCGGCCTTTGGATCGAGCTGTTCTTACCCTGCTCATAAAGGAAACAGTTTATAAAAGGAAAGTACAAAACTTATTTTAAGGGAAGCACCCTTGGTGTTGTCATCAGACCTTGGAGCTGTCAATAAGACCAACAATGTCGACACGCTTTTATCAACTTCAGCTGGCTGTCCAGCTTTAAAACGAACATAACATTTCTCGACCGAAGAAATTATTCAAGCAACAAATTAAGACATCTCCAAGCCGCTTGTTTGCTTCAAGCTGTAAAGTAAAACAAAGGTGGGTTACTCTCCAACAATTCACATTCTATAGAAAAGTCACCAGAACTAAAAGGATTTTGATTAACAAAAAGCTAGAACATTCAAGCGATAAGACATAATATATTAACAACATTCGTTACTCCTTCCGGAACAAAGAACAACTGGAGAAGATAATACCTTGCATAATTTCATTCAACTTTTCCTGTCGTAATCATCTCCAATGAAGCTGACAAGATCTGCTAATGTTTTCTTGAGTTCTTGCAGGTATCCACATCCTCAATCCCTTATCAAGCACAATTTGCCTTAATGTCTTGCATTTAAGCACCATCTCAACATCATCCCCACAAATACTATAACAGGAAGCCAATACCAGCGACTCCAATCGTTCATGATTTGCAAAAGCACGAACCCCAGCTCCAGTAATCATCTCACAACCTGTTAATACAAGCGCTACCAATTCCCCGCAATTTTCTGCTATTGCAACGAGAGTAATGTCCGACACATTGATAAGCCATGAAAGATTCAGTCTTTTGAGACTTGGAATTGAAGCAACCACCATCCCTCCATTATCAGTCACTTTAGGTCCACACTCTGCCAAATTAAGCTCCTCCAGACAACACATTCCCTGCAAAAGAGAGACCCCAAAATCTGTAACTCTGTCACAGTCTGCAAGAATCAATTTTTTTAATGATCTTGAAGAAGACCCATTAGCCAAAAAACCCAACCCACGATCAGTAATCAACGAACAGCCTTCTAGATTTAAAACTCGAATAAAGTGCAAACCCCCAATCGCTTCAAGAGATTGGTCACCAATCGAATTACACCACCCCAAATCCAACGTGGTCAAATTTTGCGCTAAGTTTACAAGAGTGATTACCCCGTGATTAGCAACATTCTTTCTCCTTCTTAACAACACCTTGGTCAAATTGCAACATCCCTTTGCAAGAGAGCGAACTCCGTTATCACCAAAATCACTGAAGTCGGGGAATTCATCAAGCCCATGAAAATATTCACCCCCCCGCGAAGGCTTGAGATTGAAATTGAGGAACTCGATCTTGGGGCACATTTGAGCAATGAATTGGAGGTCGGAATCGGTTATAAGCAGTTGGGATTCAAGCTGGAGCAAATTTGGAAATCTGGGTAAGAAACTTTGGAGATCATCGAGCTCGAGAATTCTGATGAAGGATCTCGTTTGGCCTTCGACCCGAAGCCATTGTTTGGAGACGAGAGAGCAGGATTTTCTGTCATTATGGTCGTAGACCCAGTTAAGGATTAAGGCCAATTCATCGTCACCAAGATCTGACATGGTTGATGGCTCTCAACCATACACAGGAAAGTGTGGGAAATGGAGAAATCAAGAAGTGGGCTATAACTTCACGCAAAGTTTACTAGTGTGGGAAATGGAGAAATCAGGAAGTGGGCTATAACTGCCCGCAAAGGTTATTAGTGTGGGAAATGGAGAAATCAAGAAGTGGGCTATAACTACACGCAAATGTTATGTGTTCAATCCTTGAAATACAAAGTTCGACTACATACATCTCCATTTTCAATATTTGGAGGCAACCCAAATTATTTTCACCTAAAAAATGTAAATCGAAAGTTAAAGATTGAAAAACCAATAACTAATCGCTCCCTTAGGATCGCTAATAGGTCATGCCTCTTTATGTACGTATAAAAAATTAGCATGTAAATCTTAACTATGTAAAACTTTTGTTAAATGAATGTGTACTAATTAACAAATAAATATACATTCATCGTCAGACATTTCTTAAAAAAAATGTTCAATTAAATGAATAGTCTTTGTACCTATCACAATATGAAAAAGGGAATATAAGATAATAATAAATTATTGTTAAAATTATGAAAACTAAAAAAAGCTAACAAATCATAAAATTTAGAGTTCACCTTAAATATTTTCAATGCCTAACTAATTTCAAGCAGACATTAGGACTTTTATAATCTTAAGATCGAAGCCGATTATAATGAGAATTCACTATTTGATCACCAATATTAAAAGTAAATTTGGAAGTAATATTAGATACTAAAATTAATAACAAGTGTCGTGCAACTACTTGCATGATCAAATATTGAACTCCAACTTTCACCATAATAATATGTCAACATGCTTATCATTATTTGCGGTCACAATATCTACTTCTAAACATTATCTAACTTCATCCTACTGTGAGAAGTTCTAGCCCTTTTATTGTTAATGAATACCTCATTGGAATTAAAAAAAAATCCACTTAGTTAATACTAGTTAAATCTCAGGCATGCTAGTAAAGGAAATGTGTGAGTTAGATATTTTGCTCATAAAAACAACTCAGTGACATTATGAATTATCACCAACTTCTAACTCCTATTGATCTTTTATTAGTAAGCAAGTACATTGTGAATCTGATTGTCTCAACCTAATAAATACATCAATCTACTTCGTTACCAACTTTACCATTTTGAATGTTGAATTTCATCTGATTGGACAATCAAAAAGCAACTTATTTGTGTATAGAATGCATGGCTATTGTGCAATTTTTTAAAAAAAAAATCAACTCATTTAGATGTGGTACTCTAATACACTCAACGACCGAACTACATGAGGTCCAGTGATACACTAGACCTCCAAGGTTTTTAAAAAATTTATTTTTAATATATATATATATATATAACGGAGTTATTTAAGAATCAGTGATGTACTGGGCTCTCAAAATTTAAAAAATTAATATTCGGATCCTCTTATATTAATTTTCTGGCTCCATCACTGAATACACTACGTTATACTCATAGTGCATATGGAATAATCTTCATTCCATCAGCAATCTTCCATATTACAATTAAGTCTTCAATTTTTTTACTATAACATCAATTGTGCTATAGTTATCCAAAGTTTTAGTTAAGAGTTTCGTGTTGATTTTCCAATCTATTAAGCACTCGATCAATATAATTGTCATCCTTTTACTTGTTTATGGTGTCAAGACAATAGTAAACCTACATTTAAAACATAAACAAATATGATTATAATATGATAAATGAATAAATAAGAACAACAATAAACTATATTATTTACTTTAGGATTTGACTACATAAAGTCCATTTGTTATGAACATAATGAGTCCTTGCCACCATATAATATTTATTTTAGTTTTTTGTTGTCCGTATACTTGCGTGATCGTAACTTATACTTAATTACTTGACAATTTCTTTAATGTCCAAATTGTTTTGTTCTTCGTAAATCTTTAAAATGTCTTTCTTCGTGGTATTATGATTTAAAATCTTCAAAGTCAGTAAAAGTGAGGTTATGAACATTTTAAAGTTTTGATTATCAATAATGAAAAGGTAGTATTTATTCCCTATCACCATGTTCGGTAGAAAATGTTTGGATCTTTAAAAATCATAACATATAGTAGCTATTTCATTCTTTCCTTTCACTTGATGCTAAATTTTTAAACAAATCTTTTACATCAGTGTCAAATTTTTAAAATTTTCAATTAAGTTTAAAATGTAATTATTAGTTTAAAATATTTATTCCCCTAAAAATAAGAGAATAGGTAAGTTAAATTAGAAAATACGTCAAAATATATTTTTTGTTTGGTTTGACATGTTATATTTTTTTGTCAAAATAAACGTTTTGAATTGATAAATTATATTTTATAAAGTTTTTAAATCTATTTGAAAATGTTAAAAATAAAATTGATATAAAAATTCAATAAATTTTAAACTTTTAATTACACACAAAATTTAACCAAATATATCTCGTATTGGATTGCTCTTTGATCAAGTTAGAAATCTATACTATTTAACATATTGATATTAATTTTAATTTTATATTATGTTGAGTTGTTTTATTGATATAGAACTGAAATTAACGGCCTTTGACTATTAAAATGATGATTTATGATTCTTTTCTAAAGAGTTAACAATATATTTCAATCCATTATTAGTTGCATTTTTCGATTAGTCCACAACTTACAAATTAGAACATATAAATGACTTGAAAGTTGCATTGAAAATTAAAATTACTTTAATAATAAAAATTAAAACAGATTTTTTAAAATTTTCAATATGATTTAAAAAATGTTTTGAAATATTTAGTTTTTTTATTAATCCATGATGTGTTTTAGAGGAGTCTCAACTATAAGAAGACAATTTTAAGCCACCTATTTTTAAATTAACCTCCGTTTATACTGTATTGACCTATAATAAATAAAGTATTAGTTAAACATATTTTTCTATTATCAACATTCGAATTCGAGACTTTTAATTAGAGACGAGAGTGCGACTGATACCTGCATGTTTAGTTCTTGAACTATTTTGTTGATCTAGGGGGGCTTAAACTCTTTGTCGAGGGAAAAAGCAATTGAACAGGAAAAAAATGATTGACAAAACCAGCCAATCATGTTGATATTCGAAAAGGTAAAGAGTCGAAATCCAGGCTGATAGGTGCCATTGATTAGACATTGCTGTAGCTCTTTTTCCTCCTAACTTCAATTTCCCAAAGATGGAAAGCTTAGGTCTCCATTCACGCGCTTTCATTTTTTTTATAATGCCGCGGTAGCTCACTTTTACTTGGTCGTCACAAATACTGATTAAAATATTCAGTAGATTTGATTTTTTTAATAATTTTATTATTAAAATTTAATAAATTAATCAATTAATTTATAAATTAATAAAATTTTTAAAACTAAAATAAATTAATTAATTTTAATATAAACACTCTTTTAATTATAAATTAAAAATTTTTAATTTTATTTAATATTTAATCAACTCTACAACAGTTTCATATAATTAAATTTTTTAAACTTCAAATCTCTAAAAACACTAATTTAATTTTGAACTCGTATTTAAAGCATCCATACAAAGCCACTTCAATGTTTATCAATTGTTATATTGGATTATTTTATAACGACATTTTAGCAATATTTATGCTCTTTTTATATTCTTATTTTTTATTTTAGAAAGATATATTTACTTTAAGACACTGTCTTGGTAGTATTACCGAAGTAAAATTCATAAATTATCAAATCGTAGAAAATGTATATGAATTTTGAAAAAGATTTAGATTAGGCACATCCTACAGTTAACGTTCTACAGACAGTACACTGGTGATAGCGTGAGAACGAATTAATTTCAAATAGAAAATTAGATTGCATACCACACAGTGACCTGGCCTTCCTCAACTGCGGTGCGGTGCGGTGTGGTGTGCAGAAAACAAAACATATTTTCATATCACTACTTGTACCAAATCAATCATCCCTCCGTGTACGCACGCGCGGCCAGCTTGACTCGCACAAAAGGAGAAAGCACACTCTCTCTCTCTCTCTCTCTCTCTCTCTCTCTCTCCAGCTCTAGTCAGCCACTCATCCACCTGCCTTCCGGAGAAAGAGAAACCCAACAAATCTATGGCTTCTATATTCAGAGAGTTGTCATTGGGCCACTCCAAGAGAGAGTCAACACCCCCGCGTCCGCCTCCACCTCCGCCGTTAGAACCACCGTCTCCATCAAGGCTCTGCCCCACTGATCTCCCATCCCCGCTGGGCGACCTCTCCTGCAACCTCTCGGAATCGGAGCTTCGCGCCACTGCCTACGAGATCTTGGTGGGGGTGTGTAGGACCTCCGCCGGCAAGCCTCTGAGCTACGCATCAAACTCCCCCAATCACAATCACTCGGCTCCTTTGCAGCGCTCTCTCACTTCTGCTGCTGCCAGTCGGATGAAGAAAGCTCTCGGCTTGAAATCCCCAGGTTCTTCGTGTCCGGCTAAGAGCCGACACGCTTTGACTGTGGGCGAGTTGATGAGGACTCAAATGCGGGTGTCGGAGACTGTGGATTATAGAATTAGGAGAGCTCTGTTGAGGATTTCTGCTGCTCAGGTGTGCTCTATTTCGGAATTTTATGGGCATTCTTATTACACGCGCCTTTATTGACGTTCCATGATTTGATCTACTTTATTACTGATCTCTGTGTCATTCTTTGTATAAGTGCAAGAATTGAGCCCACAATTCACTATTTTCCACTAACCTTGATGTTTTTATGGTTCCTTGATCTGATCAGAACGGTGAAGCCAAAAAATACCTGAGAATTGAGATCCTTTTTCTTTTTTTGAAAGGCAATATGATTAATTTGTATTTTTTTATGTTTTTAACTCAAAGCCTGTGTATTCTGCGTGTTTTCGTTTCTCACAGAACAAAATTCTTTAAATCTTATGTGTTTATAACTTCCCATAGGCTTCTCCACTGATTCCTGTGGATCCTACGGAAGTGTTATTTCTTTTAAAATATTTGTTCCCAATAATCGTAAAGTGTTTTGGTTTCTTGTCTTCATCTAGCGCTAGTTTATGGGTTTGCCATACGAGCGTTGTTTTACATGTTATCACCCTTTATTTATTTATTTTTGTGGTTGGCTTGATACTTTTTCATCCATGGAGGCTGACTGATGTCGATTGGATAAGTCTTGGAATATTATCCAATACCAATTTATTTATTTTTGGCGTGTCTTCATTCATTAATTTGGATTATTCAAACTGAACCGTCCATTTTGTTGTCATTTCTTTCTCTCAAATTGTTGATACATTTGACTGTCCCTTTGGCTCGACTTGAATTCTACACACTATTGCATCATGCATGCAATACGTTCACCCCATAGTAATGTTTTTTTCACAGGTTGGAAGGCGAGTTGAATCAGTTGTTTTACCATTAGAGCTATTGCAACAACTCAAGCTTTCAGATTTTACTGATCAACAAGAATATGAAAAATGGCAGAAAAGAACTCTAAAAGTTCTTGAAGCTGGACTTCTTTTGCATCCCCATGTGCCACTGGATAAATCAAATCCTAACTCACTGCGCTTACGACAAATAATTCGTGGAGCTTTAGATAGGCCTATTGAAACCGGAAAGAACAATGAGTCTATGCAAGTGCTTCGTAGTGCTGTCATGGCTCTTGCTAATAGATCTGATGGCTCTCTGTCTGAGATATGCCACTGGGCTGATGGGATTCCATTCAATCTCCGACTATATGAAATGCTTTTAGAAGCTTGCTTTGATTTATCTGATGAATCATCTGTAATTGAGGAAATTGACGAACTTATGGAAAACATTAAGAAGACTTGGAATATACTTGGAATAAATCAAATGCTGCATAACCTCTGCTTTACATGGGTTTTATTTCACCGCTTTGTGACAACTGACCAAGTTGAAACTGACCTGCTGGATGCTGCTGATGGTCAATTGGCAGAAGTTGCAAAAGATGCAAAGGCAACCAAGGATCCTCAGTATGCCAAGGTCTTGAGTTCTACACTGAGTTCAATACTGGGTTGGGTAGAGAAAAGACTCCTTGCTTATCATGATACTTTCAGTAGTGGAAATATTGAGAATATGCAAAGTATTGTTTCTCTGGGAGTATCGGCAGCTAAGATTTTGGTTGAAGACATATCTAATGAGTATAGGAGAAAGAGAAAAGGTGAAGTTGATGTCGCTAGGAGTAGAATCGATACTTACATCAGATCGTCACTGCGCACTGCTTTTGCTCAGGCAAGTCTACTTTAGTTGATGAGAGGGGTTTTAAGTTAAAACATTTTCACTTAGCCTGCTGCAATTTAGCATAATGACTTCTTTCCCTCTCTTTTTTTTCTAATACAGAATAAATGATCTTTTAGTGAGAAAGAAACATTAGTTTAAAGGTATTGGCCTGCGGCCAAATAGCTATTATGGCTTACCTGTTTGCAAAGTAGATAGAAAATTCAGCTTACTTTTACTGTTACGTTGTGTGATATGGACTTCAAAATGCAATTTGCTTTATAAGTTAGATTATATCTGCAGAAAATCGGCTTGTTTGATCACTTTGGTTCCAATTGTTAGATTTGTCTTTTTATTTTATATGTGATAATTGATTACAGCATATGGTGCAATTATAAGTTCATGAACTAAAACTTTTACTTGAAATGTTATCCTGTTTATGATAATAGCGAAGTTTTTGAAAGATTTGTTTGGAAGCCTTCAATTTTTAAAAGTTCTTTTAAATTATACCATTGAGGTGTTTGCATATCAAAACATACATTTTACATGTTTACATGCGTGTAAGGTCCCCATGAATAAGTATGGTAGGAAAGAATTAACTGGGGACCAACTTGATGGTGCAATATGCAGCCTGTTTCAACCTTGAACAGAGTGAAGACCTTGTGGCTGAAGATCTGCTTGTAATAACTTATTGAAGTGAACTAGTTTCAGAATTGGCACATGTGGTTGACTCAATTATTACATTGGCATATTTTCTTTTATAATGGTAAAATTCTTATGAAATTAAAGGACTGAGTGAGATTGGTGTGATGCAAGAAGTCAGATGGAGTAGTTCCGAAATGTGTAGGTTTGGTATGGCATAATTTGGACTTTAAAAATATGTGAAATAAATTTAAATGAATTATGTGCTTAGTAAGAAAGTTATGACAAAGTCTAGTTTAATGTTTGTTCTTTTTCTTACATTTTTAAGGAATCAATAGATAACACGTATTTCCAACTGGTTGCATTTTGTTCCTTGAAAGATTTTATGGTAAACTTTCATGTTTGAATTGTAATTGTATTAACTTTAGATTTTCAATATGCAAGTTTGTTCGTATATTTTAGTTTTTTTAATTTTATTGCATAAATCAACATGAATTGGAAATGGATTTGGCATGGGTTTTACAATGAGGGTCATCTTTTTGGGTTGTACATGGACTTAAGATTTCATATAGGTCAGGCTTTAGTTGAGGACCACCATTCCATCTTAACTGGGCTTGTAGTCAAGAATAGCATTCAAGAAAAGTTTCCTGCCTCCGGAAAATGGTTCTGGATCCAACCGTGTGAGAGAAAGAACTTTATTGGACTTGCATGCTTTCCTATTCTACTGTTCATTGGTTATTTGACTGTTATATTTTTCATCCAATAGCGAATGGAAAAAGCAGACTCAAACAGAAGGTCATCAAAAAATCAGCCCAACCCTCTTCCTGTTCTTGCCATCCTAGCAAGGGATGTTGGTGAGCTGGCGATCAATGAAAAGAAAGTTTTCAGTCCAATAATGAAGAGATGGCACCCTTTTGCTGCTGGTGTTGCTGTGGCCACTCTGCATGTTTGCTATGGCAATGAACTGAAACAATTTATATCTGGTATAACGGAATTGACACCAGATGCAGTTCAAGTGCTAAGAGCAGCAGATAAGCTGGAAAAAGATCTTGTGCAGATTGCTGTTGAAGATTCGGTAGATAGTGATGATGGTGGGAAAGCTATAATCCGTGAAATGCCTCCTTATGAAGCTGAAGCTGCAATTGCCAATCTTATAAAATCATGGATCAAAGCTAGGAATGACAGATTAAAGGAGTGGGTTGACCGGAATTTGCAGCAAGAGGTAGGCATCTGGTACCTTCTTCTTTGTTAGTACAGTACTGGTAGGTATCTCAAGTTTCTAGTTGTCTCTGTTGAAGGTGTATCTATTTTGCTTGTATAATCTGAGACTGTCATATAAGGCTGTGGGATTGGAACATCCATAATATTTGGTAGCTTATGTCTTCCCTCTAATTATGTGATCAAGGTAATAGACTTTATTCCTCAAGTATTCTCCATTTGTATTTTGTATTGCTCCCCATGCGATGAAACTAACACATGAACTTGTTCAATGGCTCTGCTTGTGTAGTTCACTTGTCTTGTATTTTACTTGAAACTTTTCCTATTGTAAACCACTTATTATTTTAAAAAAAATTTAGGTGCCTGTGATTTTCTCCATGGCTATTTTTGGTGGTCATTCGCCAGTGTCACCACAGACATTATTTGTATATGTGCCAAATATATACTGTATTTCTACAATGAGTTCACGAAAAGTAAAGTCTGATCTGCCTCTTCTATTTGAAAACCCTCTCCCTCACTTTTTCTGGAGCAAGAGATCTTTAAAAGCTAAAGCCATGCTTAATGCCTGCATCCCTGCCGCTTTTTCATACAAGAGTTGCAATACCTTTTGCAGTAAGCAATCCAAAGCAAAGCCTCTGGTACCTTCTATGTGCTTAAGCTCAACTTCCATGCCTCCTGCTACCATTATAGTAGCTAGAAATCCAATAATTCTTCCATTTATTCCTCCTCTGTGCTTCTGAAGCCCGAACTCATCCTCACTCTACCCCATGCCAGCAATTTGAACTCAGCACCTACAAGACAACCAGCCGTCATTATCCCCTAATTACATGGTTCAATCTAAGCCATGACCTCTAAGGCACAATATGTATGCTGCAAATTAGAAATCCTTTTTGTACATTAATCTGATGTGGGTTTTGGCCCACAACTTGTTTGATCTCCATCAAATCTTGTGCGACATATTGCATGTCACATATACTAATTTGGCATGTATATGCACTATGTCTTCGGAATATGTGCGCATTAGGGTCATTGATAGTTTTATCCATAGTCCCTGTGTGTATCTTCAAATAGCTGGAGAGCTGCAACAAACAAAAAATATCCATGATTATAAAATTAAATGAAATAGAATTGTTGCACATTACAAGTAGAATAAGTTCTTAGAGTTATCCCTTACTTCTAAGGAGGCCTACTGTAGATGGAGGTACAGTTTATGAGCAGGAAATGTCAAGTGTTAATAATGCAATAGATGTATTGACTGGATGATTTGTGTCATTATGTAAGGAATTTATGAGAAAAGTGGATTTCTGCAAATTTAAATATCTTTCAATCTAAAGCCTTCCTAATGTCCATCATAAATTTAACTGCCTTCAATCCCTTTAATTTATACCTTTTCTCGTATGTGTATTCAGTAGCTTTTCTTGACCAAACTTTCTACAATATTATATAGGTCTGGAATCCACAGGCAAATCAAGAAGGATATGCTCTTTCTGCAGTAGAAGTCTTGCGAATTATTGATGAAACTTTGGATGCTTACTTTCATCTGCCGATACCCATGCATCCTGCATTGTTGCCTGACTTGATTACTGGCCTTGATAGATGTCTTCAATATTATGCAACAAAGGCAAAATCTGGCTGCGGTAATTTTCACAAGTTGAAATAATTTGCCATAGCTTCATACTTTGGTTTCTTACGATTTCAGCCACTCAATCTGTAATGTAGGATCAAGGAACACATATATACCAACTATGCCAGCACTGACAAGATGTACTCTCGGATCAAAGTTCCAAGGTGTTTGGAAGAAGAAAGAGAAGGCAACAAATATTCAGAAGAGAAATTCTCAGGTCGCTACAACAAATGGGGACAGTTCTTTTGGCATAGCGCAGCTTTGTGTTCGCATAAATACTTTACATCAAATCCGAGCAGAGTTGGAAGTCTTAGAGAAGAGAATAATAACCCATCTTAGGAACTCTGAATCTGCTCAGGCAGAAGACTTCTCAAATGGTTTGGCAAAGAAGTTTGAACTCACACCATCTGCATGTGTTGAAGGAGTTCAACAACTCAGTGAGGCACTGGGTTATAAAATTGTTTTTCATGATCTATCTCATGTCTTATGGGATGGGTTGTATGTAGGTGAGCCAGCATCTTCAAGGATTGAACCTTTTCTCCAGGAGCTTGAGCGGAACTTGATGATTGTTTCAGGCACCATCCATGAAAGGGTTCGTACACGAGTTATTACGGACATAATGAGAGCCTCCTTTGATGGATTTTTGCTTGTTTTGCTTGCTGGAGGCCCCTCCCGTGCTTTTACTTTGCAGGACTCCCAACTGGTAGAGGAAGATTTCAAGTACCTCAAAGATCTTTTCTGGGCCAATGGTGATGGCTTGCCTGTTGATTTAATAGATAAATTTTCAACCACAGTCCGAGGTATACTCCCACTATTCCGGACTGATACAGAGAGCCTCATAGAGCGATTCAGGCGTGTGACACTAGAAGCATATGGGTCTTCCGCGAGGTCCAAGCTCACACTACCTCCCACTTCAGGGCAGTGGAGCCCAACTGAGCCTAATACTCTACTTCGCGTACTATGTTATCGAAATGATGATGCGGCATCAAAATTCCTCAAAAAGACTTATAATCTGCCCAAGAAGCTTTAGTAAACTTGAAGTACAGGCATGTCAACTAGAACAAACTGTTACTCACGTGAAGAGCTATATATACAAGGAAAATCTTCTAATCATCCTTACACGAGACCAAGGCTGTCATAGACCACTCTATCCCAGGCTTGGGTGAGCTGGCGGTGGCTTTGAGAATGGCTGTGAATTTGTATAGTATTCTGGAGTCTTAGGGCTCCCTGGAAGTGTGTCGGCCAAGTCTTGCGGCTTCCTGACACTATCCAGGATTGAGGGTGATTAGTGAACGACCTGTAATCCCAAGCTTGTTTGTTTCAAGATTTCGATCTTATCATTCAAGGTGCATCTGCATCTGCATCTGCAGCTGGGCGCTTTCTTTTATTTTCCCCCTTTCTATTCGTTATACATGTTTCGAGGTTATTGTATTTGTTTGTTCTTTTCTAAATCGATCAATATGCTTACTGTCAGTTGTATTTCTTTATTAAAAGATCTGGATATAGCATAGGATAATCGTGTTGGTTGTGTTGTCATTTATTAGCTTTTATTGTAAGGCAGGCTTTGTCCATTCTGGGTAAAAGAGATTATTCTTTTCATCAAATATTATAACGTGCTGATGATATTTACTATGTGGTTGCTTGATAGCTTTATACGCAACCGGATTGCGCGTTGTGTAAGACATTGGCATGATGGACTTTTTTCTTTGGAATTAAAGGCACATTGGCCTTTATTTACACTAATGTATCCGAAATGTTCCCACTGAACAGCCGTTGCGTGCATGAACCTGTAGGTGTTACATGACAGCTAAATTACATTTTTAACTGTTTTTTCCATTGTTATGCTCTCAATTTCTCGTATATGCGAACCTTTTCAAAGAATTCAAAATAAATAATTAGTCATATGTTGCGTCATCGCCCTTCAAATCTTCTCAACTAGAATTCTAGTTTTACAACGCATAGAAATGGCAAGTTCCTTGAAGATATGCGGGAATTGAAGAAATCAACAAGCTGGCAGTAACTATTCGGTAAATCATTGATTTGCTCCTCTATCACGTAACTACTAAAGGCACGTAATTTCACATCATAGTTGTACAAACATGTCAAATACAATCATATACAGGATACCTGTAGTCCCAATCAGCAGACCTCCCTGAAAAAGTTGCCTGCCCACAGAATAATAATTGCTCTGGTGATCATGAGCTATCCATTCTCATCATGGACACTTCCAAAATAAGGATGAAAATGTTTGGCGGCTGCTAATGCCCAGCACCACGAGGGAAAGAGGCAAAACCCCCATGCTCACCATTTCATTCAATTCTTAGAATCGCAGAGCGTCATTTTTCCTCCAGGATAGCGCGTCCAAGATTGGTTGCAAGAGCTAGTCTCACAGAGTTCAAGGCCTGGGGTGGCAAATCAGCTTCAACAAAATCTGGGCGCAGCCTTGCCATGGACAGCTCTTGCAGTTTATTCAACAAAAGGTTTGTTTGAGAAACATTCAACAAAGGTTGTTCACGCCAGTTAAGCAACTTCAACTGCAGTGAATTACCCTCAAAAGTTACTATACAGTTTCGGCGCAAGAAGACAAATTTAACATTTGCCTTCTCCAAGAGACCACTTTCAGAACATAAAAAGGCTTACCGAGTCATGGAGAAGAGGCAGCCAGAATCTTTGAGGAGTAGAAGGATTCTTCATAAGCTGCAGATTCAAAAACCAGAAATTACTAAAAAATTATCGATGAGGGTAGCAAAATCCAATTTTATGTTTCCTATTTTCAATCCAGAATTTTACAAAAGGCCATTCAAATGAGAGGACATTTGAATCAAAGAAGCCTTTTCACAGCAAGAAACTCTAAGGAATAAAACTAAGTACTACAATTATATCAATCACACAAAATCTGTAGTATTGCACACACCGACATAAGTGATTCTACAGCTTCTTGAGCGGCAATTACAGTTTTCCCATGATCAAAGTGTTGAAGAGACTTCTTCAAATCCCTGTACCTGCGTCATGGTCAAATATTAGAGAAACATTAACAAATGGAAATAAAGAAAAGGAAAAAGGAAGAACATATGGTGGGTGGCCACTCTTACAAAAAAATTACATACTTATGCAGAAACTCGAGGCCTCCAGCATGCTTGGACTCTGAGCCCAACAACTCAATTAAGCCCTCCCATTGCTGTATGGCAGAGGAAAATGTGAAATTCCAAGATTTTAATTCCAAAAAATAATCAAGAATGAGCATAAGGACTTTTAATTTCAGATATGCTGACTGGTCACTTTCATGGATGTCAATGACAAATTACCAGGAAACATTCCCCAGAGATTGACTTTCCAACATAATCAAATAATTGCTGAGCAATCCTATTAAGACATCGTTCATCGTGAGCTTGTTGAAGCCAGAAGACCCCAGACCCTTTCCTACCATGCTTCCAGTGGTACACACCTGCTATCTAAACTTCAAATCGACTAACTGTTAGCTTAAATGCACTTGCAACATAAATTTACTATAAAGAGGTTCTCACTTGTTTTATATGCAAGTCCTATGTTATTTCAACAAATTCAAGCAGAAAAATCCCCAAGCGCAATGTTACATGACTTGCTATGTTCACTAGTAGAAAGCACCTTATTCTACATACCTTCATAATATTCGTACTGACACTATCAAGGTCATAAAGACGACAAATCTCTAAATTCTGCATAAAGCACATCACAATTGACAATGAATAAAATGTTCAGTAGAGAAAAAGGATAAGGAGAGACAAGAGAAGCATATGAATAAACGACCTTAAGCAGAATTTTACTGTCTTGAATAGGCTGCCTATTCAACAAAATTTCTAACAACCCCATCCCCTGCTTTATACACGATGCTAGATAAATTGGAGCAATCTGGAAAAAAAAAAAGGAAAACACAAGTAAAATATGAGAAATATTACAAAGAAAGTTTACATAAATGACAAAATAAACTTCGGTGCATGAAATAAGACAAAATAAACTTAGGTGCATGAAATAAGGTCCATAAGATAATTTATATAACGATTCTACTTTGCGATCTCAAAGGCCATAAAAGCAAACATAAAGCAACAAATCTGAATCCTGATGCATAACATCTTTCAAGACAAGGGCATTGTATGGGAAGAAAATGACTTCACCTCATTAGCCTAATCAAAAATTCCTTGTTCTCTGTAAGATGCTGTTACTAAGTAATTGTGGCATAGCTTCCAAGATGAAATTCAAATCTCTCAAAATTGGCTACTTACTAAGTTACATGAACAACATGATGAAAATTCGTAAGCACTAAATGGCAACTTAACAAAAGTAAATAATTCTGTAAACGATCTCAAAATTGTTGGTGTAAATTGCACTAATGAACTTAATAAATTAAATCATTCCATGTAACTATTTGTCCAACATATAGTTCACTCTTTGAAATTGTATATGAGAAACGGAATGCCCACACACATATTCCAAGCATATATCCATCCCAATGGGTGTCCAGTTGCTTGTAAAATGGACAATATATGAAAGATTTGGAAATAATATCCTTGCACAAGCAGCTTGCACTTACTTGCCAAGTCAAGACATGAGAAGAGAGAACTTGTGCATAAATAAGCCGATGGAGCTCCTCCATGCTGATTTCTCCCAAGCTATGACGTTCTTCATGCAAAAGAATCCCTGCCTGATTGCTCTCAGCAGTTAAAAGCTCTATGGCATGAGACACCATCCTGCAATGAATGAGCCACAAGAAAAATATTATGAACAGGAAATCATAATTGCAGCCACATGTTCGCAGTTTCAAGCCTAACTTCCATAAATTTGTGCTCCAGGACGTTGCCAGAATAACTTAAACAACTGAAATACAACAACAAATGAGAAAAGGAAACGAATAGCATCGCAAGATGAGATTTTGAAGCAACTCACCAGGGCCCAAACCCTCTTGAACATTCTGCTAGTACAACCTGCAGTTTATTTGAAAATTTCCAGTAAATCTCTAAAGAAACCATAGAATAATACAATAGAGCCCTTATATCAGCAGGCTGATTTACAAAGCTCACCTCAGTATTTTCCCCAAGAATTCCAATTAAGAGTCTTTCCAGCTTATCCGGACAGGATGTTGGCTTCAACTGAAGGCACTTTTGAGCTAGGTTGTACATGTTTTCTAATCCCTTATCCAAGAAGCCAAATTAAACAATTAATTCCAAATATGTACATGGCCAAAATTTTAAAACTCCACCTAACTAAAAATGATTATGTTCTCTTGCAATTCATAGACACTTACTCTAGTTAAGGGCCTTATGTATAGAAAATGAGATATATAGAGTTCTATCCAATGATATGTGGCACTGCAGAGAACGTTCAGGTTTCCCAGCATGATCTGAAGCATATTTCTCAAGCCCCCCCGAGTCAGACGATGAGTACACTGAACCCAGAAAGCACTGGAATCCAACTTAGTTACTTGTGCCCGCCATCTTTCCCATGCCTAAGTAATTGAAAGATATGTGGTAAGGTAATTTAAATGGCATTACATCAGAAATACCAAAACAGAAAAAAGGGAAGGTAGGACAACAAAAAAGAAAAATGCATTAGAAAGTCCCTGAACTTTGTGCATTTATGAAATTAAGAACCCAAATTCAGCTTCATGCAATTGAGCACAGAAAACTACATGTAAGCATGGAGTTTAAACACACACAAATATATAGACTTGAGAAGTATCCCAGTTATGATGTAATATACAACGTAATTGTAATACAAACTCTCTCACATGCCACTGTGACTCGATATTAGTTGGATTGAAAATTGAAACTGTGTACTGAATTGAAACAAAGTGAAAATTTAGACACCAAGATTGCACAAATCCATAAACTTTTGGTGCTTCTTGATCAATTAAGCCAAGGGGGAAAAGAAGTTTGAAAAAAAAAAAGAAACATAACAGCACAAATTTTGACGTATTATCCAAAGATGCAAAATTACCTTCATAAAATCAGGCTTGGCTTTGAAGCATTCACCTAATTCGCCAGCTTTTATTTCTGGACGCATGCGTGGCATCTTTGAAACGAGAACAGCAACTGCCTCCACAAGACCATTCTCTATCTGAACCAAATGACAGAAGTAAACATGAAATTCAGTCCATCCATATTTGTCTTAACTACCTACTCACACAATTTGGTAATTTGAAGCGAGAAAACGAAAACTTAGTGAAATTAATATCAATAATTTCTAATTGGTTAACATATCAAGGGAAGGAAGCAGGAGACAAAATTGCCCTGCATTTTCTTATGGAACCTCAATTCATACATACCAGGTTATTGTCTCTGCTACTGGACAAACCTTAAGACAAATACCAACAAAAGATTGATGAACGCAGACAAGCAAGAATGAGATTAGTTTAATTTTTAACATGTTACAGTGTTTAGTCTTTTTGTTATTTACCGTAGCTGTTTCTTTGATAGCCAGTTATTGTCAATCTTATGCTTAAGAGTCCAGAAGAGAAGGCCAAAAAGAACCTAGGTATGGCTCGTATTAGCTTAGCTGAAGTTAATAGGCCAATATGGTTTCCTCTCTAGCTGGCACTTAAATTACCAGTCTTCCTAATAGGAGCTGAACTAATATATAGCTATTTCAATATTAAATTCCAATATACACAGCAGCTCTAACTTACAACTTAAGGTGTTCTTATAAAGCATTAGCATATTTCTTTCCTCCGTACATCAACGAAAGTCAAGAAAGAGAGGTTCCTGACTGTCGAGAAATCAAACCAATAAAGAAAGAAGTTTTTACTCTAAGACTGACTAAATGGCTCACAGGCTCTGCTATCATCTCAAAAATCATTCAACTTAAAAGGTTGAACTGTTGGATAAGATCAAAGAATAAATAAGGTATTACTCTTACAGCTAACCAAACGGCTCACATGCATTTTGCAAGGATTATATGCGAATAGAAGTGCACTTTACTAAAAAAGCAGCAGTAATTCTAACATCAATAAAAAAAAAATTTAAATAGGTAATAAATTAAAATACAGATTATAAGCTTCAAATGCACAAAAGTATCTTTTTGCTGAGATACAGAATTTGCACCAACCTCTCTTTTTGCAATTTGATCCAAATGATAAGATCCATGCAAGCGCAACAATTTCACCTGCAAAGTGAAGATCAGTCATCTTACTTTATATCACTAATTGCATAAGCATTTAATTGTTTTTTAGGGGAAAAAAATCAATAATGTATAGCTAGCTTTTTGGTATAATGGGAAAAAGTCACCAAAAGCCAATAACAGCTTCCAACATTAAAGGCCACAATCCCAAGCTGCTTACCACAATCTCTAACCACCCAACTGCTAATGCTGATGTTAATACCTCCCAGTATGTAGACTCATCCTCAATGATCTGCAGAAAAACCTTATTAAATCTAGTAATAATAGTGAATCAAAGAAAAAGTATTTTCAAAGAGTCAAAATTCAAGATAATAAAGAGACCCTTTAAGTGTGAATGTATTCATGAAGAACTCTTTCAACTTAGATTGTAAATATAACGGTTAAGAAATTATGAAATTTTCACTAACATGTAATAAGCACTAAATTTACAAGAGGAAATACACCAAATGATCAGGTAGAGTGTCAAGTTAAGTACCAAATGTTCCAGATTATCCGAACAAGATAACAAAAAGACACAAAATCCAACAACATTATCACAGTGAAGAAAGTAAGAGCATTACTTCAGTAGTAACAGTAATATGTTAATTTCAGTTAAAAAGCATAGAAAAACTCTGAACTTCAGCTATTAGAAATAAAAATCTCATCCCTAGACTTGAAATTTAATGAACCAAATTCAATTTTAATTGCTGACTAGGAAAATGGAAAGAAATAAAAACATGATTCTATAAAAAATAGATCCAAACCTGTAATTTGATTAATTGGCTTTGGAACTCCACAAGTTTGGAATGGACAGTTGTCTGTGTACTTGATAGGAGGCTATCATAATCCTACCATTAGAAGGAACCATAAGATCAACAGGAAATATGAAGAAAAGGTTCCAGTTAGCACAATATGAAAGCAAAAGGCAGTAAGGAAGAGAAGTGCAATGAAGGTAATTACAGCTAACCAATCGACAAGCCGCTCTGGTAGCCATGCTTTAGATAGCTTGTCGGCATAAAATATTTCCATCAGCTCCCATGCAGCCTTCACAGAAGTTGGTGCCTCACGGTTCTGTACTGAAAATTCAGACAGTCATACAGAGAACTAATTGTATGCGAAAGAGGACCTTAAACACATAAGCACATTGTGTAAAATACCACCTTCAAAATCTCCTGTTGGTCTCCAATTACACGAGCAGTGAGTGGCTTTGAATTACCAAGCAGAACATCAATATCCTTGCTATATTCCATTACGTACTCCCACCTGGTCATCACATTAGTTGAAAAGATCTCAACTTTAGATAATAAAGAGCATAGAAGGTACTAGCAAATTTCAATCAAGTGACCCTATTCCGCGAAATTTCACAATTTCGCTTCTTGGAGGGAAAAAAAAGCCATTATAACAACAAACGAACTTTTTCTCAACAACCATTTACCCCTCAAGATGATACGGAGAGGGACTGAGCTGCATCTTGGAGATGCCGGCGACAGAGTTTTTGCGACTCTGAAGAAGGGCAAACGGCGAGACGGAGCCGTATGCAATCCTCCGCCACTGTGCGTCGCTCATCTCTCCGTCCCCGCCAAGCCTCACTTCTAGCACTTTCCCGCCAACCTCGCCATCTGCATCGGATTCCGATGACGAAGATTTGAAAAGCGATATGCGTAGAGAGCTGCCTCTAGCCCAGGAAATGGAGACTCGGGAGATTGGGGGCTTAAGGCCATGATGGAGCGGATAAACAACAGCGGCTTCAGCACACGGGAGGAACGGTAACAAAGCACCAGAGACTGAGTCTGACGTGCCTCCACCGAATTCCGACGAAACGGCCAGCATTTATGAGTCGGAGAAAGGTTTAGGTCTTCGAGAAGGTAGCTCACACTTGAGGGAGCGAAAACATTGAAAGTGGGAGAATCAAATTATAACGTCCAGTTAATCGTTCGCAGCGTTTCGTTTACTTCATCCTCACCTGGTATGTTTTTAATTTTCAATTTTATTTTTGTTTAACACTCACTTTTAGTTAATCTGAATAACAAATTTAACATTACCTAATCTTTTAAAAATTTTATAATTTAGTATCAAATTTTTACAAGTTTTAAATTAATAACTAATTTTTTTAAAATTCATAAAACTCATATCAGAAAATTATTTTATCCATGTGGTGTATCGACCAATGCTATATTATATCAACTTTGGTAATAGATTTAATTTTAATATGATGCCGAATGGAGACAGGTTAATATCAAATATCATTTAAGTAAAATTAAAATTATAAATTAAATTTTAGAAATTACAAAATAGTCCCTATATATATTATATTATTTTTAACTTTATTTTAATCATATCTCTAAAAATTATAATAATATAAATTTGATATAACAACTATCTTTGTATTCTTATTAATATTATTTTTCACATATTTTTCATATAAACAATAACCATTATTAATATAAGAAACAATATCATGTAATTTTCATATAAATATAAAAATAAATAAAGTATTTAAAATGTTGCAATTGATTACATCAAAACATTTTATAATATGAATAATATAAGTCTACAAGCATAACAACAAGATTTTGTGTCGAGGGACACGATAAAAAAAAGTAAGTCCATAAACAAAAATATTCATAATTAAAAGTTTTATATTTATATTATATATATAGAATTTAACATATATATTATATACAAGCGAAATTAAAAAGAAAAGAGAAAAATGAAAAATTTGTTATTTCATTCAACGACGAATCCGTTTAAAGCACATTGACTCTAATTTTTATTTAATACAAAGTCATTATCATTGAGGGAAGTCTCATCATCACTATTGTTGAAACTCATTATATCAAATAACATGTCAATACTTTCTTACTCAAGAGTATCTTCCAAATCACTCTCATCTTTAAAACTTAGTTCCTCAAAAATCAAATGCCCTAAAAAAATAGATATGATCAAGACAAATTGGATCTATAGAACTACCTATTCTATTAAGTGTCCTATTGAGAAAATAAAATAAAATTATTAAGAAGTTATGAGAAATGCATTGAACTTAATGATAATAATAATAATATACATCTTGCAAAGCCTTAAGTTATATCAAACAAATACCAAATTATTTAATATTTTGTGTTTCGATTTTTTTTTTGGAAAGGATGAATTTAATTATGTTCCAAGTCCTTTCATACTCATTTGCACTAACATATTGACAAAGAATTCAAATTACAAACCTTATCAATTCTAAAATACTACTTTCAAATTAGTTTTTCTAAGTAAATATAAGACAACAAAAGTAAGCTTATAAATAAAACAAAATGATGATTAATTTTAAAAAAGTAAAAAAGTGAAGAATTATATAATTGGATTAAGTTTATCTTTTGATATATTGTAATGGATCCAAAATCACCTCATGCGTCCTTTTATACCATTTGTGAATTAAGCAGATCTTGCATCTCCAAATGTGAAACAATTGTTGTGATAGTCAATAGGATTCCCATATTAACTTCAAATTTTATTGTAAAACTTAGTCTAAAATATACATTTGGATTCAGAAATGCTTTCGCAATAAACAATGGAAAGTAAAATTATCTTTACCATCTTTCATTTATTACTATAAAATTAGTGTTGGCCTCTGAATTTTTTTCTTATTAAATAAAGCATGATTTAAATAAATTATGAGATTTGATGGATAAAGTTTTAGAGCTACGTGTTATGTAAATGTTAGTAGAACTTATTATATGGTTTGGTTGTATTAAAAGTGGTAAAAATGCATAAGGGCATTTTAGGCAAGTCACTTAAGCATATAAGGCTATAAGGTTTAATGGAAGGGCAAGTTGGGCATTTCACACTTATTAAGGGGATAAAAAGAAGAAGAAATGGTTGTCTTGTTTGGAAATTGAAGAAGAAGTCGTGGGAATAGGAGAAAAAGAAGAGGAAAGCTAGGGTTTGGAGAAGATTTTGAAGAATGTGAAGCATCAACAAGTATAAGCATCATTCCTCTTGATTAGATGAATGAAATATGTTTTGATGTTAGATAAGAGAGGATTATGGTTAGAAGTGAAAAACGGGAAGAATATAGTTGAAGAATGTAGAAAAATTAGGTTTCGGAATATTTTTGGTCACGCACGTCACAACGCACGCGAGTGTCCACATCGCGGCGCATGCAAGTGTTCACATCGCGGTGCGTACAGGCGCCCACGTCGGGGCCCTTTTAAGCACCCACGTCTTGGCGTGCGTGAGCGCCTTCGCCATGGCGAGCTCAACTTTCCTGTATAGACATATTTTGGTATTTTTGACATAACTTTTGATGTAGATGTCCAAACAAGGTGATTTTTCATTCGTTGTAAAATAGAGACAAGTTTTATGAAGAAAATAAGTTTTAATTTAGTTTATAAATGTAGCGCTCCCTTAACGTAGGGTACATGCCAGGACGCCCGTGGGTCGTTCCGACGCATATCCCACAACAAGGAAATGTTACTCTCGAAACAATCACTAAATACTCGCATGACATCAATATAATTAAACTGCATTATGAAATTCACTACAAATTTAAAATCCACAATAATCCCTTCATTTATCAATATCAATCCAAAATATAGACCATTCTATCAGTTACCTACAGGCTAAATACAATATCTCAAAAAGGAAACTGATACAAGAGTCTATACTAAGCCATCCTAAAATCGTCTCAGCTGACCGACCTGTGTGCCATCACTTCACTTGTCCACGCACTCGCACAGCAGGAAAAACTATCACGGGAGC
>JANZLF010000008.1:21237261-21249589 GCA_026546835.1 Erythroxylum foetidum
TTGTCACTTTTTAAGGATTTCTAGTTCATGTAACTTTTGTCTTTTGAGATTTTGGATTATTGTTGTAATTGTGGCTTAGTATGCCTTTAGAGCTTGTAAAACTCTACTCTATTGATGTTAAGGAATTATGAATTTCGTAGGGATGATGTTGAGTGGAAGTATGCAATTGCGTATATGGATCAGGTTGAGTGGAAATTCGGTATACTTGAGGAAGTCATCGATTTGATATGAATATTTTAATTATAAATTGTTGTTACATACATACATATATATATATATATATATATATATATGAGATGTGTTATGGAAAAAGGAATATAGAAATGGTATGAGACTCTAAGCTTCACGATTTCTTTGGATTACGCCAACGTTTATGGTTCAATGGTTGGACTCCGAAAATGGGGCTCTTCATGTTTAGTATCAGAGCAAGAAAAGATTACAAGGAACCACACTTAAGTATGATGGTATTTTGTTTCCGAGGTTGGGTTCCGAAAACAGGGCCCAGCAATTAGGTACATATAAAAAAAACCTATTTTTTATATTGGTCTTGATTGCCTCTTTTGTCTTCTCTATGACACTATAAAAGTAACTCATTGCTGTCTTCTCATCACTCTCAACTAGACAATGCATTCTCACCAAAAGCTAACAAACTTTGATGTCAAATTAACAATGAGATCAAATTTATGATCTTCAAGTATAATTATAAAAACCACCACTCGATTATTAGACTTGGCATATTGTGAGATGCAACTTATTTATCATTTGTAAGCATTTATCTTAATTCTTTCTTTATTTGACCAAAACATTAAATTAATAAGAAATTAATTATAAATCTTTTAATAATAGGACAACATACATTTTTATCATTGATGAAATCCTTTCTCATCAAATTTGAAACCTATGTGCGATTTTAAATGAAAGTAATCACCTATGTGCGATTTTAAATGAAAGTAGTCACTTTTTCGCTTTCTGACATAATTTCATCAATGATAGGAAAGTATCTAACATCTCCTATATTTTTCAGTATCAGGTCAATGCAATATACAACATAAGGAGTCTAATAGAAAGAATTGTCGCTTTGTAACATCTTCTTAGTTGCTTTATAGTAGCATATTCGTGATGAACTGTACAATATTTCTAAATACAACTTTATTCACAATTTTATCAAAATTCTCTAACAAAGTATCTACATTTCTTACAAGGCCAGAAGAATTAATAGACTATAAAAATATCATCCATTTGGTAAAATAAACCAAAAACTTTATAATAGGTTCCTATCTTTTATTTTTCAAACCATCACATGTGATTTAATACCTATAAGTTGCTCAAGTCATTCTTCTTTATCTCAAATAACTTCTTATTTTGTAAATAAAGCTACTGATAAGATTACCTCTATAGTTTTCAAATAAAAGAACATTATATCGTAGACTATAGAAAGCAATAGCATCCACTATAAACCAGTAACAACAAACCTGAGCATCATCATTGCATCTCTATATTATAAGCTACTTATTTATATTGTAATGCATTATGAATTGAAGGTTAAATTTCAAGAGTTATTCATGAAATAACAAATTTAGGCACTTGTCTTCTTCTCTTCCTTACATCAGTTACAAATATCTCTTCTTATTAAATAGGAAAACCCCTTTCAACATTATCTGTATCATCATAACATTGCAAAAAGAACTTCCACTACTAATTTCATAGTTCAATCTTTGCCTTCTTTCTGTTTCATTATGATACTCTTGTAGTAAAGTTTTTATTTGACATTTTACATTATGACCAACTTTCTTACAAGGCTTCACATTACCTTTTATCTCAAATAAATGTTTCTTTAATATAGTGATGCCCCTTGTTAGGTTCCGATTATGCATCTCATACATAATATATATCAAATATATGCAACGAAAATAAAACGAAACCTCAAAAAATATATCTACTCATACATATAGATATAGAAAAACAAAAACACAAAATGTAAGATGTTTACGTACCTTTATGACAATCTCCTTCGTTCTTTAATCTTTTTCACGTTGGGTTGTCGTAAATTACAACGATCAACTGATACCATCTCTAATAAAAGTCCACACAAAGATAGAAGGATGAAACCTCACTAGGAGATTACTAAAATTCTTTCTTTATGCTAGCAAAGATGAGAACTCTTGAGAGAGTTATAGATAAAAATTATGTGTGTAAGAAAAAAGAACATTTTTTCTTTTCTTATGTCTTACACAAGATGCACGAAAATTACCTCAATTTTCTGCACCATTTGGCCTTCCATAACCCCCATCACCAATGGAAAGTTATGGAAAGTTAATGGTCATGAATAGCATGCATTAATGGAAGTTATGGGAAGTTAATGAACATGAATAACATGCATTAATGGAAGTTATAGGAAGTTAATGATCATGAATAGCATGCATTAATGGAAGCCAACAACACTTGTTTCTAATCCATTCCATATAATGTTTTCTACCATGATCACATTGTGATACAATCCCGAAACACTCTCTTATATCTTAATCACCATTCAAGACCATTTTACTCATCCTTCAGATCTCGTATATGTGTGACCCATTAAGTTCTTGGTTATGTTGGCCATTTAAATTAACATTTATTTCAAGTAAGTCAAGAGCGGTGTCTAATAACATGTTATGACCCCTAATTGACTGAAAAGTCAGTGGTTTGACTATGAACCCTTCCAATGTTGCCATGCAATTCATCCTTTCACCATCTATATCCTACTTGGTTCAGAGTATGGTTAAAGCATCAACTCCCAGTAGACTAACTACGTCACATCTAGTTCAAGTGTTATTAGATTTAGTTCTGAGGATCCTATTACTCTATGTATCATTGAATACTCTCTTCATGACATATATCTGCTATGGTCGGAGACTCCCAAGTAATGACCCTAAAAAGAGGTTGTGGGTATCATCTCCTTTTATCAGGAGTAGTGAATCCTTTATTGGCTACTCATTTACCTCCAAATACCTCAAGCTGTACCCAATCATCACCCTATAAGTAACCCCTGAAAGGAACCGATGAATGGAGTTAAAGCATAGGATCAGTATCCGAAATATCCTTGAGCACCTTAAGTCAAAGGATATTTACACCATTGCTATGATGAGACTATCATTGACACTGGAATATAATATCCATATGATTGTCTCATAGCAAGTCAATCCAATGTATATATATTAACTCTAAACAACTTATGTCTATGGCTTATGAGATCTAATGCTTGATTTAATCAAGATTTTATGAGAAACCAAAATATTTGATTGCCTCATCAAATAGGACATTCCAACTCTTGGATGCTTGCTTCAATCTATAAATGGATTTCTAAAGCTTACATACCTTTTCTCCATTCATAGATATGAAACCATCAGGTTGTGTCAATACACATCCTCAGTTAGGTTTTCATTAAGGAAAACTGTCTTCACATCCATTTGCCATATCTTATAATCATAATGAGCAACAATTGCTAGAAATATCCTAATGGATTTAAGCTTAGCTACTAGGCTAAACATTTCCTCATAATCAACATTTTGCCTTTGACGTTAATCTTTAGCTACAAGCCTAGCTTTATGGGTAACTACATTACCTTCTATGTCAGTGTTTTTCTTGAAAACCAATTTGCACCCTATAGATTTTATCCCTTCGGATGGGTCGACCAAAGTCTATACTTGGTTTTCAAATATGGAATCTATTTTGAATTTTATAGCTTGAAGCCATTGTTAGATTCTGAACTCTTTAGAACCTTCTCATAGGGAGTAGGCTCATCATCTTTTATGAGCAATACATCATTAAGTTCACTTATGAGAAATTTATATCTCTCGAGAACATGACGTATTCTACCCGACCTACGAACTTCTTGTATGTTAGAAGGTTGAACTATTGTTTCATCTTTATGAACAATAGTCTCGGGTCTAGACAGTTGATTTGCATCTGTTTGAGCATCTTGAACTTTCATAAGTTCAATTTTGCTTCCATTGTCTTCTCTTAGAAGAAACTCTTTCTCTAAAAAGACAACATGTTTTGAAACAAACACCTTTTGTTCCGAAACATGGTAGATTTGATATCTTATAGTTTTTTTAGGATATCCTACAAATAGACACTTGTCAAAGTTAACTTCAAGCTTATCTGACTAAATCCGCTTTATATAAGCAAGACAACCCCAAGTTTTCATATGAGAAATATAGGATTTATTGTTAGTCCATATCTTATATGGAGTAACATTAACTGACTTGGATAGGACTTTGTTTAATACATAAACAGAAGTTTTAAGTGTATACCCTAAAAGGATTTTGGTAAATTTGCTAAACCCATCATAGACCTCACCATATCTAACAAGGTTCGATTTCTCCTCTCAGCCACACCATTGTGTTGTGGTCTGTAAGGTGGAGTCCATTGGGACAATATTCCATTATCCTTGAGATAATCCAAAAACTCTTGGCTTAAGTATTCACCACCTCGATCCAAGCCAAATGATTTAATACTTCTCCTAAGTTGTTTCTCAACTTCATTTCTAAAATTTTTGAACCTTTCAATGGCTTTACACTTATATCTCATAAGATACATATACTAATATTAAGAATGATCATCGATAAAGGTAATGAAGTATACGAAACCACCTTTGGCATGTATGAACATTAGACCACATACATCAGTATGTATTAGGTCTAAAAGTCTACTAGTTCATTCACCATTTCCCTTAAAGGTAACTTAGTCATTTTGCCTAATAAGCAAGATTCGCATGTGTCATATGATTCATAATCAAATGACCCTAAACTACCACACTTGCGTAGTTTAAACATGTGTCTCTCACTTATAGGGTCAAGGCAACAATGTCATAAGTAAGATGATTTCATATTATCTCGTTTTATTCTTTTGTTATTACTGATATTTAGAATCGGTTAGACATATCTAATATGTATATACCATTGCATAATGTACCTAAAACATATAACATTCCATTCAAATAAATTGAACAACCATTTTTACTAAAATTTAAATGGAATCCAGTTTTATTAAGACTAGAAACAAACATTACATTTTTAGTCAAACTAGGTACATAAAAACAATTGTCCAATTATAGTACAAGCCTATTAGGGAGCGTCAATACATATGTACCTATAACTAATGCAGCAACTCTTGCTCTATTGCCTACTCCCATGTCTGACTCTCCCTTATTAAGTTGTCTACTATTCTTAAGGCCCTTCATGTTAGTACAAATGTGTGAGCCACAACCAATATCTAATACCCATAAGTTGTTATCAGAAACAGTATGAATATCAATAACATAAATACTTGAAGTAGATGGGGCATCAGATGCCTTCTTCTGCTTCAAGTACTCCAGATAGGCTTTTCAGTTTCTCTTTCAGTGGTCATCCTTTCCACAGTGGAAGCAAGTGCCCTTCGAGATAGTCTTCTTTGCTTTCTTCACACCTCCCTTAGGCCCTGCTTATTTCTTCTTTTGGTTATTTTTCTTCGAACCAGAAGAGTCTACCAACATCACAACCTTGTTCTTACAAATAGATGATTCAACTATTTTAAGAATGTTGACCAACTTAAAAATTATGCTGGATATATTATTCATTCAATAGTTAAGCACAAATTGTGAGCAACTATCGATTAAACCCATCAGAATTAAGTTAATTCATGATAAAAAAAACCCAAGGAGGCCAACCGTTTAATGTAGCCATTCATCTTAGGTGCGAACTGCACTGGAGATGTCCCCTCAACCATCTTGGAGCAGAAGAGCAATCGTAAAGTCTCGAACCTTTTAGACATTGCTTGCTCATTAAAGGGCTCCCTAAGATGATAGAATATGGTATGAGCATCCATAGCCTCGTGCTGTTTTTGCAACTCCAGTGACGTAGTAGCTAGCATAATACAAATAGTCATCTTGCTATCATCGAGATGCTTCCTATATGCCCTCTGATCATCATCAGAAGCATCAGCAGTAGGGGAATCGGAAAGTGATTCTTCCAAGATATAACCAAGCTTCTCAGACTTGAGACCCATTCTCAAGTTCCTGAGCCAGTCAAGGAATTTTGGTTCAGTCAACTTGTTAGCTTCCATCAATTATCTAATATTCAAACTAGTACTCATGGTATTGACTCAAGCAATAACAACCTATCATCAAATAGAGAAAAATTACAATGTATCTAAATGCATGTCTATAAGGACTTTGATAATACGCATTATGGCTCCCACTATTTTCACAAATTCATAACCCTCAATATAAATCCAAAAGAATTCGTAGAGAAATTCTCCTAATGGATCGATATCTAATATCCCTAAGAATGACCTTGGGTTTGCCTAACAAGCCACCTTAGTTCAACCAGTAAGTATCGATCATACCAATTGCATCTCCAATGCAACTATTGAATCTAGTGCTATCAACTGTTAATGTATGCACACTCATTGCGCTATCAACTCTTGACACATGTACATCTACTACCCAACTTTGCCTCTTTCCATGTTGATCTTAGGTTTGCCCAATAAACTAATGCTTCTAGTTAAAATTGACCCATTAATCTAGAAATTCTATTTCCATGGTTCAAACATATCCGTCTAGAGCAAGCTTAGATTTGTCCAACAACCTTAACTTTAAAAGGACTCTGGTTCTCTCCACATTAAAGGAAGGCATTAATTTTAATATTCTAAGTGAGGGGTTTGACTAAGGTCTCATCTAACGTAGATGGTCTTATACATATAAATCATATATATATACATATAGTTACTATAATTACATGGCATGATATATACATATAACTCATATATATATATACAAATAGTTACTATAACTATATGGCATGATATGGACTACCCAATCAAATTGGGCCTAAGCCTATAATCGTCCATCATACAAGCCCACACATTCTCCTAACCATGCAATCTCTAATGCATATATGTAAACATATCATTTTGGTTATGACATCTTGTGGACCCTAACATGAAAGCCAAATCTAACATTTGGATCTAAGTCCAATCCAACACTTAGATTTACTATCTTCCTTTTACTAACTTACTAAAATTACTATTGTATATTATTTCGATTGGAATTAATATTAATCTAATTAACATGAATTTCTAATTTTAGAAATTAATTCATAATTAATTTACCCTAAAATAATTATTTGATGTCCAAAATTAAATAACTTCATTTTTTCATACATGTCAATTTTTCTAGTCTTAATAGAAATCTATTGCTTTACTAAAATTAATTTCTATAATTTTCCAAAATTTTTAGAACATCAAATCATCATTACAAGCATCTTTTGGTCATTTCATGATGATCAAAATATGACTTCTAAAATTTTATGGAAATCAAATTTCGAGAAAAATCATGTAGGCATGCATCAAACATCAAAGTAACACATTTTTATCATATAAAAATATTTTTATGGTTTTGGAACCGAAATATAAACATACAAAAATATTAAACAAAACAGATCCTACAATATCTGGAAAACTGTTCAGATTTGAAAAATTGTTTGATAAAGTCATTAAAACATTTTTAATAATTCTAGAAAACTTACAAAAACATAAACACATCCCAAATATGTTCATATAATTTTTCTAGAATCAAATTCCTCAAAAATCATGTATAATCTTATTAGTTTTGCCAATAGACATCACATGCTCATCAGAAAGACAAATTTCATGCATGTTCTTGTAAAGTCAAAATTAAATATTTTAATCAAATTAAAAATATCTTCAATCACATTGAATCATTCACATACATCTTATGAACATATTGGTGAAAGAAAATCATGAAAAACAATTTTCTATAATTAAATTTGAACAAAACATTATAGGATCCTAAGTTGTCACAACCATGAAAACATTTTTCACATGTCATGTATTCTACATCTAAGCTCTAATACCACTGTTAGGTTCTGATCATGCATCTCATACATAACATATATCAAATATACACAGCAGAAATAAAATGAAACCTCAAAAACCAGATCTACTCATGCATATAGATATAGAAAAACAAAAACATGAAATGTAAGATGTTTACATACCTTTCTGACAGTCTCCTTCGTTCTTTAATCTTCTTCGCATTTGGTTGTTGTAAACTATAACGATCAATGCCGATCGTCTCTAATGAAAGCCCAGACAAAGATAGAAGGATGAAACCTTACTAGGATATGGCTAGAATTCTTTCTTTGAGCTAGCAAAGACAAGAACTCTTGAGAGAGTTAGAGAGAAAATGTGTGTGTGTAAGAAAAAAAAACTTTTTTTTCTTTTCTTATGTATTACATAAGATGCATGAAAATCATCTCAATTTTCTACATCATTTGGCCTTCCATAACTACTATCAGTAATGGAAAGTTATGGGAAGTTAGTAGTCATGAATAACATGTATTAATGGAAGTTATTGGAAGTTAATGACCATGAATAACATACATTAATATAAGTTATGAGAAGTTTTGACCATGAATACCATGTATTAATGGAAGCTAACAACACTTGTTTCTAATCCATTCCATGCAACATTTTCTACCATGATTACAATGTGATGCAATCGCTAAACACTCTTTCATATCGTTATCACCATTTAAGACCATTTTATCGGATCTCCTTTGTGTGTGACCCATTAGGTTTCCAGTTATGTTAGCTACTTAACAGTTAATTCAAGTAATTCAAGAGCGATATTTGGTAATATGTCAACCCCTGATTGGCCGAAAAGTCAATGGTTGACTACACCCATCCATATGCAATGTTGCCATGCAATTCTTCCTTTCACCATCTATACCCCACTTCGTTCAGAGTATGTTCAAAGTGTCAACTCCCACTAGACTGACTATATAACATCTAATCTAAGTATTATTAGATCTTGTCCTGTGGATCTCATTACTCTATATGTCATTGAAGACTCTCTTCATGACACATATCTGTTCTAGCTAGAGACTCTCAAGTAATGAGCTGACAAGAGGTTGTGGGTATCATCTCTTTATATCAGGAGTGGTGAATCCTTTGTTGGCTACTTAATTACCTCTTTATACCTCAAGCTGTACCCAATCACCACCTTATGAGTAACCCTGAAAGGCACCGATGGATGGAGTCAAAGCGCAAGATCAGTATCTAAGATATCCTTGAGCACCTCAGATTAAAGGATATTTGCACCATTGCTAGGATGAGACTATCATTGTTGGACACCAAACGCTTCATAGAATTTAGAACTATTTGAATGAGAAATTTTGGTGATTAGTCATGGGTAAAGAACAATGATGAAAATTCTTGAACCAAGAAATGATATACAAGGGTAAAGTAGCGAATGAGAAATGTGGATAGATTCAAGTTTTGCTTTGGTGTTTCTGGTGGATAAAAGATTTTGAAGTGAGAAGAATTAAGGTGAAAGTTGAAAGCCAAAAATGAAGTTGCATTTGTGTAGTAAGTTGATAAGGAATATGTATATATGTGTATATTTTGTTATTGGTATTCATGATTAATCAGGGATTATAAATTTTTTATAGATGATATTGATTTGAAATGAATTTGAGAATGGGGAGTAAATGAAGTAGAAAAGGTGATCTTATTATGATTTGTGTTAAGGAAAGATTGTGAAACAAAATAGATGGTTGATCTGGAAAATGTTTATGGAGTATGCTTCAATCTTTTAGTTATAACTTTTTCTCTAGTTATCCAAACGAGATGATTTTTAATTAGAATTAAATTAGAAAATATGGCTACATTTCTTATGAAGACATCAAATTTAAATTCTATCTTTAAGAATCTCAAAATTTGTCATGAAGTAAAGAACTGGGTGCAGTACATTGGATGAATGTAAAAATTCATGTTATGTATTCGAGGGAAAAATTGGATTAATCTAGGCTGATTTAGGTAGAGATGTCTTTTAGAAAGTCTTAGTTCTTTCTTTTATCTTTCCAACGATATATAGTGCAAAATTTTTGGACTTCTAAGTTGAAAGTTATGGCTCTATAAAGGAAGATGTATGTTTTGTCTTTTCGCTTCTTCTATGTTTTGTATCTTCTATGTTTTGCTTCTTCTGTGTTTTGCTTCTTCTGCCTTTTGCTTCTTCTGTGTTTTGCTTCTTCTACCTTTTTTTTCTTCTGTGTTTTGCTTCTTCTGCCTTTTTGCTTCTTCTATGATGACATCATCTTCTTCTGTGTTTCTTCTATGATGATGTCATCTTTTTCTATGTTTTGCTTCTTCGGTGATAATGTCATCTTTTTCTATGTTTCTTCTGTGATGAAATCATCTTCTTCTGTATTTTGCTTCTTCTGTGTTTTGTTTCTTCTATGATGACGCCATTTTCTTCTGTATTTTGCTTCTTCTACCTTTTTGTTTCTTTTGTGATGACGTCATCTTCTTCTATGTTTTGTTTCTTTTGTTTTTTCGCCTAGCCTATCTTCTATTCCATTTTTGACCTTCAAACAATAGAATCTGTCTTCAAGGTCTTTATAAAAGTTATAGATCTTGAAGTCCTTTTTCGAAGCATATAAAGAACACCTTAATCCGATATCTGTAGGGAAAGTTATATCAATTTTCCCACTTCTTCTGTCTTTTTCTACTTCTTCTGTTTTTTTCATTAATCTGCTTTGTACATATCTTCTATTCCATTTTAGACCCTTTAGAATATAGAATATGTCTTTTAGGTTTTCATGAAAGTTGTATATATTGAAGTCCTCTTTCGAACCATATAAAGAACACCTTAATCCGATAACTGTAGGGAAAGTTATAGCAATTTTTCCACTTCTTCTGTCTTTTTCCACTTCTTCTATCTTTTTCATTAGTCTACTTTGTACCTATCTTCTGTTCCATTTTATACCCTTCAGAAGATAGAATCTATCTTTGAGGTCTTCATGAAAATTGTATATCTTGAAGTTCTCTTTTGAACTATCTAAAGAACACCCTAATCTGATATCTGTAGGGAAAGTTATAGCAATTTTTTCACTTCTTCTGTCTTTTTCATTAGTTTGCTTTGGGCCTATTTTTGTTTCATTTTAGACCCTTCAAAAGATAGAATCTGTATTTGAGTCTTCATGAAAGTTGTAGATCTTGAAATTCTCTTTCGAACCATATAAAGAACACCTTAATCTGATATCTGTAGGGAAAGTTATAGCAATTTTCCCACTTCTTCTATGATGATGTCATCTTCTTTTGACTTTCTTCTGTGATGACGTCATCTTTTTCTGTGTTTTGCTTCCTCTGTGTTTTGCTTCTTCTACCTTTTGCCTCTTCTGCCTTTTACTTCTTCTGTCTTTTGCTTCTTTTGCCTTTTGCTTCTTCTGTGTTTTGTTTCTTCTGCTTTTTGCTTCTTCTGCTTTTTCGTCTGACCTATCTTTTGGTCCATTTTTCAGAAGATAGAATCTGTCTTTGAGGTCTTAATAAAAGTTATAGATCTTGAAGTCCTCTTTTGAACCATATAAAGAACACTCCAATATGATATCTGTAGGGAAAGTTATAGCAATTTTCCCACTTCTTATGTCTTTTTCCATTCGACTGCTTTTTCCTTTGGCTTCGTCTAATCCTATTATCTGGTCCATTTTGACCCTTCAGATGATAAAATCTGACCTCAAGGTCTTCTTCAAACTTGTATATCTTAAATTTTTCTTTGAAATCATCCTAAGATGATCTTAATCTAACATCTCTAGTGAAAGTTATGTCATTTGTACCGAAACAAGTTCAATATGAGTGAGGACCAAATCTTGTTTGCTTCGTTCGGCCATAATTTGTTTGTCCGACCTCCAATTGAAGTGATTCTTAAACCCTTAGATTCCTAACATTTTTATTTTTACATATCCATGAAAGGTTATAGATTTTGGTATTGATGTGAAAAATATGTATTAAATCAAGTAAGGGTATATATTGGAAGAGTAGGAATTAGATATGTTATTAAACATGCTTCAGTGTTTTGATGATTTCTGGATCGGTAGAGCTCCGAATGAGATAATTTTTGTTTCAAAATAAACTAGAGACATGAAGATACAAATGATATGAAGAAATTGAAATCTAATTCAGTCTCTAAGAGTTTCAATTCTGGATGGAAGTTGGGTATAAACACTGTTTCAGTCTACCAATAGTCTGAAATGTTTGGGGCAATACTTTTAGAGTTTTGAACCAAATGGATTGATTTTGGTTTCATTGGAAATTTAAGACAAGGAAGAACATTTTTCTAGAAGAAAGAGTTATGCCAGAATATTCAAGGGTGCTTTTGGCAAGACATTTAAGTATAAAAGATATAAGGCATAAATGGAAGGGCAAATGATACAATTCTCAATCATTAAGGGCATAATTGGAAGAAGAAGTGTTGTCTTGCTTATAAATGAAGAAGAAAAACGTGAAT
>JANZLF010000008.1:21260102-21270395 GCA_026546835.1 Erythroxylum foetidum
TCACGAACACATAACATATCAAAATGGTTCGAGTGGATCCAAAATAGAACGTACTATGCATTTCTAAATAATGGTCATGCGTAACCGTGAACTTATAGGAGTCTATGAAGGAGCTCTATGTCATTAGCGGGAAGGCGAGATAAGCCTTTGTGTCAAATTGCACTTGACTTAACTTAGAGGATGACCACAAGCCTACATAACATGTATTTCAAGACTTGTGAAACATATTGGCCCAAAAGGCACATTTCGGAAACTTGATTTCTTAAACTTGGTATCCTTTCAAAAATCATTTTCATGTATCAAACAAAGTTCATATGCAAAACATGCAACACATTCTCAAAACATCAAAGAGTAATAAATGCACATTTTTGAAGTAGTTGGAAAAATTTATTTCCATTTCTTGAAAAAAAATTAATGGCTTATTACTTAATTATAAAAGCGAAACCTATCTTGAATTCTTTGCTTAATGAAATAGCTCAAGGGTGTTTTTCCTCTTGCTCCTCTTGCCTCTCTCTATCCCCTTCTTGATTTCCTTCATACATGACAAAATTCCCATTCAATAGGAATTTCAATTGAGAACCCAAAGAAACATATGCATAAAATTGATCATAGAATACTTAAACTCATGTATTTTCTAAGCTCTTTGAACTAAAACATTTCCAAAATCTAAAAGATTAACATCAACTTACCTTGAATCTTCACCACTTAATGAGTTTCTTGGATCAAAAGAAGGCTCTAATCTTCCTCTTTCTTTTCCCCTTCTTGCTCAACTTCAAAATAACTCTTTATGACTAAGAAAAATCAAAACCTAGCATAACTCTTCTTTTTCTTTTTTTTTCGTGCTCCTCTCTTCTCTCTTTTCTTCAATCACGTTTTTAGCTTCTTCCAACTCAAGCCCACCCTTCATCTTCTCCTTTTACACCCATAAAGATTGCATAATATCCATTTTGCCCTTCATCTAAAAGCTTTGTGATTTTTAAACTTATGAGACTTGCCAAATTTGCCCTTACATACTCTTACTACTTTAATACTTCAAATCCCTTAACATATGTCACATTATCTTACAGACATTAGCAAGCTAATTAATTCCAACATATATAATCTAGCGAGACCCCAAAATTAATTTAATCATGCTTATTTTTAAAAAAATTCAGGGGCCAATAGCTAAGATTTTCGTGTATTATGAGCTAAAATATTGTTGTTTTTTAGGTGAAAAAATGACAGATTATACGAGACAACAACAACTGAATTTTAAGTTAACTTTTGATGATATTTGGCAGCTGATTGGGTCAAGATATTAATCTATCTATTGCTTTTTTTTTCACAGAACAACGTAATTCATACGGCTGCTACTTGGTGATCTGTGTGAAGACTCCTTGGTGTACTGAGGAACAAATGTTGAATGGGCAGATCATGTTGTTGTTGTGTACAGGAAAAATCGAGAGATAGCTAAAAGTGTGTTGTGGTGAGTATGAATCATCGTTTTTGGAAGGTGTTGTTGTGGGCTAAAGGATAGAGTTAGTGAGCAGCAGATTTTGTGATGGTTTAGGCGTGACTCCTTATTGTGTGATTCCTTCTTTGCCTTGTTTTGGTTTGGTCTTTGTCTAGTCTGGGTTTGTCGCAGGTGAGTTACAAGTGAGGCATGATCTGTTTTGTTATGGAGATTAAAAATACAGTGCATGCAAGCATCAACGAGGGAATCTCCATGTTGATATAATTTCATATTGGGCTATAACGGTTGTTGGCTAATTTCTTCGTGACTACAATGTCTTTGAGTGGTTTGTTTGCATGGACTGTCACACTTGATGTCTTCATCTTGCAACTATGAATTAATACTGGTATTTTCGTGGATCAACATATAATTTGTGGTGACAACTTTCAAACCTGTTTTAGTAGAGCTGGATCTATAGGGGAGATGTTCTTTTGTTCTTTCTCAAGTGTTATTATTTATGTTGAAATTTTTAATTACTTGAGTTATTTATTTATTGTTCTTTCGTTATAAGATTGCCGAGAAAAATTCTCTATTGAGATTAGTACTAGACGATTGTACTATTGAATATGAAATTCTTTCACGAGTAGTGAGAATGAGAGATCACGTTAAAGATTGAGTAGTGTTGGTTTAGTAAAACCTTATATAAAACTATTGTCGTTAATGAAAGTATTAAGTCGAGTGAAGGCCCCATAGACATAAACAAAATATGCCGAACTGCGTTAACAAATATCGGTGTTGATTTGTTACTTCACTTTTGATTATTTAATTTTTCTGATTTTTGATTATTCTATAAATGACTAACATAAATCGAAAATTTTGCAAAATTTTTCATAAACAATATATAATTTAATCGGATTGAAATTTAAAACTAAACATAACACAAAAGACATTGAATTTAAAGCACTCGACCAACTCAGTATACAGTTTTTATCTATTTTCTTTTTTAATAAATTTAAAATTTTTGAATCCATATTGGTCGGGTCGTTCGTCCAGGGCCCGGATCCAGTCAAGGCGACCCACGGGCCGATCGGTCCATTCTTCATAGGTCAGTTTTTATGCCAAGATCCAAAACCTCCTTGGCCCATTCACAGAAAGAAATGTCCCATGCATACACGTAAAAACCTAAACCTAACTACAAACCGTATATAAAGTATAATTCTCCCATAATGAAGGTACGAGATCATAACCTAATTTGTTTTCTCTGCATTGATCAATCTCACTCTCACAAAGATCCTTACTTGAGCATCGGAGGGGCTAATCGAGACACAACCCCCGACGAGCCTTCTTTGTTTTGCAGGTGACTTCACGTCTGATTCATCGCAACAAGCAGTAGATTCATGGATCAGAACGGCAATGCACAGTTCAGTCAAAATCCGGTAGAACCACCTATCAACGTGTCCACTATTGTCTGAAGCCGATTGACTTTAATCGATTTGCGATCGTCTACTAGATGCTACTGTACTAGATGTTGAGGATTGTGAAAACATGTGTTAGCAAATGAACCTAGCCTGAAAATCCTTCCACGATGGTCCTTACTACCCACAACATCAAAATATGTCGGATTCTTATCAACAGGTGTTTCCAGCTGAGACTACCATTGAATGGTTTTTTTGTATTTGGTCCTATTAAGAAGCAATGTTTATATTAGTAAGTGATAATTATTAAGAAATAATAATAAAGCATTAATTTCACATACATTCAGTTCTCTACATTGATTGTTGACAAATGTTATACTGTCATGTTTCTTCGTGTGAGTGTGCAAAAAAACACATGAGTAGGTGTAGGCCTCATGCCTATAGACTTATCTTACTTATTTAACCTAAAATGTTAGATGTCAACTACATTTTAGAAAAATTTCGGCAGAGTTGCCTCTATTTTATGATATTTTTCCCTTGTGAACAAATAAAATAACTCAACGCAACCGTATATAGCACTAGACATTTATACCATTATCATTATCCATAATACATATATTTTCATTTTAACATTCACTCATCAATTTAAATTCAAATACAGTAAAGTACAACATTTATAATATAAGTGTCAAATTTAGATACTTACAAGTCTTTGTGCATACTCGTGGTGGGTAATTGATCCTCCCGTATGTACGGAAAGACTCTCTCCCCTGGGCCTCCGCGTCTGTTGGTAGAGTTACGCCCTGAGTTGGACATTGCATTAGGGCTTGTACAATACTCCTATCAACGACTCCATATTTGCTTCAAAATATAAGGGGGTCGTACACCAGCCTTGTGAATCGCAGTAATAAAGTTACGATAACATGTACGAGCTTGCCTTTTCCATACTTTATGTATGATCGTGTCGAAATCAAAATCCCAGAAAAATTGTTTTTGAAAAAAAAGGAAACAATTTGAACTACTATAATGTAATAATATTTATCTAATTAATGTATACAAATTAATATAACAAGAAAAAAATTTATTGTATCTCAAACTCCTGAAAGTTTTATGGCCTGAGAGACATTCTTCCAGACATAACCTTCAGGATCAATTCTCTCCTTAAATATAGATTTCATATTTCTAGAACACGGTCCAGATGGAATCATACTAATATAAGGAGTAATTTTATACCATGAAAAAATCAATAAACCTATAGCTTAATTAAAAGCATAAAGTGTTTAATGTGAGTTCACTTGCAGATTATTGACAATTGTTATGTACTTTCTTCCATCATATCCCTTAACTCTAAGTTGCGGTCGTCTTTTCCATCCGATAAAGGGATAATGGATGATGTATAAGTTGGGGATGGTGAAGCATAACGAGCAGCAGGTGATGCCTCATTTGTAACTGTAGGCCTTAAAGGAGGAGGAAGTGATGCAGTGCTCGCTGCAGACTGCGACAATCCACCTTCACAGTAAGTACCTCCAAACATGCATCTGAACCTAGACCGCATAGCCTCACACTGTCTCTTTGGTCCTATATTTCTACCTAAAATTCTACAAATATAAGAATTTGAATTCAATATTTTACATAATATATGGAAAAAAGGAAATAAGGTGATTTGTTGAATATCATATTGAAGTATAAAAGATGAAATAAAAGGTTAACAATTTTTAAAATCGTAGAATAAGAACAATAACAACCCACACTCAATAGGACGCAGGTTGACCTCTAATTAGTAGGGAGGTTGTTTGACAAATTCTTACAGATAAAATGATAAATCAACAAATTCTTGGATTCCATGTGACATGAGAGACTGTAAAGGTAAATGACTTTCCAATATCTAGATTCCTTAGAAGGGTCCTGGCATGTTCAAATGCACCAATTGAAATAGTGATACTTCTTCTCTTAGGTGTAGGCTCTTTAACACCTCTTGCAACAACGTTTCCACTATAACTAAATTTGTAAAGAATACAGTGAATGAGTCGCTAGATTTAGTATGGAAGACTAACTCTCTAGATCTAGTGGTATCAAGTTAACCTAAAACATAATTAGTATAGAACTTAGATAATGTCATATTAGAAAACTATTAAATGAACCAAAACTGGATATCAATGCATACGTGAATGTCTAGACGAGGTTTATGGAATTGGTGAATTTTCCAAAAGAATCGGTCTCGCTAATCCTTTATAGACCTTTGTGACATCGCTCTCGCCTCTATTAACATACATGTCATCTTCGAGATTCAGGGAAGCTTAAAACAACATACAGTATAGACCATCAAATATGAATATTTATAATAGCTTCATCAAAGAAAATGAGATGTACATAATAAGGAAAGTGACGTTGTCCAGATCATACTAAACACCTTGAAGTAGAAGATCAACCATGGAAGGTAAACGAGCGTTAATGTATGAAGTGGAAATTTTCTCTACATTGTTTATTCGTTGAGTTGGGACAATTTTGCCACATTCCTCCTAACAGAATGAATTACTAGCATCTGGAACCAGTCGACATTCTTTGATTAAGATTTTGAATTAAATACTTTACATAATATACTAAAAAGGAAATCATTGATATGAAAAATAAAATATTCAATTACAAACACAAATTAATCGCTATTATAACTTAAATGTAAATTATAATCATTAAGAATCAAACTCCGGCTCCTCTTCAAATCTCTGACCCTCGTCATCCTCTCCAGATGAAATTTTAACATATTAGTTAGATGGATCATTCAAAGGTTCATTATCGTTATATGTGACCGATGCATTTATAAAATGAACATCTTCCTGAAATGCTTCACTTTCAATTCTCTGCTCTCCTTTTCCATGTGATTCAAAAATACATCTAGGTTTAACTTTGTAAACTACCAACCAATCTATCTTACATCGTCGTAAGCTTGAAAAAGGGACATAACACACCTTTTTCGCTTGCATTGCCAACACGAAAGGTTCAAATTGTTTCAATCTTCTTCGGTAGTTGATTTTAACTAGATTGTATTGGCTATGTACTTTTGTTCCAATATTTAGAGTCGAGTCATACCAGTCACATTTAAATATCACACATCAATTTATTAGCAATGCAGGATACTCAACTTTAAGTATTTCAATAATTTTACCATAGTAATCCATCAATTCTCCCTGTATGAAAACTTCACTATTTATTGTTGTTATACTATGACCATGATATTCTGTATGATAATTGTATCCATTAACAAAATACAATGGATACAATTTAACAGTTTGCAGAGGCCCCTTTGCAAGATCACAAATGAACTTGTTCTCTATTGGGTTTTCAAAGTCCTGCATAAAAGAAATTATCATATCAAAGAGTATAATTTCATTTCAACACTTAAATATAGTATTGAAACTATAAGAATATTTTTAAGTGAAAACTTACATATCTCTGGAACCATCGAGGAAAGTGTCTTTCAACTTCTTTATTTATATCATCCTGTGTGTTGTTTGGCATTATCTCACTTAACAATTCCTCGTATAATCTGAATACATTATTATGTATTTCAGTTATGAACAACACAAAATTTGAAAACCGAAATAATCATGTTCAACTTATTTCACGAAAGGTTGAACCTCTTGATAGTTCACTAAAATGTAACCATGGGTAGCCTCAATTTCTTCCTCTGTTAACATTCTTCTTGTTGCACATCCATATATTTGTCCAGGATATGTGAAAATGAACAAGTTACCATCTGCATCACTTGTTCCTCTCCCATCGTCATTACGAGGAACTTTTCTTTCTCTTGTGTGAACATGCAACTCAAAATAATGTCCACAAAATGTACTAGCTTCCTCTACTAAATAAGCATTACATATCGAACTTTCAAATATGACCTTGTTTTTGACATTTTCTTTCAAGTGATGCAAATACCTATATTAGAGAATACGGTTATTACAATTTTGTAGTTAAAACATGTTAATATGGTTATTGCCATAATTTTTGTTGAGTTGTCTCTCAAATGGATACATCCATCGATATTGAGCTGGACCGGCTAGTTTTGCCTCGTGTGATAAATGCACAGGTAGATGCTCCATATACTCAAAGAAGTTTAGAGAAAAAATCCCTTCTAACTTGCACAAAATTAATAGAATTTCCTTTTCTAGTATTTCCATTTCAGTCAACTTGATTTCAGATGATGTTAAACTTTTGAAAAACAAACTTAATTATATTATTACTTCCCAAACCTTAAAAGGGTAGCAACTCCTGAAATGCAATTGGAATTAGCCTTTGTATAAAGACATGACAATAATGACTTTTTATCGCAAATAATTTATACTTCCTCATGTCCACACACCTTGCCAAGTTTGAAACAAAATCATTAGGAAACTTTAGACTTTTCAACCATTCACACAAAATCTCTTTTTGTTTTTTGTCCAAAGTGTAACATACTTTCGGATATTTACTAGTGCAAAGATCTTTATGTAACTCATTCCTTCTATAAACAAGTTACAAATCAGCTCATGATTTTGCATTATCTTTTATCCCCCCTTCAATGTTTATTATAGTATTGAACAAGTTGTCAAAAATATTTTTCTCAATATGAATCACATTTAGATTATGACGCATCAAATTAGTTTTTCAATATGGAAAATCCCAAAAGATGCTTCGTTTTCTCCAACTAAAGTTTTAACTAATGCTTGTATTTACTTCATCAGCTTCAAATTGTGTTACATGTAGCAAGCTTAATTTGTCAACCTCTTGCAAAATATCTTCATCAGCTTTGAAAGGAGGAGGAGGTGTTTTCATCATCCTATTCTTAATAAACTTTTGTTTATTGCGTCTAAATGGATGATCTGGAGGAAGAAATTTCTTGTGATTATCAAACTAACATATTTTGCCTCCATTTGGACAATAAAACGCATCAGAATCATTCCCACAATAAGGACAAGCCAATTTTCTAGTTGTGCTCCATCTGGATAACATGGCGTATGCCAAAAAATTGCTAATGGTCTACTTCAAAGCCGCTCTCAACACAAAATTCTATTAGAGAGAGACATCATATATTTGAACATCATATTCCCAAAGATGCTGCAATTCAGATATCAAAGATTGTAAGAATACATCAATTTTATGCTTCAGATTTGTAAGCTTTGGCACAATCACTATCAAGAACATATATACCTCTTTCATATACATCCATGGAGGCAAATTATAAGGAGTAATTATGATTGGCCATGATGAATATTACTAGTCGGATTAACCAAAAGGTTAGAATCCATCCGTTAACAATCCCGACCTAACATTTCGACATTCAGCTACAAACTCAAGATGGGCGCCATCGAAATATTTCCATACCAGTGCATTTGATGGATGACTCATTATTCTATCTTCCTATTCATGTTCATCATGCCATCTCATGTGAGACGCAATAATATTAGAAGTATGTAGTCTTTAAAGTCTCAGAATTAGCGTAAAATAATACATTTGCTTCTAAGGTACTAATTTATGTTTCATAGAATGCTTTCTAGGCTTGAACCTAGATTGAACACAAAATTTGCACTCTTGTAATTCCACATCATCTCTCCAATACAACATATAACCCAATTTGCAACAATCAATCTTTTTAACAGGCAAACCAAGACCCCTAATAAGTTTCTTCATATTATAAAAACTATCAACCATTGTATGATCAAGAGGCAATGATTCATTATACCATTCAAGAATTTTATCAAAACTATGATCCGAAATATGCCTTTCATATTTTATGTTCAATATTTAAGCAATTGAAGACAATTGGGTCATGGTCTCACAATTTGGCCATAATTCTTGGTCAGTTGGCTATAGTAAGTCAAAAAACTGTTTTGCATATAGATTAGGTTCTTCTTTAAGATTTTCCCTATTTTCCTCAAAGGTATAACAAGCTGCATCATAAACCATTTGCATGTACGAATTTTAAGTTCCATCCACATAATTTGTTATAAATCCAATCCCCCTTCAAACTCATTTAAGTTGACAGACGATTGTGCTTGATTACCCCTTAAGGTACTAGAAATCAACGGTTCCCCATGTCGGGTCTACTCAAAATAATTGGGGACAAACCCTTTTCTTAGCAAATGCCCATTAACGTCATCAATAAGAAGGAAACATTTGTGTTTTCACTTTTTACATGGACATTTGATATTTGGCCTATCTATATATACAGATTGAGAACATGCATAATGAATAAAGGCTTCAACTCTCTCAACAAATTCAGGATTAATGAAACCATCAGGTGTTAATCGTCCATATATCCAAAATCTATCCCGAAAACTCATTTATAAAAAAGTGTTAATTTAAAACAATGAATCTATAGTTAGTATCATTAATCTTAGCCAAAGATTACAAAACATCTAACAAAAGACTTGTGAATCAACAAAACAATTTCTCATTCTGACTCCTAGGCTCCTGGTATTTTTTACTGAAAAGCCTCACGGGAGCTCCATCACAGGTTATGGGTTATGGTTTATGGGTAGAGATGTAAAATATTTGTAAACTGAAGATCGAACATATATGCTTGTAATCATATATGTTAGAAGAGAATTAATGTTAAAAGTTTGATATTTAACCCATATTAAATATTTACTAGTGCCAAATGTAATAAGTATTTATAAAAATATGAATACTTAATTTAATAAATTAGTTTAACATATACAATTAAAAAACAGTTATGTACACATGAAAAGTAAACAAAACATAATCGTTTTAGAGAGCATCAATGAAATAATGGATTGACATAATTAAGGTAATTGGAGCAATAATATAAGCCAAACTCATCCTATATTAATTCATTAATAAAATGAAGTTCATACCACAAGCAAGTTTAAGTTAAATCAGCCATGTAATACATTCACATGGGAAATTCAAATCGCAAACAAATACTGAAATTAAATCAAGTTTAAAAAATATAATAGAATATAAATTTACTTACCTCAACCGACACACTGATGGATCTTCTTGAAGTACGTGAAAGAAGATGATACAATGCTACATTGAATAATATAGAAACTGATACAAATTCGATTAAAATGTGTGCAAATTCATTGTTGACATTGTCAAAAATATAAGGAAATGAATGTCATTCGAATACCTGCTAAAGTTTCTCTTCAATCTCGTTCGAAAAAAAATACTGCCAATAAATGAGTTCCTATAACCAAGAACAAAATTGTTAACAGTTTAGAAAGCATGATATATTAAAACAATCATATAAACGTATTGAGCACCGTTCAAAATACGTGAAAATTTTTTAGGAAATAACAAATAAAATTGTAGCTCATATTACCTCCTTTGAGCAATAAGAAGCCTAGAATGTTAGCCCCAATTTTTTTTTAAAATTAAGCATGATTAGGTTAATTAAGTAAGTTAAGTTAGCCTAAATTAAGTTGACATCAATTAATATATGATAGC
>JANZLF010000008.1:21270495-21286159 GCA_026546835.1 Erythroxylum foetidum
CAATAACACATCCCTAAGCATCCATTTCTACTTCTAATTCAACCACAACCTCATCACAACAAACTCTTCTATAATAACACAAAAATGGCAGCACACATATATACAATTCCCATACTTTATTTCCATGAATTAGACATCATAAACATCATTAATAACCTCACTTATCACCTATTTAAACTACCATAACCAATTCCCTTACACAAACATGCATTAAACCCATTCTAACCTACTACTTCCATAATCAAATACATGCATTAATGATTCCCATAAATGCTTTTAACAATCAAAAGAATGAATACAAACTCAACTCTTACCTTAAACAAGTTACAAGCTATCAATCTCCAAGTCTTCAAAACTCTCCCTACTTCCTACCTTGATACCTCACCCACGGTTATCACCAACCACACATGGACCATCTTCAACTCAAGGCTTCAACTTAGTTTGTTTGTGGAGAGAAGCAAGCAATTTGGTAGGTGGAACTTATATGGAAGGGAGGAATTTTCGATGGGAAAGAAACAAACTCAAAGAAAAGGAAACTTGCAAGCTTCGGATGAGAAGTAAAAAGATGAGTTTTCAAGCTTTCAAAAAGAGTTTCTACGTAGAACATTGGAGAAAGTCGATGGTGAGGGTTCATATAGGACAAATTCACTTAAATCAAGAAGCCACTTGGCTTTTTAAAATGGAAAAAGACAAATTTGTAGTTAATTAACATAAATTAATCATAACTTTAATCTAATAAAAACTTAATTCCAATTATGCTAGGATCAAAAACAATTTCATAATTATTTATTCACTAATCCTATGCCATTATGCAGTTCCTTTTCAGTACAGAAAAGGCCCACTCAGTCAGTCAGCTGGAATTTTCCGGTCCGGGCACGAACCCCGAAAAATTCCAGAAAAATTCTCATAAATCCCTAAAAATGTAAAACAATTTATGGCGCACTCAGAAAAATTTTCCAAATACGATTAGCCCATAATTTTCACAAAGAATCCCAATTTGAAACCTAAGCCGGAAAATGTCATGAATGCATGTATACTATGTGCATGTGCAACTAATCGTGAATCATAGAGGCTAAATGTTGTATGTGCATGCCGAGATATAATTCAATATTCCTAACCTTTCCCAATTTACCAAAATACTCTTTCCTATAGGAGATGGGATATTACAGCAAGGGATGCCTCATCTGCAACTGTAGGCCTTAGAGGGGAGGAGGTGCTTCTGTAGTAACTACAGGCTGTGACGGTCCACCTTCACAGTAAGTACCTCCAAACATGCGTCTGAACCTGGGCCGCATTACATCACACTGTCTCTTTGGTGCCATATTTCTACCTAAAATTCATTGTTTATTGAATTTTTTAGAAATATAAGAATTTGAATTTAATATTTTACACAATATATGGAAAAGGAAATAAGACGATTTTTTGAATATCATATTCAAGTACAAACTTGGAAATAAAAGGTTAACAATTGTTAAAGTCATAGAGCAAGAACAATAACAACCCATACTCAATAGGACACAGGTTGAACCTTAACTAATAGGGAGGTTGTTTCACAAATTCTCACAGATACAACAATAAATCAACTTAAAGTTGAGTCTAGTGTATTGCATCAATAAATCACAATGATATAATTATTTTCTTGGATTCCATGTGACATGAGAGTCAATAAAGGTAAATGAGTTCCCGATGTCTAGATTTCCCGAAAAGGGTCCTGGCATGTTCAAATGCACCAATTGAAATAATGGTACTTCTTCCCTCAAGTGTAGGGTTTTTAACACCTTCTTGCAATAACGTTTCTTCTATAGCTAAACTTCTAGAAGATACAGTGAATGAGTCGTCAAATTTAGTATGGAAGATTAACTCTATAGATGAACTACTATTATGAAGCGGTTTACCTAAAATACCATTAGTATAGAACTTAGGTAATGTTAGATTAGAAAACTGTTAAACGAACCATAACGGGATATTAATGCATACATGAATTTCCAGACGAGGTTTGTGGAATTGACTAATTTTCTAAAAGAAGTGATCTCCCTAATCCTTTATAAATCGTTGTGACAGCGCTCCCACCTCTATCGGCATATATGTCATCTTCGAGATTCAAGGAAGATTAAAACAACATGTAATATAGACTATCAAATGTGAATATATATAATAGCTTCATAAAAGGAAATGAGATGTACATAATGAGGAAAGTGATGTTGTACAGATGATACTAAACACCTTAAAGTAGAATATTGACCATAGAAGGTAAACGATCATTAGTGTATGAAGTGGAGATTTTTCCTACATTTTTTATTCTTACAGTTGGGACAATTTTGCCATATTCCTCTCAAAGGGATGAATTACTACCATCAGAAACTAGTCGCCATGTCGACTTTCCTTAGTTAAGATTTTGAATTAAATACTTTACATAATATACTAAAAAGGAAATCATTGATTTTTTGAATAAAATATTCAATTACAAACACAAATTAATCACTATCGTAACTTAATTGTAAATTACAATGGAAGAATAAGAATCAAATTCGGGTCCTCTTTATATCTCTGACCTTCATCATCCTCTTTAGATGAAATTTTAACATATTCATTAGATGGATTGTTCAAAAGTTCATTATCGTCATATGTGACAGATGCATTTATAAAATAAACATCTTCCTGAAACGTTTCACTTTCAATTCTCTGCTCTCCTTTTCCAGGTGATTCAAAAGCATCTCTAAGTTTAACTTTACAAACCGCTGACCAGTCTGACTTATCTCATCTTAAGCTTGGAAAAGGGACATAACACACTTATTTCGCTTGCATTGCCAACACGAAAGATTCAAATTATCTCAATCTTCTTGGGTTGTTGATTTTAACTAGATTATATCAGTTATGCACTTTTATTCCAACATTTGGAGTCAAGTCATACCGGTCACATTTAAATATCTCACATCACTTTATTGGCAATGTAGGGTACTCAACTTTAAATATCTCAATAATTTTACCATAGTAATCCATCAATTCTCCCTATATGGAAACTCCACTATTTATTGTTGCCATGCTATGACCATAATATTCTGTATGATATTTTTATCCATTAACGAAATACACCAGATACGATTTAACAGTTCATAGAGGTCCCTTTACAAGATCACAAATGAACTTGCTCTCTATTGGATTTTCTAAGGTCTATATAAAAGAAATTATCATATCAAAGAGTATAATGTCATTTCAACACTTAAATCTTATAATTCAGTTATAAGAATATTTGTAAGTGAAAACTTACATATCTCTCGAACAATCGAGGAAAGTGTACTCCAACTTCTTTATTTATATCATCTGGGTGTTGTCCGGTATTATCTCGCGTAACAATCTCTCGTATAATCTAAATACATTATTATGTATTTCAATTCTGAGCAACACAAAATTTGAAAACTGAAAATTCTCATGTTCAACTTACTACAGAAAAGGTTGAACCTCTTGACAATTCAATAAAATGTAACCATATGCAGCCTGAATTTCTTCCTCTGTTAACATTCTTCTTATTGCACGTCCATATATTCATCTAGGATATATGAAAATGGATAAGTTACCATCAACATCACTCGTTCCTCTCCTATCATCATTATGAGAAACTTTTCTTTCTCTTGTATGAACATGCAACTCAAAATCATGTGAAAAAAATGTACTAGCTTTCTCTACTAAATAAGCATTACATATCAAACCTTCAACTCTAGCCTTATTTTTGACATTTTTCTTCAAGTGATGCAAATAACTATATTAGAGAATATGGTTATTACAATTAACTAGTTAAAATATGTTATTACTTCAATTGCAATAATTTAAATTTGAATTACATCTCAAATAGATACATCCATTGATATTGAACTGGACCAGCTAGTTTTTCCTTATTTGCTAAATGCACAGATAGATGCTCCATACAGTCAAAGAAGCTTGGAGTACAACTTGATTTTTTAGTTTTTCCATTTCAGCCAACTTGATTTCAGATGATGTTAAACTTTTAAAAAATAAACTTAATTATGTTATTATTTCCCAAACTTTATTTGGTAGCAACTCCTAAAATGCAATTGGAATTGGCCTTTGCATAAATACATGACAATCATGATTTTTCATCCTAAATAATTTGTACTTTCTCATGTCCATACACCTTGCCAAGTTTGAAACATAACAATTGGAAAACTTTAGACTTTTCAACGATTCACACAATATTTCCTTTTGGTATTTGTCCAAAGTGTAACATGCTTTCGGATATTTACCGGTGTAAATATCTTTATATAACTCTTTCCTTCTATAAAAAAGCTGCAAATCAGCTCGTGATTTTACATTGTCTTTTGTCCTCCCTTCAATGTTCATTATGGTATTGAACAAATTGTCAAAAATATTTTTTGCAATATGCATTACATCTAGATTATAACTTATCAAATTAGTTTTTCAATATGGTAAATCCCAAAAGATTCTTCGTTTTCTCTAACCAAAGTTTTTACTAATGCTTATATTTACTTCATCAGCTTTAAATTCTGTAACTTTTAGCAAGCCTAATTCCTCAACTTTCTACAAAATCTCTTAACTAGGGGAAGAGGTGTTCTTACTAGCCTGTTCTTAATGAGTTTTTTTATTACGTCTAAATAGATGTTCTGGAGGAAGAAATTTCATGTAATTTTCAAACCAACATATTTTACCCCCATTTGGAAGATAAAATGCATCAAAATTATTATCATAGTAAGGACAAGTCAATTTTCTAGTTGTGCTCTATCCAGACAACATGACATATGCCAGAAAATCACTAATGGTCCACATTAAAGTTGCTCTCAACATAAAATTCCGTTTCAGAGACACTTCATATGTCTAAACACCATATTCCCAAAGATGTTGCAATTCAAATATCAATGGTTGTAAGAATACATCAATTTTATGCTTCGAATTTGTAGGCCTTGACACAATCACTGTCAAGAACCTATATGCATCTTTCATACACATCCATGGAGGCAAATTATAAGGAGTAATTATGATTGGTCATGATGAATATTGCTGATCGGATTGGCCATGAGTGTCATTGAAATGTTTTCATACCAATGCATCTGATGGATGACTCATTATTCCATCTTCCTGTTCGTGTTCATCATGCCATCTCATGTTAGATGAAGTAACATCAGAAGCATATAGTCTTTGAGGTCTCGGAGTTAGTGGGAAATAATATATCCTCTTCCAAGGTACTAATTTATGTTTTATATAACCCTTTCTAGGCTTGAACCTAGATTGACCATAAAATTTGCATTCTTGTAATTCCACATCATCTCCCTAATACAACATACATCCCACTTTGCAACAATTAATCTTTTCAACAGGAAAACCTTCATATTGTAAAAACTATCAACCATTGTATGATCAGGAGGCAATGATTCATTATAACATTTAAAATTTTTATCAAAACTACGGTTCGAAATATGCCCTTCATACTTTATGTTCAATATTCGAGCAATTGAAGACAATTGGGTCATTGTCTCACAATTTGGCCATAATTCTTGATCAGCTGACTGTAGTAAGTCAAAAAACTTTTTTGCATGTGGGTTAGGTTCTTCTTCAAGATTTTTCCTATATTCCTCAAAGATATAACCGACTACATCATAAACCATTTGCATGTATATATTTTCAGTTCCATGCATGTAATTTTTTCTAAATCCAATCCCCCCTTCAAACTCATTTAAGTTAACAGACTATTATGCTTGATTACCCCTTAAGGTGCTACAAATCAACAGTTTCCCATGTCGTGTCCACTCAAAATAATTGGGGACAAATCATTTTCTCAACAAATGCCTATTAACTTCATCAATAGGAAGGAGAAATTTGTGTTTGCACTTTTTACATGGACATTTGATCTTTAAGTCATCCATATATGCAGGTTGAGAACATGCATAATGAATAAAAGCTTTAACTCCCTCAATAAATTCTGGATTAATGAAACCATCAGGTGTTAATCGTCTATTATCCAAGATCTATCGTAAATAATCATTTCTTGAAAACTGTTAATTTAAAACAGTGAATCCATAGTTAGTATCATTCATGTTTGTCAAAGATTACAAAACATCTAAGATAAAACTTGTGAATCAATAAAACAAGTTCTCATTTTGACTCCTAGGCTCCTGGTATTTTTCACCGATTATGGGTTAAGGTTTATGGGTTGAGATCTAAAATATCTTTAAACTGAAGATCGAACATATATGTTTATAATCATATATGTTAGAAGAGAATTAATGTTAAAAGTTTGATATTTAATGGATATTAAATATTCACTACTGCAAAATATAATAAGTATTCATAAAATATGAATACTTATATACAATTTAAAAAAAATCCATGTAAAAATCTGAACATGAAAAGTAAACAGAACATAATCATTTCAAATAGCATAAATGAAATAAAAGGTAATTGGGAAAATAATATAAGTTAAACTCATCCTATATTAATTCATTAATAAACCGAAGTTCATACTACAAACAATTTTCAGTTCGTGCAAACCAAATTAAATTAGCCATTTAATATGTTCAGATGGGAAGTTCAAACCGTAAACAAATACCAAAATTAAACTAAGTTCAAAAAATGTTGAAAAAAACAAATTCACTTACCTCAACCAACACGTAGAAGGATCTTCTTGATGTACGTGAAAGAAGACGATGACAGAGCTATAATGAAAAATATAGAAACTGATACAAATTCTATTAAAATGTGTGCAAATTCATTATTGACATTGTAAAAAATATAAGGAAATAAATGTCATTTGAATACCTACTAAAGCTTCTCTTCAATCTCGTTTGAAATAGAAATACTGCCAGCATATGAGTTCGTACAACCAAGAACAAATTTGTTAATAGTTTAGAAAGCAGGATATATTAAAACCATCATATAAAACGTATTGAGCACAGTTTAGAAAATGTGAAAAATTTTGACTAAAGACTAAAAAATTGTAGCTCATATTACCTTCTTTTCTCAAAAAGAAGCCTAGAAGACCTAAAAAGCCTAGAAGAAGGGATAACGGTGAAGAACCATGAAATTCAAACATATTGAGCAAGGTAGGAGAAATTATGAGATTACAACATTGTTAGGAAGTTGTTCATGATGAAAGAGTATGCAGAAATAAATATTAACCTTTGACGCAACTTGAAATTGTTAAGGTAATTATATATTAATTTTATTTACAATCATTTCAAAATTTTCAAATTTTCAAATTATTAATTACGAATTATACATGTAAAGTGCAATGAAAAAAAGAAAGGTCATTGAAAATAAAGTATGTACATCCAGTATTGATAAATGTCTAATTAGAAGACCTAGATAATTAAGATCCACAAGGTCAAACATTGCATCATTTAAACAAAGGAGAAAAGAGTAAGCTAATGAATATTCACCTTTATTTCCTAATTAGAATTTTTAATGTTATAATTATTTGCATTCGTACAAACAAATAAAGGATATTAATAACATTTACAAACCATCATTTTAGAATTTAAGGATTAACAAGAATTCCATTAAGCATGCAATGATTTATATATTATAGTGAATAGATACTACAAACATGATTATTATTTAAAGAGTTATAAATATTCTATGGAACTCATTAGTGGTGAAAAATTTTGACAAGATAAATGAAAGAACCATCTTGACGGGTCTTCCTTATAACAATAAGGTTGGAAAAATGTGTCCCTGGTGAAACTTATAAGAGAGATACTAACCATTTTATATTAATAAAGCAGATGCATATAAATTTAGATAAAGCAATTTCATTTAGACAAAAATAAAGGAGAATAATAATTCTATTACTATTAGTTAAAGCTTTAGTATGGGTGTTGACAACATTATATCTATATGTCGAACCTACAAATTGATGAAAATTTCATATTCAATGGAGATTCATAATAAAGGAAACAATAGCAATGTTTCAATAAGGCAAGCTCATAGCAAAGATATAACTTTTCCAATGGTCAATTATATAATAAGGTAGAAAGAACTACTATATATTTTGGTTCCAATGATGATGACAATGCATATTTCTTAAGAAAGCTTATGTGTAGTTATAAATTGTTAACAAATCAACTGTATTTTGGAAATGTATACAATTAATTTATATAAGTGGTAGATCGCTACTTGTATGATGAGTAATTAATAGGAGATTTTAAGGAAAACAACATAATGAAAAAGGTAAAGCAAACACATCAGAATAGGAGTGGGCATTCCTTCAATGTGGGAAAATACTTAAGGCATGCTAAGAAGACTTAATTAATAAACATAATCAAAATGAAGTCCAAAAAAATTTCTATCTAAGATCCTCAATACTTATTACATTCTCTCTAGATCCTCAATACTTATTACATTCTTTTCTAAATTTTTGATTGATGATGCAAGAGGAAATAAAAATTAGTTTGAAATAGATGGCTAAGGAAATAAGAAAATTGATTTCCATAATAAAATATATAGCAAAAGCATAAAATAAATTGAAATATAGTTGAAATATTAAACTAAACTAATTGAAAAGTCTAGTGGTAAAGAGGATGAAAAACTTTGATTGAAGAAGGAAATAGGAAAACGTCTATATAGTTTATATAAGACTAATTTATTAGTTAACAAGTGATACATATATACAATTATGCTTGTTATATATATATATACATTGAAAAATTGGTTGGTTTATAATTATCCTAGTTAAACTGATCGGTCTAATATAGTTTTTAAAACCTTATTATTTATTAATAAGAATATTAACAATCACTATAGAAATATCGTCTCCTACACTCTGGCATATTCGTCCTCCACCATCATCATCTCCCTCAACTTGGATTTTATGTAAATACCATAAAATGTTATTATCTGGATAATGGTTTTTGGTTCATGTAGCATTTATAATGATATTAACAAATTAAGTTCAAGAAAGGCTTTCTAAGCTAGAGCCCAATAACTCAATTGACCATATTTTATCAACAAATGTTATATTGTTTCTTGGAAATAAAAGGATATGGATTTTGTAAAAAGAGTGATGACTTTCAAGGAAATAAAAAAAATGTTGCATAAAGCATAATTGAAGTTAATAGATTTATACTTTTATATATACATAGTGCAAAACTTGAAAACATTACAGGCATGGTCTCAAGAAGCTAAAGGAAATAACACTAAGAAGTTGTCCCAAAGGTTAGAAGTGTTTTTATAATATAGAATGCGAAGAAAAAGAAGAGTTTATTTTGCATAGTTAAAAGCTAGTTGTAACTTATAGGAAACGTAGATTCTCACGTCATTGTCACTCACATGGGTGGTTTTCAAAGGGTAAATTAGATGAATAATTAGGTACTTACGGGGACTAGCTATACTAAGTACCAAAACATATAAAAATACTAAAAATACAAGTTAAATACTCTCAAAATTATGCTATGAACATAAAGGAATTCTAATAACATAACATGTATATAAAACTTATCTCTAAGATTCAACTTAGTTATATAATTTATAATCAATTGTCTTGTACAAATAAACTCCATATTCATTCCTATTTCTTTATTATGTTATTGATATAATTATACTTGATATCTTTGTGTTTGGTTTACATTGATATATTCCAGCTCTAGTATATATTAATGTTCTCTTTATTGCTTCTTAATGCATTAATTTCATATTCAATCAATATTTACTAGGGTACTTAGGGTCTCTAGTATAAAAGTATCTTAATGCTTTTTGATGTAGCTTATAGAAGTGACAATGATCTTCTTCAATGATTCTTAGTGACCCCCCAAGGTGCATGTAGGCTCACCCATTAACTCATTCTCTGATACAAATCAAGTTCATCTTCACACAGTAACAAAATTTTTAAACAAGAGGTATTTCATCAAACACCTAATATGCATCAACAAATCATCCCAACTGTACAAGCAAATTTGAAAACTGAACCTTCTAACACTAAAATTTCAACCTTAAATGTTTTTATCGATTCACAAAATACTCAAACATACTTAAAAATACTCAAATTAAACTGTGGTGAAACTTTAAACCTCCACCAAAATGCAACAATGGTGGGAGAAGACGACGAGCTTCCGACGTACCACCAATTGACGATAATGCCAATGACAATGCACCACTAACTAACGACAATGTCAACGACAGTGCACCACCAACTAACGACAACATATCAGAGAAGAAGACACAACAGGGAGGATAAGAAGAAAGAAGGAGAACTGAGGGTAGGGGGAGGGAGGGTCTCGGGTGTGTTTTAACGTTACCAAAACTTTTAAGTTAATAACATTCAACCACAAGGAGACGACGACGTATAGATTGGAAATTTACCAACAGAATTTTCCGTCACTAATATTATATCAGAAAAGTCAAAACTTTATTATTCCGCTATCAATTTCCACCTCAATTGCCGACCATATTGTTCTATTACTAAATTATATTTTCCCGTCAAATTTTCCGATGGACAAATAAAAACCGTTGGTAATTTGCAACGGTTTGTTTTCTGTTGTTATTTTTCTGTCACCAATTCTTATTTTCCTTGTAGTGAAAATAAATTTTTTACATAGTTAACTCGAGAAGGTCTCATTGTTGAAAAAAAAGAAATAATTTCTATTTGTTGAAGAAGTTTTGTATACAGTAAATCGAAATAATCACTCATGCAATGGTACAAACACTTTTGACTCATTTACGATCCGTTATGACTATACTAATAATGACAATTGCATTTTACATAAGAGACTTACATTTTCTCTTATTTTAAAACACAAATTTGTTCATAATTTACTGTCTCTTATTGCTGTATATAACCTTAAGTTGGAATGTGTGCATGTTAAAATAACATTTTTACATAATGAATTCGAAAATAACTTGAAGGTTTCATCGTTGGAAAAAAATTATGTCTTTTAACATAATAAAACAATTAAACTATAGTAGTTTATTGCTATTTATTTGACTAAATATTTAACATTTTGGGAAGCCGAAATTGCATAAAGATATTGTCCAGTTCAAATGAAAGCGAAGATTTATTGCATGTAACTTAAATAAACTTTAAAAAATCGATGACAAATTTAAAGTTGTCTTTAAAGATGATCGGTTGGTGTTTTTCCAATGACTTTACAATCCTGTCAAATAAACAAATTTCGTAACATGAAGTAAAACGACATCTTTCCTACCTAATCTGTGCTTACAACTTGGCTTCATAACCATGGTTAACCAGCGCAGAGACCCGGATCGTTCTCCCCAGTGTGATCATCTTCGGTAACATAAGCGGCCAAGTTTAGATAACTATCCTGAATCTGATCATTTCTATCTCTCCATCTAGCTCTGCAAATCACGCAGATCGTAGCTCTCCTTCCCCTGCTCCTCTTCCACCGCTTTAAGCACTCTTCATGTACTACATTCCTGCATGTTCCACAAGCCACCACCTTCTCTTCCTTCTCAATTTCATCTAGACAAATTGGGCACGTTGTTCCATCTTCAACCTCAATATTGTTATCACCAGCCTGCCTCGCTTGAAAGAATAGCTCATGAAACCTCCGGCGGAGGCTGGCTCCGGCCAGTGCATCGGGGACCGTTTGTGCGCCGAGTAGACGGTTAAGCTGGCAGGGGCGGAGGGATCTTCTCCGGAGGCATGCATCGTCAAGAGGAACACCTAATACGCGAATGAAAACGAACAAGATGTGTTTACAGGGAGTAGTTCGGTCGGGGCAGGTACATGAAGGGTTGGAGGTTAAAGTGACGGTGTACACGTTTCCGGTTGCACCTAATATGAAGAAGTTGGATTGGGAGCGGTGGAGGAGACGTAGGCGGTGACGCAGGGCTCGGATAATGCGGTCCGCCAGCGGTAAGCGGAAATGGTGATGGTGGTGGTGGGCAGAGGAAGAAGTGGAGGGCAGAGATTCCATGAGGAAAGAGAAAAAGAGGAAGTTGGGATAGAGGGACAAATGGATAAGAATGGAAGCTTTAAGGAAAGGGTTTGTGTTTGTGTGTGGGGATTGATAATGGAGTTTGGACTTGAAGGATATGCTTTGCGTAAGAGAGCGGAGCGGTCCTGCTGTTGCATTTGCGTTTGCAATTCAATAGAGTGCTTTTGTTTTTGTTACAACTTACAATTGATTGCGTACTTTTCTTGAGTACCTTTCCATGTTCAGTCAAAAGCCCAAAACCTTTGGCTGTTGGGCTCCTCGATCAATACATACCCACCACGTTCTAAGGTAATTTTTCAGTTGTCGGAAACGACGTCGCCTTCTCAATCCTCCTATCCTGTTACTGTAATTGCTAATTACTAATTAGTTTGCTGGAATTCAATTCCTCCACTGCTGTCTGCCGCTGCTTAATCTTATCCCTGCTAACCAACCAACAAACCATGTGGTGGGCTTCAAGTACCGAGGTGCTTCTTGCCTCTTCGTTTCTTTGGCTTTGATCTTTTTTGGTCGCTTTCAATCCGAGGGCTCTTTTACATAACTCCTCGTTTTTGTTTTAAATGTTCAAGTTCTTAGTTTAAATTTTAACTTAATGCATTTCCGGCCCCAGAAGCCGCAGAAACGGGAGGGAGGAAGAGGAGAAGGCCTATCTGAGAGTTTCAGGCCAGAGAACTTCATTCCTGGCATTGTCATTGGCTTCATTCTTGGATTCTTCTTGGATTTATCAAATCCAACTAAGAACTACGCTAAGAAGAAGAATTCTTTGCCAGGGAAGTCCCAACTGCGATCTCTAGTCCCAAATTCTGCTGACCAAGACCTTAAAATGGTATGTCTCCAAGGTCTTTAGATTTCTGTGTTGAAGTTCATCCAATCTTTTTATATTAATTAGATTAGTGCCTCTAAGTTTCCCTTGAGAAATTTGATATGTAATCATTAAAAAGAGGTACATCATAGTATAAGGAAAGTTAAATTGTTTTGATGTGCCATTGTTCTCCTAAATAGTCTTTTCAAGGTGGCGGCAGTCATGAATGGTTTTGAAATTCATGAAACTCGTCACCCTTTTCATGCTTAAGCAGGTTATTTATATCCATGACAATAACCATGTTTCCTCTGAAGTCCCTAGGATAATTTCGGATGCAATTGGTGTTTGAAGTTTTGTAATTTCCTCTCCACCAGTCTTCAGTTTCCCTGAAAAGTAACATGTTTCTGAATCAAAAAGCTCAAGTTGATTTGAAGTTCTTGTTCTCGAAACGGTTGGAATACCTTATCATTTTGACTAGCAACAATTGTGGCCTAGGCGTATTTGACCTAGCTTGTTATATATTCAATGAATGCCTAATGGGAAGAACTTGGGGTTAGTTGGGTAACACCTCTAATTCATCCTGTTCTGTTGGAAAATTCCTGGCCCTCAACTAATTATTGATCAGATGGCGCATATTTGTAGCAGGTTTTGGTGGTCAGGCAAGACTTAAAGATGGGTCAAGGGAAGATAGCATCTCAGTGTGCTCGTAAGATAAACTTGGGATATTTTAAACTTTTCATTTTCTTGACTATTTATTGCAACGTTTGTGCATTCTGCTTTGCATTTTTCTTGAGTTCCTGATCGTTGATGCAGATGCAGCCACTGGCATGTATGCAGAATTAACGCAAAGGTATATAGATGTTACGTGCGAATGAGCTTAAGGAATTCTCATTGGCTGTCAAACACCATTTTTCATTCTTCCATGTGTTTGAAGTTCACACGTCTTTTAGATTATTGACTCCTACTTTTGGTAGTTACAATCTAAGCTATGTCTTCCAATTGGAATTCTTATGTTCTCTGTTCATTCCAGCCATCCGTCACTTTTGAGGAAGTGGGAGGAAAATGGACAGCCTAAAATAGTGGTCACATGCAAAAACCAACAAGAAATGTAAGCAGGTGACTTCATGAGTTTCGCATATGTCGGTTGTTAATATTTATCAAGGACAGCATAAGATCTCTCGCTTATTAACTTACATTAGAAGAACTTATTCTTTCAGGAATAAGCTAAAGGAAGCAGCTGAGGACATTGGTCTTCCAAGTTTTGTTGTCTCTGATGCAGGAAGAACACAGGTTTAAGCCACATAAGTCAGCTTCAAATGACTTGAATTTGACTTAGGTCTAGTTGCAAAGGAATTTTAAACAAAATGCAATTACAATGGCCCATACCAAAAAATCTTTCTTTTTTCCAACTTGAAGTTGTATTTGAAGGCATTGTCTTCTTTTTCACTTATTAAAGCATAATTTGTTAGGACTTCTGTAATATACGATTTCTTTACTTATAAAACTGCACTTATTTTGTCAGAAGAAAAGCTCAACACTAGCTTCAGATGAACTTTTTTGGAGATAGAGTTACTACTTTTTTCCCTGTAGATTCTTTTTTAACACGACGTGGATTGGAAATAACTTTTCAAGTCTGCAATTAGACATAATAAGTTGACTTATGTTGAAAAATCTTTGAGAGTGTGTTTATTCCAAACAGGTGTTGGCTGGCTCAAATACTGTTCTTGCCATTGGACCAGGTATGCTCATATCTGTTTACTACCAATTTGAATTAATTCTTCCTACTCTTTATCAAAGTTTATTCAACTGTTCGATATATTAAAACTTGGATTTACTTTTATGCTGAAACGAAAAGGACATTTATTTATTTGGGTTATCTTCAATAGAGGAATGCTTCTTATTTACTTACTGAAACATAGCAGGTGAACAACGACCATTCTTGCTGCTATATTATTTATTTTTGAATCATGTCTATGCTTTAAGTTCATACATAAGCTAAACATTTGAGTTCCCACCAAAAGCAGGAAAAGGGTTACTTTTGTTGCTTGTGAGCAGGGTCAAGAGCATTGGTAGATTCAGTTACAGGGAAGCTGCGCCTGCTCTGATATTCTGCTACAAGCTGAAATCAAGTGCTTGTGCATCAGAGGTGAATATGTAGCCCATTCCAGCTAATTCTAGTACATATTCTTGAAGCAGTGAAGCAGTGGCATTCATCCTTTATGGTTGGACAGAAACGAATCACTGTAGATGCTATACCAAGAATTAATTTTCTTTTATCCTGAGTAGGAAAGTTTTCTTGTCAACTTAGGTGCATGGGTCTGGTGGGTGAATCTTTTTTTGTTACCTGGAACTATCCATCATTTTATGCAACCTCTTCACATTAATAATTGCAATCAGGATAGGCTGGATTGACAACTCGTCACTTGATGAACTAGATGTAGTAGTTTCTCTGTCAGCTTTCCTCTGGTCCTGTTAACTGGGCTTAGTTTATGCAATCCGCTTTTAGTCCTAATGTCGTAGCATTCTGAATCCAAAAACTGGCTAAACTGTGACACTTCGTGCATTGTTTGTTTGACAAGATGCAAGTCCTGGATTAGTGAACTTGTCAGCAGCTGAATGGGTTCCTTAAGGATTTCGTTGGTAGTTCGAGCTGGCCGTTGGTCGTATGGTACACCTAAAAATGGGGGTAAATTGAATGCGTGCAATTATTTAATTTCTTGTTAAATTTTATAAACCACTTGGCATACTGATGTAATGCAATGTCCAGTAGTAAGGATTTTAATCGAATGAACTTTAAATAACACATATATTAATTTCAATTTACGTAGCGTTTGTAATTTCAATTGCAAGTAATAATAAATAACATGAAACATAAAAGAGTAAGGACGTGTTAAACAAATCAATTTATAGGGGTTTAATTAACACTTTTGATTTATGTTCGCTTTTT
>JANZLF010000008.1:21328857-21339405 GCA_026546835.1 Erythroxylum foetidum
AGAGAGAGAGAGAGAGAGAGAGATTAAAGTGAATGTGTTGCAACTCATATTGATCTCGCCAAGAAAAATTCAATATTTACGTTGAATTTATACAACATAAACATTTGTTACCATTATCAATAGCATATACATCTAAAAACTAATGGGAAAAATATCAAAATATTAAACGGTTAGATTACATCGTGTTAATATACTGTAAATATTTGTCACCATTATTATTAGCATACATATGTAAAAGTCAATGGAACAAATATCAAAATATCAAAAAGTTTAAGGCATCATAATCGATGTTTGTTTCAGATGTACTTGACTGTGAAAGTTTAGGTTATGATTATTGTGTCAATGAAATTCTCCTTCTGATTGCTTTAACTTGTATTTGTTGTACAGTAATAATATAACATCCTTTGAACCGTAAACCCCTTAGTTCAAATCACAATTAGAAGATGCATGGGTCAACATCTCCATTTTTTATTGGCATGTCCAGATGTACCAACCTAGAAAATGGAAGATAAATATTAGAAAAGCACTTGGTAATTATTGTAACTAAGACAAATTGATTAAAAAAACACATCCTTATGATATTGCTTTGTTGACTCGATATAGCATTATCATCAACCAAATTCGTGTTGCTTAACTATAGTTGTAATGAAAAAAAAACGTTGTCAATCATTAAAGCCAATAATAATTAATATAAAAATTGAAAACTGATATACTTGTAAAGTTGCCTCTATTTTAACCTGATTAACATAATGATAAGAATTAGTTACTGTATGCTTATAGAACTATATTCATATGATTGAAGTAAGGTGTACATACCTATGAAGAAGCCTCAACATGTTGAATTGAGGTGTCCTTATTGCATTTTTTAGGGTTATGACCAGAATGACCACATTTTTTACATTTTTGCACTTGCCCTTTCTGACATAACTTACTTGGATTTTTCATTTTATTTAGCTAATTTTGCTATTTCCTTCTTGTAATCTTTGGGTCTACCAGGTATAATTATTTTAGGTGGAGAATGTATCACCTTTACATCATTAAAGGTTAGGAAATTTCACCTCTAATTGGTTGTAACGCATGTTTATACAAACTTATGAACTGACCCTTCCTATAGCATGAATCTACGAATGTCTCAACCCTTTCTCTTGAGTGATAAAATGCACTAATAAAATTTTTGCATGGGTATCCATACAGGTCCTATGCTTAACAACTACATGTTTATTGTGTACCAATCTTGACAGTGTGTTTCCCATCACCCTTTGAAATATTATAAGCACCATCTCCATTCCATACAATTCTCCACTACATTGCTTCTTTTTTGTTCTTCTCCAACTTCATTATATTTGGTGTAATATCTAACTTCCACTTAACTATAAAATGTCTCCTCTCAATATGCCTCTTCATCACCATTATCTTAATTATCTCAAGCATGATAATCACTGGCCTGTCCCTTACTGGTAGGATCCACTCATTAAAGGTTTCATTCATATTGTTGTCAACTATTTGACATTTAGTTTCAAATGATTGATAACATCCGGCTCACCTCTTTTTAGGATATTCAAGTAACGTTAAAGCACAACCATGGCTTATTTTATCAAGCCACTTCAGTTGCTTGTTGAAATCTTCAACATAGGTTGACCTAGTGCAATTCCAAAACTATTTTTTGAGGTCCTTTCCCTTCCAATTGACATACCAATTATGATATATATTTCTGACACATTTGGTGATCTAAACTCAACAAAGCCTCATCTACAGCCTTAACTAATTCCTAAATCAAATTAAAAAGATATTAGTTAATATTTCATATAATGATTTCAATTATAAGTATGTTAACATTCCTTTTACATATCAGATTTGACTGTAATTCTTCACCATCTTTCAATTACAAAAGAATCCTTTTAGCAATAAGGATATCCTTCAAACCTTTTATTTATTGGGGAAATTAAGCCTTCTCTTATTACGTACTATCATATCAATTATCCCTTCCTATATTTTGCTTTCTTTCTCCTAGAATTGTGATTGTTTGTATTAGAATCCTGAAATTCTTCTACCAAACAAGGTTCTTTAGAGGTCATAACTTTGGAAGTAAGACTTACCTCTTATGCTCTAGAAGTTTATTATAGGATCTATTTGCCTTTGTCCTTAAACTTTTGATGTGTCTCCATGTTATTAAGCTCTTCTTCTATAATAGTCTCAAGATTAGGCATTTTTATAGTAGTTGTAACTACCTCTTCTTCCTGATCCTCTTTAGTAACTTGCACTACTGTTTCTTGTGTGGCCAATTCCACCTATTCACCTTTTTTGTCAATGCCAATGTTGGTTTTTGCTCTCCAAACCTTGACGAACCCTTTCCTTAGTGGTTTCCACGGGTATGTAATCTTTATCTAGTCCTTAAGTAGGGTGTCTCGTGCATTAAGCTTCATGAAGCTCAACTCATCAGGGAGCTCCTTATCTAGCTTGACCTTGATGCATAGACAAACAAATCATATCCTCTCTTTAAGCTAACAATGTTTTCATCCAGTAATATAGGCCTTCCCAGTGCACTTGCCAAGTAGCTGAGGCCTTCAGATGACCAGTATTTAAGAGGAATTATGTAGAAGTCAACCTAGATTTGTAAAGCCCTTGAGCTCAGTCTTCTCAAGATAGAAACATGATTTCAATTTTCAAAGTATCATCGATCTTTCCTGGATATGGCATGGTCCATTTTTGGTATCCTTCTTGCCTTTTCCTTATTGGAAAATCTGAAAAATGAAAATTTCATTATCAGTGATGAGGTAGTTTTCTAGCCCTAGCTAGTTTCCTCTAATTTGTATTCGCCAGTAGTTAACAACTAAGAATGACAATCTCTTGTCCATAAATCCTCCTATTAGAGAGGCATTCCATTTTTTGACTTTTTGGTTAAAAATTTATGTTGGTAGTGCAACTACGTCTTAGCCAATTAAAGGCAGGACGTAGCGAAGCCTTCCAAATGCATCAAGGTCCCCTACAAACTTACTCCATTAGACTTTTTGGGCCTGAGCTAGAGCTTGCCTGAACTAAGCACCTAGTATGTTGGGCGATTGCTTTTGTGTTTGGGGATGCATGGAGTGGTGAGCTCGTGTAGTTTGTGTTATTTGCTTTAGGGGAAGGTTAAACTCCATGAGATAGTGAGCTTATGGTTTGCCATCAACGGTAAAATGTCAAGGTGGGGATGTGGGCAAGAAAGGAGAGTTACGGGCGAGTTACCAAAAGAAGCAACTGAACTAGGTCAGAGGTGGTTCAGCCTTGAAAACCAATCGGGATCTTATTTCTAAGTTGTAAAAGTTGTAGTGAGAGGCGCTTCTCACTCTAGCTCCTTCTATCTAAAGTTTTCTTTTTCCCTTAGTTACTTTAAATGAACTTGAAGATATCTTAGGAGAATTATGTGGCATATGAGATGCATGCCTTGATTTATTTTTTTTTGTTACAAAGGATGAAAAACAAAACAACAATTATCGCAACATCCTCCGATACTGAGTGCCTTGCATGTCTCTGTGAATGAGCGCTAGGATCGACACCGGGGGCTCTCTTGGAAAATGTAGAGGCCTGGGTTGGTCTGAACTACGAGGGTGACCAAATGGTTGACACACTGGTTTCCCTATACACATGTTCAATATGCACTTTCCACGTACGTTGGAGTAAACTCCTGGTACCTGTCAACAAAGAAGAGTTATTGTCAATAACTGTAGAAGAGCCAGAGAGGATGTGAATAACTTCGAGCGAGTCCATTTCTAAGATGACCCGCTGATACCCAAGGGACCAAGCCTTGATATTAAATACGGCAAACTGAATACTAACATTTTCCCTCTGTTTTTCTTTTCCTTTTACTTATTCAATTTCCTTTTCCACTTTGGTTTCAGTAATCAAACAAATATGCTATTACTTGGAACTCCTAGAACGACAGCAACAGTTTAGTTTCACCATTATTGTGCAATTTTAGTCCATTGCTAACACTTTCAGGATAGATTCTTTAAAGCGAAATGATTTTAAGAAAGTTGCAAACCACTTTTCAATTTTTATATTTCCATTCCTGTTCTCATTCCAATTTGTGAGACCCCAAGAATGAAGCTCGTGGTCCCCCATATGAGAACGCTCAGAAGAAGCATCAATACAAGCCAATCTTATCAGTTAAGCTTTCTTATTATTAAACAGGAAGAGGAGGGCAGATACATCATGTTTTGTTCAGAGTATGATCAGTAAGCCTGCAGCAACACCTGATAAATAATCAATACTCCTGTTACCCCCAAGCCTACTCTGTCATCTGCAAAGTTGCACGTTCAATGTGCAAGAGAACCTTTAAAACCACCGTCTACCTCCAAGCAATCAAAACAGTGTCGAGCCATTATACTGTTTATAGATAGTGAATCTACAACACAGCATTCTACGCCTTTTCCTGATCAAGTATAAGAAGCTTATGGCCGTCGAGTCCCTGGTTCCCACGTTAATTAGTCGAATTGAAATCTTTTAGTTAACAAACAAACATAATCAATCATTCAATGTTTTGGGTAGATCAATTACTTATCCTCTCACCATTTGTTCATCCGTTAACCCGATTATATATTTAAGTAAAAGTGTTGAAACTGGTCTTTTATAAAAGTAGAAGGTACTTGGCTTAATTACAAAGACAAGTAGAAAACTGGTCCTAAGATTGCATTTACCAAGCTTAAGATATAGTGCACAAGGCATGTGACCACCGCAAACCTTGCTTCCGCTAAAGCCTATAATCAATATTATTATATGTTCGTGTATCGATAGAGAGAGATCATTATGTGAGTTGTTGTTTCTGTTCGATACCACAGTTCTCCATTGTAATTGCATACTCTGGCAAGAGAAGATGAAGATAAAAAGAATTCATTAAAAGAAGTAAAATTCAGAAGTGGAATTATTTAATTTTAACAACAGTGATGTAAGGAGATATCACCCAAAGATAGATATATAAAATCAGCAGAACAGGTACCAATGCCTGGGATCGTGCGTATATACTCGAGTATTGTCAACTGTTACCATTAACCCCAGTATCAAATATTAAATCCACACCAATCTAATGTACGTGTCTCTGAGAAGAGAAAAATACATTTTTAACACATTATCTACATTTTTTATTGAGCTGTACATTATTTTCAAAAAGAAACCAGATCCTGTATAACAGAATCTTTCAGCCAGCATGTGAGAAAAAAATAGCGACCTCGAGAATAGATCTTTTCTCTGTTAAATAAAAATAAGCTCATAGGGATAAAGTTGACGAACAAATTTCATAACATGCAATTGAATTCTTGGCCTTATTACTTACATTGATGTTTAATGATTTCGTATTGAAAAATAATAGAATTTACGGTGAGAGGATGTATTATCGATAGAGTTCATATTCACAATTTCAAATTAAAGAAACAGCCTTTTCCAATTCAATTGTTTAATTTCTCATCAGGATGTTTGTCATAAAACATACCTGAATTGAAATGAGAATCAAAGAAGCATTGGTCCCAGTAAACTTGAAGAGTAGGGGAAATAATGATAATCGCACGCTACAGACACAGTCTGGAAATCTTGGAAACATTGTTTATATAAATTGCTCTCCTATTTACATATACGCATTAATTATAAGTCGTGGAAATTCATGAAAAAGTAAAGAAACGTGAAAAATCTCCAATCGGATTCGAATTAGCAGCAGGCAAACGATGCGAAAAACCTGACTTCCCACTTTCTAACATTCTCTGGAAACGGCCTAATCTCACCGGCGACCACCAGGGCTTTGTTACACTGAAATTCATGTGGATAGCAATAATGAGGCAATAGTCTGTTCACGTGCTCCTAGTTTTTAGCCCAAGTTTACGTTCTTGATACTCGTGTTCCGATCATCTGTGCGCATTATTTGCTTCACTAGTACTACTCGACAGACAAGGAGGAAGGAAAGGTTACTGTCACCTGTCCTTATTTGTACATGATTTTCAGTAAAAAGCATATGTTCAAGTTACGACATTCTAACTAAAGGTAAAAATCAAAGAACAAGGGTGTGTTATTGTTCACGGGATTTAGAGTTGGAGAGCTGTCAAAGTAGAGAAAGCCAAGATGTCAGCAAATGGAAATTGTCAAATGATCACTTTGTTTGCCACATGCTAAAGGTCATTCTTTTTTCTTTTTACTTAAAAGCCTCACAATTAACTGACAAAGTCCGAGCTTTTCTGCCAATTCTATGTCTAATCCCATGAATGATGAATCATTACAACCTCACCCCGGAGCCACCTCGGGTATATTCCTCGGTTCTCACACCTTTCACAATACTAATCAATTGCAAAGTAACCTATTCCAGATAAGAGCTTATAAGATAAAGTCATTATGTAGATTATATATAGAAGTTATGCTGGTAATAAATTTCAACTTGTTCAACCTATATTGTTTTTTAAGGGAAAATTGATTAAGAAAAATTTTCTAAATAATGGTTGAAAGGTGACTTAGTGGATGAAGACATGATTGAGATTATTTAATTTTAATATGTAGTAATATTAACAATCCAGAGCTGTAATACTAGATTCATATTATCATATATGCTGTTGCTGGCGGTAATTTTCAAAGTGTACTGGTCATCATATTAATCGGTGAAACCAGACCTGTCGTGGCCTGTCTTGGACTGAGAAACGATGGGACCGCTCTCAAGTGACACATTAGGTGATTACCAATTATGAGAAATCATGAAATGCTTAATACTTTCCAAGGAGGAAACTGGAAATGACTCATGATTCTGATTATGTATATATGTCAATCAGGAGAGCCATCATGTGGCAAGAAATGGGTTACCGTAAGAACTTGTCCGTCTGAGTTGTTATTGGAATAGAATAAATTCATTATTCCTCAACCCTGAAACTGCCTTGACTTTCACTGGAAGTATTGGTTCTCTTACTACTGTAAGTAGTGTAGAGAATCATCATTATCAGGCTTATATCGACCTGAAAGTAGTGATGTTAGTCTCATTGAACAGAAATCAGATTGGCTGGCATGGAGATCAAGTCCAAAAGGGAGGAAGAAAAAGAAAAAGCAAAAGCAACCTGATTAATGGAAAATTTTAAGTTTCAAGAGATCTAAATTGCAACAATTTTGGGAAAGGAGAAAAAAAGAAGGGAGGAAAGGAGCAAAATTTTGAAAGAAAGTTAGGGAAAATTAGCCCCTAAGAAATTAGGCAAGGGAAAAAAAGGACTGACTGGCTAAACGATTTTGGGCGCTAAAATTGCTCCTACTAAATGAGCTGCCTGAAATCAGGGCCCACGTGTTGGTGAATCAAGTAATCATCGGCGTTCGATACATCGAACATCATGGTGGTCTCAAGAAACTGTTGCTGCTGGGCCCTCATCATCTCCTTTTGACGCCGGAGTTCAAGCACCTTACGGTGCGAGTTCGAGTGTTTTGTAAGCACAAAAGTTGGACTCGCTGCCGGTCGGTACTCTGGCACCAGCCGACCCGACTTGTATCTCACCCCACAGGCGTTGCACAGCGTCTTTGGCCCCATGGGACCCGTCCTCCATTGCGGCGTCTTGTCGGTGGCGCAATGTAGGCACTTCCGCCCTTCAACGCCGCCCTCGCCACCGCTACGTTTTTTGGGTGCCCCCGTTTTCAGGGTCTTAGGCTGCTGATGAGGAGGAGGCCCCACAACGACGCCGTTATCCTGCTCCGACGATGCTGAGGTTGCTGGGGAGAGGAGTAGGAGCCGGGACGCCCAGTTGCATGGGGCTGCTCGCGAACGCTTGCTACGGGCCTTGGCGGGGACCGACATGTCGACATGGAATATTGGGCTGTTGTTGCCCACTGTGGCGGAGGCGCTGCCTATGATGTTTTTGCTGTTGATACAGTCCGGTTGGAAACTTGGTGTTTCGGAAGAATCTCCTGCTCCTCGAGCTTTCATGCCGGATAAAAGCTGGAGCTTCTGCAAGTCCTCGCTGGAGAATGATTCCTCCACGAAATTGGACAACCATTCAAGCTCAGCCAAATCCTCGTACTGTCTCGTCAGAAAGATATTCCATAATCAGAAATGAAATTGCTAAATAATGATCCTTTTGACACTAATTAAATTACAACGCTCATACTGTTCATTTGAATGAAATGTCGGGTTTGTTTGTCAAACATGTGAAGTTCCAGAATGAAACAGTGGACATGAATGAAGTGTCCCAACTAGTACTATCAGGAAATTGTCATGCAGCACATAGTGTTTATTGCCATGAAAAGCGTTATACGAACATGAATGAAATTAATTCTTGTCTTAGATCGTTATCTCATCTCTCTGTTTCTTTCTCTTTTTCTAGTTATACGAAATATAGAAGTTTTCTTGGAAACCTGCCGCCAGAACTCAGAAAACGGAAATTTATACTTAGTGGTCATGAACATCAAACCAATATACATGGATTGGCGTTATAAGCATCATAGGACAATTATTAGAAGCTCTCTGTATCAACTATCATGCATGCGTGATGTATGGGAATTACCGGGACGGAAAGGTCGCCGCAGAAGTGAGCGTCGGTAAAATTGCGGGACCCAATATCGCAATTAAAGCTGGGCTCGCATCCCGAGAACGTGGAGGAATTGCAGCTATCCACAACAGTAACAGTGGAGGAGTCTGTGGCTGTACTCTCAAAGGCAGCACAACCACCGCCACCACTAGCTTCAGTAACGACGGCGTCTTCATTGGAGAAGTCTAAGAGGTCCTCCACGATGAAATGGTCGCCCCCTGCCCCTCCGCCACTGGGCTTAGGCTCAAAAGAATGGTGCTTTTCGTTTGGGAATTCGGCTGTCTGATGTTGATAGAATTCAGGAGCTTCCATAGTCTGTTATGGATTTGTTTTTGTTTGTTGGAAGAAAATGAGGTTAAGAGTTAAGATAGAGAGTGGAGTGAGGAAAAATGTGTAATGGTGAGGTTTTACACGCGACAGTCGGACAAACTAAAATGGAGGATTTTGACGAGGAAAATAAATAAAAAGTAGAGAGTAGCTGAAATAAGAAAATTTAAGAAAAAAACATTAAAAAGAAAATCCCCTTCAAAGTGACCTTGATGCCCTTTTCCTTACCCGAGACTCAGTTTAACAGTTTTATCCTCCGTAAATTCTAAACTATATTCTGCTGAAAATATATAATATAGGCTTTGAATTTCACCGATTATTTGTTTTTTTAGTCTTATTTATGGCTAAATTATAAGATTTAGGGGTGCCATATCAATTGTGTAGGTGCAAAAGCAATATACTATTTGATTAATGGTGTTATGAAATGGACATATGGAATACAACAATGTTAGAGAATTATATATGCGACGGTTGACGGAGTTGGGGTTGTAACTATGAGAGGACTGTAGCGTCTAGCGTGGGAGGGTAAAAGAGTGAAGCGACGGAGTAAATATGGGAAGGGAAGATGGATAAAAAGGTAATTGAAGTTTAAAATAAGAAAAGAAATGGGGTTCCAAATTCAACCCCTTAGGAATCGATCTAGCCAAGATTGTCGCTGAGGGGTGTGTGTGCAAATGTATTAGCGTCCAAGTTTACAGCCCCGACTCATATGCTTGCTTTTCTTTTTTTCTTTTTCCTTTTTATTTATTTCCTCGGGAGACGGACTGGGCGCACAGACTTCTTTTCTTTTTAAAACATGTTTTGTTGTTTGCTTCTCTGACCTGCCATCGCTAATGCTAAATCGCTGGGTTTAATTTTCAAACACCACATGCAATCGCCACTATTACAGCTACTCATCTTCAGAGACCCTGCCATTTTGTTCCACTTCTACCCCTTTGCCACCTAAGATTAGCGAGCGAGTCTAGTGTGAATCGCTTGCCTTTGCTCTTGCTACTTCTTCTCCCACCCATTCAATGCTTTATGGCTACTTCCACGTTCAACTTCTAAACTATTACTACTTAATATGTACATGGTCTGTCTTTATAATATGACTCTCAAAACATAACCTATCCAGTAGTAGAGAAACTTTTTTTTTCAAGTCTTAGACATCTCAGACCACATTTTGCTCATCACATGGATTTCATGCATATTGTTTTATTACTTCATCGTCTTGTTTGAGATGTCAGATATACGCAGCCAAAAGCTCAAATAAAACTTGGTCTACGGAGGATAAGCTTCAATTTACAATATATATATATAGATGATTCATGATCATGCAAGTTAACTTATGACTCAGAGTGGAAAATCATTCTCCTTGGTTTTTCAATACTGAACCGACGCGTCTTGATTATTTAAAATTATTCGCTGTGAATAAGTATTTTAGATAAGAGTGATTAATTGCACTTGCCAACTATACTAAACGATACTTGTGATGTTGAGTATAAGCAAAATTTCCATGTTTTGTAAAGTTATTTTCTCTTATAACGAATAAATCAAAATTAGTACTATTCATAAATAACAACTATAAACTAAACCTATAAGCCTGTTTGGTTGGCGGGAAAGTAAAGTGAATTTGGAATATATATGATTCTTTGGAAAATAAATCTATGGAAAGTAAAGATATTCACATGTTTGGATACTTATAAGAATTCTAATAGAAAAGTTGGGTGGA
>JANZLF010000008.1:21371283-21392453 GCA_026546835.1 Erythroxylum foetidum
GAGGGCGTTGAGGGGTGTAAGTCTCCGATAACTGGAACAGCTACGTAGTGATACACACTTCCAATCCGACTTGGTTAAGTCGGTGTCTTCAACCAATGAGTGGTTTAGTTGTAAAGCGTTAATCTAGTGAGGATTAACAGACAAAGTTCATAGTTTCCGTTTGTATTTCCTGTGTCTACCTTATAATGGACCATAGGGCTTACGATGGTCTTTATTAATTAATTCAATTACTTTTAAAAAATGACATTGCAATGCATATAAAACAATATATTACTATCTATATAAAAAATAATGATTGAAACGCATTTATAATTAATTAGAAAGCATCCCACGATATTATTCAGCACTTAATTATAATTTGTCATATGATTCATTACACATATCCCAACTACTTTTCTATTTGACAAGCAAAATATGTAGACAACATAACCGAGTCAACGATTTACGAGTAAGGATAAGGATACAACATAAGCGATAACGACGACTTACTTACGTTCCGAACACCAGATGTCACGTATATTAAGAAAATTACTTCCCTAACCTTATTTTCTGCTGGACATCGACTTTTTTCATTTATCTCAGCTCAGACTTGGTCTCTAAATCTTCATCCACCACAGACACCAGGTAAATGTTATCTGAATTCCTCACCGAGCAATTGGCACGAATTTCACCTTTCGTTCCCGTCAATACGCTCAGCTGCCCCATTTTGGTCATGGCAACCACAAACTTCTCAAAGAACAACGATTCATTGACAGCAAAGTTGGTGACAATGTCCTTGGTCCTAGCATCCATGTATAAATCTTGGTCTGAGACGAAAAGCCCCTGGCGGTTCATAAGATTAACATAGTATTTGTTGTCAAAGATGTTAGGTGTCCGAATATCCAAAACAGTAGTGTTGGTGGAATTGTTAGTGGGGCATATTGTCTTGAGGTCGTCGGCCAAGGTTTGGTCCAAGGTAGGATCTTGTGTTGGGTAAAGTCTGTCGGTGAAGGAAGGGCAGTGGCTTATGCCGATTGTGTGTCCACCGGAGAGGGCTACAACATCCGTGGCATCCAAATTCTTTTGGGCCAGAGCATTGAGGAGGAATGTTGTATTGGAGCTGGGTGGTGGCAGGTTGGCCAAAGTTGCATTTTGAGTAGCAAAATTCAACCCATCTCTTCTTCCCAGAGGTACGCCATATTCAGGACCACCCGACTGAAAAATTTTTATAGAAACCACATTTGTTAGACTTAACTATCAATGCAATACCATGTTTTATTTGTAGATTTCACATAAATCAGACTCCTGAACTAAAAAGCAGTCACTCTACACATTTAACGATTGCAACAAAAGTGGTGTGTTTTGGTTAATCTAATCTATTTCAGAGCAACGAATTTTTAGAAAAAATTTCCTTGCTCATTACGTCACCTTTATTGATTTATTCGTATCAAGAGAGATAAAGAAAGTATCGGCGTCATCCTAATCCTACATTTTCAGAATTCAAATAATGAAATTAAAGTTTTAATTATTGATATATCTAAAGTGATTTATTTTAAAACCAAATTGAAACCACAAAGGGTACTTTTAAAATATGGTCACATTACAACTGATGTTTAACATTAAAAAACAAACAGAACTAACATGTTATAGATAATGGAAAAATCAGACGCCGAATATCAGGTTTTAGCCTTTAGGTGGTTGTAATCTAGATAAGAACAATACCATTGTCACGTAAAAAATGACTTACCAAGTAAACTGAATCACGAGCGGCGATGGCAACAATGTCCGAGCAAGAGACGACACGACCACATTCGCTGTGAACAAGTTCGCGAAGGTCATTCACGATCTCAAATGCCCTTTTCCTCAAGCTCAAGTTGGGAGGAGCTTGCTGCTCACTAGGCCCACATGCTGATCCATCAAGCAGTACCGAAGCATCGCATCCCTACAAGTTGAAAGTTCTTGCATAAATGCCTAGTTGTTCGTCTTCATATATTGAAAAACGGAAAACAAAACAACACGTTCATATGTATAATAAGAGCTGATTAGAATCATCATGTCGTAAACAGAAAAAGAGCCCTTACTATTTTAAACACAAACAAAGAAAACTTACTGCCAGATACAGATTTGCTAACTATGTTTTCGTTTTTGTTTTTAAACAACAAGAAACTCTTAAATAATTATGAACGGAACAAACATAAACTTAAAGAGGTATCAAAATCTTAGATGGGTTTGTGATATATACCTGAACAAAGCAATCATGGAAGTGAAGACGAAGCAAGCCAGCAGCCTGCTCAATGTCCCGCTTGAAGACCTTTTTGAGATGCTTTCTGATAATGGATTCAACTTTAGGACATGTAGACTGGTAGAACTTCCGAGACAGGCCCTTTGACAGTGGAGCAGAGGCATGTGCCTCCAAAACACAAAGCAAGGGAGAGATCAAAAGAGCTTGAACCAGAAGCAGGAAGGTTAAAGACTTAACTCTAGCCATGACTGTTAGTTGTGTCCGAAAGATAAACGAAGCTACTGACTTTATAGCCTAACAAAGTCATCTTCTATGGCCTTTAGGTTGAATAGTCAAAGCTTCGTACCCCCAACCAAGATTGAACAGAAAAGAATTATTGCCAAATGTACTTAGGTATTTGGATACAAAACTAACGAATCCTAAGATATCCCTACAAACTAGTTTACCAAGTACAGAGATTATTCCAATTTCCACAATAGTCTACAACTGACAAATTGTAGACTATTGGAACTTTAAACAACTTAGTATATCAAAATAGTAACATTTACATTTCAGCATAATGTGAGCTGTATATTTGTTATGCTGATTTAAGTTGCTTTAACCTATATAAAGCAACCAGTGTAACTCAATCTATTGTTTTAATACACAAATGGCATCTCCATTTTAATCATACATTTATAACAGTACTTCTGTTTTTGTTTTTAAATCGATACAAGCATAGAACATCAAAAATATGAGAGAGTTATTATTAACAGCTCAATATATAAAGTAATACAACTGAAATAAAATACCAGTACTTCGATTAAATAACACGTTCAAAGCTCAATTTTTTAAACAAACTCATTGCCTGCAATTAAGTGGAAGTCTTGATGATAAATTATTCAAAATAAAACACCAACAGAAGAGCTTGTCGTCTTGCTACACTTTAATGACTAATTCTACTAATAAACCAATCCTCTCAATTAGCTAATCTACGGCCCTTGCTGATCATAATTTGTCGAATCTAATTGATAGTTTCATCTAGCCATTCTTCCATATTCCTACTTGTCTTTCACTTTTAAATTATCTAGATCAACTAAACCATTTCTCCTTAATTAGAAACCAAGAATTTGTAGTAGTTGTACATGTACAGATCAACAAAATGTCATATATAATTAGCCTCAGTCAAACTCCATTACAACTAACAGTCAATGACAATGCTCTTCTTCAATCAAACAAGCCATTATTCGTGGATGGCAAAAACAATAGGTTCATGATAGTAGATCAGAACATAAAAGGGAATACCTGTGAAAGCAAACGGAAGCAATTTTTTGCAGATATATGTCTCTGTCTCGGAATCAATCAAATGCCTTATGCAACCTAAACACAAACGAAGACAAAAGTTAGATATTTCAAAAGGAAATCAGAAACGAACATGAAAAAAATCCCAGCAATAGTTTAGCAAATACACACCGCAAAAGCTCTCGGTAATGTGGTAAAAGAAACAAATTTCCCATACACCCAAAAATAAAAGAAGACAAAGGACAAAAGGAAATCAGAAACGAACATGCAAAAATCCCAACAATAGTTTACCAAATACACACCACAAAAGCTCTCGGTAATGTGGTGACAAAAAAAAATTTCCCATACACCCAACAACAAAAGAAGACAAAGGACAAAATCCACACTGCCCATTCAAGAGAACAAATCGCAAAAGACAGAACTGAGAAGGAGGAGCAAATTTGCGTGCCCAGACAAATGTAGATCTAAACGGGGAGAGCGACATTTTCGAGCGAATGAAATTGACTAACCTCGCGAACCTCTTCGGGAAGACTCCTCCACCCTGCGACAGAGATCGGTGCCAAGCGTGCGACAGAGGAGAGAAGGGCGTGGGATAGACAGAAGGGGTAACTTGGTTACGTACTTCTATGTTTTTCATACAAAGACAGAGACAATGTTGTTGTCTTTCGTTTTTCAAGTAGACAGGATTAGTATGTCTCTGTCTACCGAAGACAGATGACAACAAATTAGAAACATCAACCAAACACATGTGGATGACATGATTATTTTGTTTTGTTACCTGTCCCCATATACGGTGACAGCAACCATACGGAGGGTTAAGGCCAAAGCTTGAGGAACAACAGGATGCACCTTTATAGTAATTAAATTAGAAAAAGCTTCAATAAAGTTGCCATTTTCATCCCATAAAATAGCAACCAAACTTGTGCTTGATACTTCCGAGAAAATTGTAGCGACAACATTACATTTCAATCAAGAAGGGGCGGGTTTCTTCCATTGTCGTTAAGGTGGGACAACAAGAGCTCTAGTGAAACTTTCCCCAAGGCAACACGAGTTTGGTTCCAAGAGGTAATATAGTTATCTCCCAAAGAAATCACATTAGTGCAAGAAATATATTTTTGTTGCCAAATAAAAACATTTCTATGGTACCATAAGCTTCATAAGATTTTTAAATATACCTTTTTGAGTCAAAGTCAAGTTCTTTGATACTTTATTTGCTCTCTAATCATCTGGGTGTTAGTACTTTTCTACAATTCTTTGATGCTTTATTATTCTCTCATTTGAGTATTGGTACTTTTGTACAAACAAAAAGATAATATATTTCGATATATTTTAGTTTTAAAACATATTTTATTTCTAAAAGTTGAGTTATATATTATATTATATTATTTATATATTTATTGAAATTTTACATAATTATTTAATAAGTCAGTTTTACTTATTTACTCTCTAACCTGCATCAATCTTTTCTTGTCACATCTACATATAGGTCTATCGAATCTATCTACTATATAAGGATAAGGTTATATATTATTAAATCTTCTTAGACTTCACTTTATTGCAGAACTTTAAATTAAATATAAGGATGACATTTTATTACATTCATCTTTTAAACAATATTTAACTGCGTTAGAAACAATATTACGTTCATCTTTTTTTTTTTTGAAATATATTACGTTCATCTTTTAAACAATATTTAACTGCGTTAGAAACAATATTACATTCATCTATTACATTCATCTTTTAACTGCAACCTTAATTTTATGATATTTGCTTCTCTTCAAATTAAAGACGGTAGGGTGGGAGCTGGGCAACTGCTACAAATCCAGAAAAAGTCGCAAAAGACAATGGAGAAGAAAAATGGATCAGTAGTAGAATGCTTTTATATGGTGGTTTCAGAGGCGTACTATCTTCTCCATTTCCTCGCTTTCTTCTCTTATTTTGGCGTTCGCAGCTCCACTTCTCAACTCCTCTCTCCTCCTTTCTCCCACCATCTCCTTTTGAGGGTCATTTCTTCTTCTTCCATTTATTTTATTTGTATCTTTTGCTGCCTGCCGAAGAGAGAAGAAATTAGTTCTGCTAACATTTCTTTTCCTTTACAGGAGATTCAGGCAATCCTTGCGTTTGCTTTCTTAACTGCTTATAAGGTGCGATCTGTTGCTTCAAATTTTCATAGAATCTCTTGCTGGTTTGATGGCCCATATTAAATTGGAAATTGGATTTGTTTTCTCATCTTGTTTCTTCGCTTGCAAAAACAGATAGTGACAGAGGAAACGTGGGAGGCTTTTATCGCTGATACGCTATTTTTCGCTAAGGTACTTTCTTTGTTTATCAGTGTTTTGAGGAAATTATGCTCAGTTCAGTAATGCACTTTCTGCAATATAAAGAACAGTGGAATATCATGGCATTCCGCCTAAAGGAGTTGTTCCTTGCTGACAATGAAGGATAAACAGTAACCCACTGTCTTTCGTGTTCTCCATATGACACGGTGCTTTGCTTTTATACACTCCGTCCTCTGTTGTATTATTATCGTATCTTGACTTGGCTTGTCTCGTTTTGTTGCTTTTCAGATTTTACTTGTTGCCATTTCTTTGATAATAGATTACCACTTGGCTATATGGTACACGGTAGTTTTTTCAGGTAATATATTTATCATTTTTTCTAGTCCATTTTAGCAATTGGGAAAAGTTCTTTTAAGTGAAGCTATGCTGAAATGATTATAACGTAAATGGGCCATCCGCTCCAATTTTGATGAGAACTCCTGCAATTCATAGACACTGATTTTATTGTCAGCTCTTTGATTGTGTCATCTTTCCAATTGCAGTTATTTATATATTGACACAGCAGCCTGCCTTTCAAAAACTAGGTATGAGGAGAACTGTGATGAATCCTGTGTTGTATACTAGTCAAGAATATCATATTATTTTCCTCTAATTGGGAGTCCAGGTACGGCTGCTAAATTAACACCACTTCAGTTGGAAACCTTGCTGACAGAAGGGAATAACTCAAGATTTTGGTTGGTTGGTTCCTCAAACTTCTTAGAATTTTCAGTTCAAACTCCACACAAGTAAAAGATAGTTGATATCTTGGTGATTTAAAAAACATTGGAATACTGTGCATGACTTATCATTTCTTTTGACATTGTAGTCCACTTTTGGTCCTTTTCCATTTGTGTTTCAGATCCCGCAACTTTATTTTGTTACTCCAATTCAACGGCTTGAGCAAAGGAAATTCTGTTAGATTAAATTGTTCAGAAGGCTTTGTCAGATACTTGAAGTATGATAGTGCTTTTAAGTACTTGTACTTAGCTGCTTAAAATGAAAATAAATACTTTTTATTTTTTATTTTTGTTAAAGATTAGATCAAATAATCTTTTTAGATATGATTATGTTAGTTAGGATTGATATTGTGCTTGATTATAAGAGATTATTATGTAAATTAGTTGCTCCTATACTACTATAAATATGTATCAAAACTCTGCATAATTTATGAGATAACAAATACATTTCTTCATAACATGGTATCTGTTGGATAATTATTTATCTTTATTTTTAGTTAAGTCTGTTAGCTTAGGAGATTATCTTCTAGGAGATAAGTTTATCTTCTAAAAGATAAGATAAGTTTATGCTATTTTCAAATCTAATAGTTAGTAGCATTAAATTAGGAAATACTCTTGTATAAATTCCCTTGAATCAAAGAAATAAAGTGCAATTTTAACCCCTTCCTAAAATCCTCTTGTTTTATGGTATCACAGCTATTGGTTCTGGTAGCCTAAAATCTGTATCATGGCTAGAGTTCAACCAACCCTTGACGAGTCTTCCACCACCCAAACCTCCTCCCAAAAACCTAGTTCTGTAACCCCTTCAGCCTAATCTTCATCTCCTTCTATTGATAATCTTTCGTTGCAAATCACGCAACATAAATTGAATGGAATGAATTTCCAAGAATGGTCTCAATCAATCATGCTAGTAATCAAAGGAAAAGGCAACGCTGGATATCTAACTGGGGCAATTCCTCAACCATAGGAAACAATAGTCACTTATGGTGCTTGGGATGTTGAGAATTCTATTGTTCTAGCTTGGCTTATCAATTCAATGGAGCCAAAAATAGGAAGAATCTATCTATTCGGAAAAACTGCAAGAGAAATTTGGGAGGCTGTGCAAGAAGTATATTATGATTTCGAGAACACATCTCAATGTTTTGAAATCAGATCCATTTAGAAATACTCACCTAGGTAACATGTCTGTTATCGAGTATTATAATTTACTCACTGAATTATGGCAGGAGATGGACCTGTTTTATGTAATAAATTAGGATTGTCGTGCTAATGCTGAGAAATATGGAAAATTGTTGGAAAAGGAGAGTTTTTGATTTCTTGCAAGGACGGCTACTTGGTTTAAAGCCATTACCCTTAATCCGAGAGACATTTGTTGAGGTTTGTAAGGAAGAGAGTAGAAAAAAGGTCATGGTTACCTCTCCCACTTTTGAACAAATCTCTCAAGGTTCAGCTGTAGTGGCAAACTCTCGAAAGGGGTCTACTCAACAACCCCGAGAGCAGCAAACCAAGAACAAGCAGTGGTGTGACTACCAATACTGTGAATTATTCTAATACTCTATCTCTTACTACTAAATTGACCTCTATTCATCTATTCATTTCTTCAAAAGGCAGTCTATATGGAGCAACCATCTAGATTTGTTGCTCAGGGGGAAAATAGGAAAATTTGCTGTCTTTGAAAGTCTCTATACGGTTTAAAACAAAGTCCACATACTTGGTTTATGAAATTTAGTTTGGCAGTGGCAAAGTTTGGTATGAATATGCGCAACATCCTATAAACATTCTACATTTGGTATCACTCTTTTCGTTGTGTATATAGATAATATTGTTATTACCGAAAGTGATACGATGGACATTTCATCCTTGAAATCCTTCCTTCACAACAATTTCATACAAAAGATTTAGGGGCTTTGAAATATTTTCTAGGGGTAGAAGTGACAAGAAGCTAGAAAGGCATTCTCTTATCACAAAGGAAGTTTTGTACTTGATCTATTAACTAATACTGGAATTATGGTGGCTAAGTCATGCAATTCCAAATCTATAACTCTTCAAAGATCGAGAATTGTTTGAAGATCTTGAGAAATATAGGAGATTGGTTGGCAAATTGAATTATTTTACAATAACTCTCCTGATATTACATATTCTGTCAGTATTTTAAGACAATTTATGTCTTCTCATATCTTTCGTCATTGGGCCATTCTTGAAAAAATATTATGTTACCTTAAGGGGGCTTCTGGTCTAGAGATTTTATATAAAAATCATGGACATACTCATATTAACTGTTTCTCAGATGTTGATTAGGCAGACTTTAAGATTAATCAAAGATCAACTACTGATTGTTGTGTCTTCATTGGAGGAAACTTAGTCTCCTGGAAAAGTAAGAAGCAGCATGTTGTGTGTCCATATCGAGTTCAGCGTCTAAATATAGAGCTATGACACAAACATCATGTGGGATCATATGGATATACTAGCTCCTAATAGAAATTGGTTTAAAAACCACATTGCTAGCATAGTTGTAGTGTGATAATCAAGCAGCGCTACATATTACTTCTAATCTTGTGTTCCATAAATGAACTAAACATATTGAGATAGATTGTTGCTTTGTTCGTAAGAAAGTACAACAAAACTTGATTTCTATGGGATATGTCAAAACTGGAGAATAACTTAAGGGTATTCTCACAAAGGCTCTAACTGGAGCTCATGTGAATTATATTTTTAACAAGTTGGGAATGATTATTATTTATGCTCCAACATGAGTGGGAGGGTTACAATTATATCGAATAATCTATTTAGATATGATTATATCAATTAGGATTGATATTGTGCTTGATCGTAGGAGATTATGATGTAAATTAGTTGCTCCTATGCCACTATAAATACGTACCAAAACTTTGTATAATGAATGAGATACAAATTACCTTTATAACAGTAACAAATTAACTTTTCCCTGTTCACACATATTCTGTCAGGTGGAGTTTTGTGCTTCCTCATCATCTGCTTGTATACGGGCAAGTCGGTGCTTTCCTGAGCTTTCAATTACGTATGTCGATCTTTTCTTTGATGACATAGCTTGTTTATCTCTGTTGTACGTGGGATTGATTTTTAGATCAAATATAGTTTCCTTATTATAGGCATCCTCTAGTGTTTCAGATGTAGTAAATGATGAGTTACCTCAGATGTAGTAAATGATGAGTTACCTATCTCCTTTTCCAATCAAGTGAAGCATTATATGATACTTCCTGCTTGTATTTGCTGTCTTCTTTAGGGGCCTCTGTCGAGGTTAGAAAGAGTTGAACATGGGTTGGGGTGGAGGAAGGCTTCACTAATACAAACTATGTTTTATTTATATGTATTTTTGACTTTTGTTCATACTCAATTCTCTTTTGCAGATACTCACACAAGAACTTATCGTTTGGAATAGTTGATCTTGGACTGTTTCCAAATACTGCTGAAAATTTTGGAATCTCTCTTTTTGGTAATGGATTAACACACTGATTTGATTCTTTCCATTTCTTATGTATTTTGATGTATTTATAAGACTTTTTATAATTGTAGGGGGCATGGGCCAGCTTCCAACTTATATTTTGTTTGAAAATGCAACTGAAGTCACACGCTACCCAGAGTGGGATTTTGAAGCCAAAACTTCTCGTTCTCCTGTGTCCAAGGTACCTCCTATGGGCAAATGGTGCTTATAAATGAGCTGGGTCTAATTCTGATATTATCTTCTGCCAACTAAGTCCTCAACAGCTTTTCATATGCACTCTTAGCTACGAGTAGTACTTAAAAAATTATAGTAGTCAGTCATTTTGAGCGTCATGTTTATGTTGGCTAGCAATGAAGTAGATCAACGTGAATAATTTAGATGTGGGATGTCTCAAGTGCACCAATTTCTAAGCCTTGGTTTTGGATGAAACCATAATAACATTATCTTTGGGAAACATTCTCTCAACTATGGTGACTACTTCTTAAAACCAAAACATGACTCTGTGCCGTAACATATGTTTGTTAAAATTTTGTTCTGCTTATGTGTTAACGCACTTAACCTACGGAATATTGCCTTCCATTTTCTCGTTATTGTCCTGCAGAGACTCCTTTCCCGTCATTTCGAACTAGACAGGCTTCTTCTTGAATATGTAAACGGAAAATGATTGATTGAACTAGATTCTATGCTGCATCTTCCAAGGCTTCATTCCTCAATGTAAGAGTTGAGCTACAATTGTTAAGAGTTAATATCATGTTGAATAATGTTCATTGCTGACACTTATCTCTGAATTTATAATTTCATCAAATTATTGTTGCCCTTATTGATTTTTTTTTCATGTTTTTTTAGGATGGGATAAGGAAAAGGCTAATCAAAGTAGTCAATAGTACTTCAAAGCCAAACTTGATTTATGTTCTTCAACTTCAAGGTGAAAATGAGTATGGACCTTAGTTCATACAACAGTAGGCAATGACAAGATGCTCAAGGTTTTTGTTCATAGGATGGCTCGAAGGAGGTGCTAAATCTGAAGCAGCCCTGATTTGTGTATTTCATTAAAGAATCTCGCTAATGTATTCCTGTCCAGTAAAATCAGACACAAATTTCGCGGGTGCTTATCAGGGTGTTACGCATTGGTCGAATTATAGTTTGCAGGTCAGCATGGATTATAAGCAAAGTGAAATCCAAGTGAGTCTCGACTATTTCTTTTCCCTATAAAGTTTGCAGTTGGGACTAGTAGTTTGACACCTTAAATACTTAAAAATTGAAGTAAAAAAAAAACTATTATCTTCCTCATATTGCATAGCTCTTGGTGCGATACTGGAGACCAAACAGATCTACATTCAGCGTCAAAACATGACGAATTTTTGGAGTCACAAATTGGGCTTAAGAAAACCTTGACATATGTGTATGGAAAATGTGTCAAACATCCTCCCTGGGGTATGAAAAATGTGTGGGAAAATGTCAGCAAAAGAGAACAAGTCTTATAACAAAACTCAGAAACTGCGCAGAGCAATTCAAACCAAGTTAATTATCATTAACCATCTTTACATGTTTCTTTGTTAGCATATGACATACATTAATGTAATGTACTCATGCAAAAGACAAACACGAAGATAAATCAAATGAAGCTGAAGATCAAAACAATAGTAGAGTAAAACAACATTGAAGCAATCACTAGATTGAAACAAATCAAGAACAAAATTGACGAAGGCATGATAAAAGTGGAACCAAATATTAATAACGTGGTAATAAAATAGAGCAATAAATTTGTTAATCTTTAGTGACACGTAAGAGAGAACCCTTTTTTTCCATTTAAAAAGTAATTTAAAACTTACGTAAATGATATAACAATTGATACGTAATATAAATGATATAATAATTAATATATCGTGTTAATTGTAAATCCTCTTACACAAAAAGTAATGTAAATATTCACCTCTTAATCTATGTATCATCAACTTTATTAATTTTACATTTTGCAAAGATCAGGAATTTGTTAATTTCTTTATTTAAGCACAAAATTTGGCCACGCTATATATAAATGTGATCAAATTAAAAGTAAAAGTGCCCATATAGGAATATTTTTTTAACTATATAATGATTTACATAAAATATTATCAAATGATCCAATGATAAAATAAATCCATAAGGTAAAAATCCTAATCAATCTCTTGGAGAGCAACATCCATCTAAATCCCCCAAATATGTGGATCAGAAAATAAACAATAAAAATATCCATTAATTTTCACATCTATCTTTCCCTTTCGACGATACAAAAAGGATAAAAGAGAGCTTAAAACTACATAAACATGAAGGTGGATGAGATCGTCTAAGGAGGTAGTCAAGAAGCTCATCAAAATGGTCAACATAGTGATCTAAACATTTTGAAGCAAATCCAGTTCATCAAAAATATGTCTCAGCTCACTAAGAATGGATGTACTTCGTATGACCCTCTGGATTTCAGAAATCTCCGCTAATTGAGAAGCGACAAATATATATGGAGGTCACAGAGGTCTACCAGAGGGACCTCCTATGTGATCAGTTTTCTCATCATCAAAATGTAGCTTCTCAGAATGATTATGTGCTTAGTTAGGGCGGCATCCTAGTGAATTGGTGCCTTTGCTTCACTGTCATTTTCAACTGCAAGTTGATGTCTCTATCTAGGCCTAGTCATGCATCTATTTACTACCTTGAATCCTGTGGACTTGAGAGAGGAAGGATCAAGGAAGGAATCAAAGTAATACTTATCCACAGTAGAAACAATGCTAATTTCTCAAAGATAAATCCCAAGGTAATAGCAAAGGCAAAGTATGATTCTTCTTCTTGTCTTGAGCAAATTGAAATTTGTTGCGCAAAATCAAATGTCCTAAATAAATGTAGTCACCCATCGTAAGAGTGGACAAGAACCACAGATCATCAAATCCAATGTTGGTCTTCAATAAAAGATATGAAATTTAGCTTTATGAAGTGATGATAGAATTTAAAACTGAGAAGTCTGTAAAATTCTTGGGCTTAGGAACACAATAACTAGTAGAGGGTTGCTTGAGAAACATTTGGTCAAATAGTTTTAGTGAATGAATCACTCGTGAGTAGGGATGCCTAAAATACCATTGAGAATATGCAAAGCAAGCAAAATCTTGATATCATGGACTCAAAAAATGAACACTCTTAAAGTATCTTACATTTCATTCCTTATATTATAATAGAATAAACAAACATTAGTAGGAATAACCCTATACATCCTATACAAAATGGACTCCCAATCTTGGTTAATGAAATAACAAACCAAGTTAAATTGGCAAAAGTAATCTAGGACATCCATGCAAATAACCCTATTGACATGAATAGCTATAAAGTAGTAATAATCCTGAAACTTAGGTGACTTGAGACTAAGACATCGGTCCAAATTCTCAACTATTCACTTGGATTCGATAATCATATACCTAAGCCTGAAGCTCTCAAATTAGAACAAGTATTTTCCTTGGTTGTAGGCTTGATAAATGAATAAGAGGAAAAGGTTAAGGATCCTAAAGGCTTTAAAAACTGGAGTGAAGAGGGAATTGACGGTCTAGCCAACCTGTAAAAATAAAAAACTTCCAATATTTTTTTGAAACACCAACTCCATCGATCCTTTGTCAATCTCAAAGAAGAAAAAAAATAAAGCTTTAATTTAGTAAAAGAGTTTAAAGGTTATTCAAAGAGTTCAGGAAATATGCAACATTGGCTAAAAAGCTAAGTCAATCAAATTAGTACATGGTTAAAAAATAAGTAAATTTAATCATACAAAAGATCAATTAAACCATTAATTTTGTAACTATAATAGGTAAATAGGTTTAATTGAATAAAAACTAATGAATTATGAAATATCTCAAAATTTGAACTTATGCCTAAATCAAAAAAAAAAAATCCGAGAATGAATAAAAAAATTTGCTGACAATGATTTTTGTAAGACTTTATACATTATCCGGATAACGTTATACAACTATTAATTTCGTAAACATATACATAATTTTCAAAAAAATTAAAATGCAAAATTTTAACATATAAAAATATTCAAAATCCATCTTTATGCAAAATTGAACCTAACAGATGCAAGTAACTGTTTAAAAACCTTTAAAACAGCTTTAAATTAGATTATACAATCATCATATTTATGATAAAAGCTCATAATTTTCAAAAATGTGCAACTTTCCCAAATTTAAAACTTCAGAGCATTAAAAGCTCAACAATATGGTTGAAAAAGACTTAAAGATTTTCATCAAAGTTTATCTTAAACCCAATCATTTAAGAACATTCAAATATAACCCTAACATTTGATAAATGTTTAAAAAAGCCCTTAACAGAAAATTAATTGCTTCATTAAAAATTTGCAACATGTAATTTATAATTTTTGTTTTGAAATCCAATTCTATGTAGACAGTTTAAAGGTCATATAAGGACTGAGAAAGAGGTTTTAACCTAGTAGAGAACCCATCTTTCTTTTTCCTCTTCCATTTTCACAATTTCGTATAAGTTTTTGGAACTCATTCTACCCATCACCAACTTCAAAGAATAAACTTTTTCATATTGTTCCTTGTAATTTAGTATTCTTGACAAGTTACTTCTATATCTTAATGTGTTTGTTTTTAATTACATGAATGATTATGCATTCTTTCCAATAGGGGAACTTTAGACACCCTCAACATCTTCATCAGCTAAACAAAACATCCAACTAGCAACATTCTCCCTCTCCCTCTCCCTCTCTCTCTTTCCCTCTCTTCCTCTCTCATATTCATGTTCACTAAAACCTTCTCATTATTCATTTTTATGGATTTCTAATCCCAACCCATCGTCTTCATCATATAACCAACATTTCAAGCTCACCTTTTTAGATTAGATCCTTTCATATTAACCCATAAGATTCTATTGAAACCAAAATTATAAACTTTAACTGCAATTAAAAGAAGGATATGAGAAAAGTAAACAATTTTTATTGCATATTAATTACTTATCCATGATTGTAATATTGTATACCATGATAATATCCTAAAGTATGGACTGGGTAGTTGGGTTTGCTCTATTTTTACTTTGTTTATGTTATAGTCTGTGCTTGACAACATTGTTGTTGGTAACATAATAATTGAGAAATGTAACTTCGAGTGTGATGATAAATTTTGTTTTCTTTCCACCGAACATGCCGAGTTATGAAGTATACATGGAGGAAGATAGCAGGCTGGTGTTGATGAGGTGAGCTTAGACTAAAAGCAGAGATACATTTATTGGAATCTAAAGTTGACAACAAGGTTATGGCTAGGTTTTGGAAATACCCATTTGCTAGATTGATGCTCTTGATCTCTCATGAAATCGCCATCGATCTTGGGCAAATGCACGAGCTATTTATTGAGCTGAGGGATCACTTGAGAGTCAATATCACGAGGTATGCTTTGGTGTTTAAGTTTTATGTTCATTTTGTTCATTGTTATTTCCATTTTTTGTTCAGTTTTATCCTTTTTTCGAATTTTGTTGAAATCCATGGATTTCTAGGTTATTACTTCATCATTTTCTTGCTAAAGATTGTTGCTTTTTTCCTTTAAAAGTTTAACCTTTAGTTCTTTTCCATTTTTTCTTTTTCTTTTTTGGTTTGGTTTCCATTGTCATGGAAAGACCTTATCTGGTTTTGCATTTTCAAATAAACATATCTATGTGGAATTGGATTTCAAAATAAAAAAAAACATATAAAATATATGTTGGAAAATTTTAACAGAGAAATTAATTTTTTGTTAAGTTAATGTCTTTTTTAAAGGTTTATAAAATGTTGGGGTCATATTATAACATCATGAAACGATTAGGTTCAAATTAACTTTGATGAATACTTTTAGGTCTTTTTTGGCCCTTTTGCCTAAAATTTTTGACTTGATGCAATCAAAACAAAATTTCATGAAATTGAGAACATAAGTAGTTTATAAATTATGAAAATAATTCCAATAAAAATTCTGAAAAATAAAATTTATCAAAAATTACTAATTCAAAGAGTTATAATTTATTCAAATTGAAAATTATCAAATTAAGACTAGATGTTGACAAAAATAAATCTTGAAAGGTTGGTAAGCTTGTTTAAAATGGTTATTGTTGTCTGATGCTTGCTAGAGAAGGAGACCATTAATGAAACCAATCTTTATTGTAAGAAAATCCTAGAAGGCACTTAGAAACACAATGGAATCCAATAAGAAATGAAGGATTAAGTCAAAAAAAATAAGCCAAAAGCAAACTAAAAAACTACTATTGGACACTTGACAATATAAAGGGAAACAAGATTTTAGATACTTCTATAAGAACAAGAGTTAATGTATGGCAAATGGATGAGATATATGGAAATTATTAATTTAAAACTTTGAGCATTCAGTTTATCTAACATATATGTTTGGTTAGCTAAAAGAGTGACTCACAGATATGACATATACCATTTTGTTTGTTAAAGTCTTCTCCTTTTATCATCTGAAGGTGTTCTAAACAAAGCACTTAAACTTCTATAAACTAAATACAATTCAAGCAACATTGTTAGCCTTAAAGTACCCAAGAGGGGACAAACTGGGTAAACCAAACCAAAATATTTTCTAACAATTTATTGAGTACCTCAAAGAGAAAAAATAAACATGTTTGGTAATATAAATAATAATTGTAAATAGGTGAAAAACAATCACGAAAAGTTTTTTTGGAACTTGGTACATTGTGTTGCTAAACTACAAACTCCAAAATATGAAATATTGAAGTATTCTTAGTCTCTTCAAGCTAGCTAGTAGTCCCTTAGTCTCAAGTTTCTATCATCATCATCATCATCACACTCAGTCTGAAGTCCCGCAATGAAACGGGGTCTGGGGAGGTCTGATAGTACGCAGCCTTATTCCTACATAGTAGAGAGGCTGTTTCCAGTAGACCCACATGCAAATATGACAAAAAAAGTGATGCAGGTTAAATAGTAAATAAGTAAAAACTAGCACATTAAAAAAATTGTAACTAAAATTACAATAAATACATAAATAAATAATAAATATAAATAAAATATAACTCGACTTTTAAAAATAAAATATATTTTAAAACTAAAATATAACGAAATATAATATCTTTTTACTTGTAGAAAAGTATCAATACCTAGACGATAAGAGAGCAATAAAGCATCAAAGGACTCGACTTTAACTCGACATGTAGAAACACAAAACTAATGAAACCATAAGATCATTAAGCCTAAAAATTCAATATTGACATAAATCCAACAATATCAGATGCAAAGAGATCAACACAATTAAACCCAGAAAGCATTAAACACTAAATCAAACAAAGAAGCTTATATCAAAAGCAAAAAACCATAAAGAACATAAATTTCAGAAAACCTAAAAAAACCCAGAACACACCAAAGCAGAAGAGATTGATTAATCAAGAAACATACCTAAAAAAGGACGCTGCAGAGAAGGAAGAGAGCGAGAGCGTCAAAAAAGAAGGAAAGCAACGTTTACATACTCTTATTTAATCCTAAAAAGAACCGCCTGCTTACATACTGCTTATTCTCTCAACTAGTTTTCATAAATCCCAATAACAATATACCCAACTTCTCACAATGAATAAAAAAATTGCAATTCTGTATGAAAGTATTGAAAGAAAATTGCAAAAAGCCCATATCTTTATATTTCTTCTCTAAATAAGTCAAAGAGGAAATGGTTGTTGATATAGTCAAGAAGGAACTCAAAGCATCTAAAAAAAGAAATTCAAGTTGAATGTATTGAAATGAGAATCCCCTAAGGTACCAATGACAATGCAGCATACAAGCCTATCTACGGAAGTGTAACTCATCCTCAACATGCCAATCAAGCACTAGCACAAATGAATAAAAAATTCCTTTCACTAGTAAGCGATCCATTCAAAGAGCAAAGTATGAAAGATTACAAACAAACATTTTCACATATGATTGGCCACAATGAATCAGAATGAAAAAAAGTAAAAAAAAAATCACTAGAAACTTACGAGTTGTTGTGATTGACCTAGACGTTCCCACTCCACCAGCAACGTTTCCAAATCCCAATTTCCATATTGAATCTGCCAAAGAATGCAAAGAAAGCTTGCTCCTTTTATAACATGTAGATATAAATCTCAAGTGTCTATCCTATATGCCAAATAAACCAATACACAAAAATTATAACATGTAGATCACAATTCAATACAAGTGTAATATATTAATTTAGAGTGTACAAAAGAGAAAATTATGATCTTATAGCGGTTCAATCGTCCTTGAATTAGATCCACTCCACAAGCCTGTTTGATGCTTTTAAATCCACTATATCGTTTCTTCAGTGGGTAAAGCAAAAATTGCCCCAAGCCATCTTTTTCAAGGATTAGACAAAACGTATACAACTTTGGGTGTTTAGAAATCTCTTTAACACAACTATAGCCCTCACAATTGCATAAAAATGATGAAATTAAAATTAGGAGATCAAACTATGAATACTTGTATATGAAATTGGGAAAAATTATTTGGTTAACCATAAAATTTCAATTAAATGATGAATTGAAAAGCCCTAAATTTAACTATTTTGTTTGGTAAATTGCTAAACTTCTATCTTTTTTAGTAGAGATTACTTGATTAAAGCTTAGAGGACTTAGAGACTAAGGTGTAACTTGAAGTACTTAAAAGAAGCTTTATGAAAGTTATGAGGATAATTGAAGGATGTTAAGAGGTGATTATATGCTTAGAAATAAGTTGTGAAGGTTACTCGACAAGGAAGCATCAAATGGTGTAAGAAAAACATAATAATGTTCTTGGGATTACTTGATTAGATCTCGAGAGAGGGTAATCATAACTATTGAATATCTAGGGTTAAGTAGTATTAAATCAAGAAAGTGAAATAAAAAAAGGATAAAGGTAATTTCTAATTTTTATCATTGATCAATCAACCAATTATGTGCTGCTTATTTCCTTGTTTAATTATCAATTCTTTTATTTTTTTGTTTAACTTTAGGGATTTATCTTATTGTTTACCTTAAATAAAGTTTACAAAAGTTGTTGGTGACCACTCCAGTCCTTGTGGGATGATACTTTCTATGCTATAAGATATGATCTATATACTTACAGTAAAGACAATTTTTAATTTAAAACTTCAACATAAAAAATTCTTAATATTTCATACTAATATATGTATATTTAACTATAATTATACACTCATTTTTGACGTATTTTTCTTGATAATTTATAGTTTTGTTGTATATGTGGTATATAATTCTCTCCAAGTGCATTTATAGATCATAACTACCTTTATAGATGAAAAAGAGACAAATTTGGATGGAATTGTGACATAAAATGAAGATTTGAAACAAATTGAAGATACATAATCATGTATGTGGCCTTGTAATTCTCTGTAAATGTGTAAAGTCATGATTTTAGGTGTTTTTAGAGATATATGGTCACCTACATAAATGTGTAAGTGATCGTGTATGTCCTAGGATCCTTAATTTTTGCTATAAATTGATGTGAATGGAGGTAAATTGAAGAGAGTCGAATTTAGCAGCAGACTTGAGACATGAAACATCTAGAGAGGTGACAATTTTGATCCAGAGATGAGGAAAACATGAAGTTAACATCAAAAGAAATCCAATAGAAGCCTACATTAAATCCAAACTTAAAAGAAGAATCAATAGCATAGAAAGGGAGATTTAGAATTATAAGCTCTTTGTTTTCTATTAGTTTTTCTACATGTTTATATTTGATTTCATTTTCTATTATGAGTAACTAAACACTTTTTAGGGTCTAGGTGTGATGAACCCTAGTTTATGATACAATATGTCTTACTCTTTTATCTAATTCAATTATTTTGATTGATTTATTATGATTCAATTACATTTTTTTATGTTTGTTTTAATATATCAGAAATATTAGTGCATGATTTGATTTTATATAATTGAGATTGAGAACTCCTTTATATGAATAAATCTACTATAACTGAAAAGAATTGATTGTAAACATAGAGATAAGTTGACATAAATTCTATGAATTAGGGTTAAATCTAATAACGAAATTTAAATCGATAATGCAAACCTTAGAGTTTTAATTAGAAAGATTTCTTTTAATCAACCGATGGATTAGTTATTAGTAGTCTCGAGAGAGTTGTTAACATAAGATTGAAATTTCCGTGGTCTAATAATGAGAAAAATAATTGCATAATAAAAGGTTAATTATTTAATGATCTTTAGGGGGATTCATAACTTAAAAATTAATCTTTGATATTGTTTTTTTATGAGTAATTTCCATGGTATTCTGCGTTCATTATTGTTTCTAATTTTATTTTTTTAAGTTTTATTTTAATAAAAAAACCAAACATCCAATTTGTAGGTTAGATAATAGGAGAAGGGTAATTACTAATACTTACTATCTTCGTGGGATCGACTCGTACTTGTCTGTGCTAGCTACAGTTACAGCGTACTTGTCATTGTTTAAATTTTTAATACTATTGTGTTTTCATTTCATATATTAAATTTCCTTATTTGCATAGTTCATGAACAAAATTCGTTAAAAAATATTATTTTATATTTTTGTTTCTTATTCTTGTGATCTTACAAGTTAATTTTAAAAACCACATTTTCTGTTTTCTTGTTTTTCTTATAATTTAATTTTTGATTTCTTTTTTCCTTTTTATTAGGTCAAATTGGGTTCTATTGAATTCAATTTTTTGTTTATGATTTTTCTTATTTCTTGGTCTCTAGTATTGCTTTTGTTGTTTTGTTTTGTCCAAATTTGCTTCTTTTAGGAGTTTTTAACAAAAAAGAAATATTCAAATTAGCTTTCTTGATTTAAACTATCTAATTTACTTTAAAAAAACTTTACGCAAGAATGTAAGTTCTAATTTAAGTAAACTTTTGAGAGAAATACATAAGAAAGTGCTTTTGCTACTGATACAACTCACCAAGGCAATGGAGATTTGGCGCCAATGGGTCCAATTATAAGGTCACGCTCCAACAAGTTCAAAGCACAATTTCAGATTTATGTACAAGCTTTTGTTTCACAAGAACTTCAAGAAGTTTTGTTGATCAAGCTTAGGGAAGAGCTTAGGAAGACACCTAAGTGTGTGTGCACATTGGAGGCATCAAACCAAGAGGGCTAACACTTAGCCAAT
>JANZLF010000008.1:21395513-21413263 GCA_026546835.1 Erythroxylum foetidum
TAAATAAAGATAAGCTTATTTAAATTCAGTATGTATTTATGAATGTAGCATGAAAATTTAAAAGAAAAACAAATAGTCCATTCATATTAAATAAGTTTATCTTAAAAAAAAGAGGCGAGTAAAAAGGTATCCGATGGGGGTCAAACCTCCAACGAATACACATATAAAGGTGCCAAAAAATTCCCCACAAAAATAGGAGCGGATATGAAGGTGGAGGCGAGTTCATGGGCGGGCTAGCACTGAAAGAACGTCCTGCTCGGGGAGGAAAAAAGAAAGAAAGAAAGAAAGACTCAAGATCTTTAAAAAATGAACAGATTAATGGAATGAGGCGCACTAGATTTGCATATTGATGGTCCCCATGCACGAGATTTTTGGGTTGAATGGAGGAATATTGTCAGTTAACAGACAGCTTGCCTTTTTCAATGTCAAAAATACCAAAAAATGAAATAATACTAAAAAGTGAGAGGACCACCTTCCCCCATCCCCACCACCACTGACCACCCATCACCCTCTATTTCCCCGCCGCTTTGTGGGGTCCAGATCAATTGTTGTCGGCCCACGCCTCACTTCTCTCCCCACTCCCACTTTCCTCCTCACTCCCTCCCATTTACTTGTGCTTCGCGTGCCCTTCTTTTTCTTTTTGTAATCTACACTTTAAAAGCTCTCCTCCAATTTGATAAATTTCACAAAAATAAAAAAAAAAAAGAAAGAAGAAGATGATGATGATGATGTTATTCTAGTAGGAGGAGAGGAGGCAAATGTGGAGGAAGGATGGCATACAGATATACCTATCAGCATTTTGGTGCTTGGAGAGGGGAGCAAAGGGGGACAAAACCGACGACGTGTCACTCGGGTTTAGACTAGAGATAGCGGGCAAACGAGAAATTTTAGTCGTAATAAGGAGTGTCCGTTGCGTTGACGGAAACGCCCAGCCCAAGCACCGAATAACAAAAATTAAAATTTTAAGTATCAATCACAGAAAGAATTTAATAAGAACGTGATTTGAAAGAAACATTTTCGCCCATCAATCCAACAGAATGTCTTGTGCCTCCCGCTTGCTCGCTGGATAAGTGACACGCCGAAAGATTGAGACACGCGTTCTGTTGCTAGTGGCCCCACCCCCCGGCGTATGTACTGTTCTAATCACATATGCATAAATACGTATAATTGCTTAAACATGTTCCCTCTATCCAGTTAATTGCTTCGCTTCCCACTTCAACCATCTTGCAACTTACTTGATTCCAATATATTACTTTATTAGATTATACATAATAATTTATTTCTCTGCAAGTATGATTATTATATTAGTAATCACAACAAATAGCATATCTTAGATCAATAATCTTTTCCACGAAAATTAAAGAAAAAAATGATTGAATAAAAAAAGCATAGGAACTTTACACATTCAACTTAAAGTTACCATTTCATTGTTCACAACTGCACAAACAAAAGATAATGTGAATCAAACATTAAACATGAATGAAACATTTAAAAGCAAAAGATGAAAAGTTGGAGAAACTTTTACTAAGTCAAACCCGACACCATTCTGGTATAAGCGAATCCAATGCAAGCGAAGAGCAGGATTATTTTCCCCCCCCCCTATCTCACGCACCTGTCAAATTTTACACTTTTGCCCTCCATGTATGCCCAGTCCTGCGCGTTAGCAAGAACAGTATGAGGATTAAAGAGAGGAACACAAAGCACGACAAAGATAAGGGAATTTTGTTATTGGGTTAAAGAAATGGTGAACACCTGGACCTGGTTGGTTGAAGAGCACGTTGTAAAGCGAAGTGAGAGAGGGAGAAACCACTCACGCGTGCGGGGGCCACGGATTCTTTTTGGGACCCACATGAACTTCGTGGGACCACACACCTCGGGCATGGTCTGCTGGCGTCAAGCACACGCTACACCCATCACTTTCACATCTGTCATTCTTTTATTTGATGCTATAATAATAATAATAGTCAAAATTCAAAAGCAACATTATTTATATATTTATATATTTAAAAAAAGAGCTGGCACAAATTTCCGTGGAAGTAGCGAAAGTGGCGGGGTATGTTACTTCTTTTACCAGCCTATGCCATTTTCACCGCCGTTGACATTACTCAATTGAAAAGTAACTTTCTTGAGTTAGGCTATTGATGTTGCAATCCCATACGCCGGACCCACTAGAACTAGAAGAAATACGGAAATTCCTTGAGATTTTCCAGAGTTTGGTCTTCTTGTTAGAAGATCAGTACATGTACATCTGTCTTGCTTGTTCCAATTTTTGTATGTACCCACACTAAAAACATATCAATTACGTAAATAGTAGTATCTTCATTTCTAAAACCTGGAATTTAGGATGACGACGAGAATTTATTAATGAGGAAGGCAGCTAAGATACGTACTAGGGGCTTAGTGCCAATCTGTTCCAAGCCAAGATTATGAGTGGGTGAAAACTTGCACCCATTATCAAGTTAGTGGTTAAAGGAGGTGTACAAGATTGAGGGGTCTAATTAATTGTAAAGACGCGTGTTTGGAAGAGAAGTGCTTTTTCTTCTTTGTTTTCCGTCTTTGGACGCGGGACATTTAAGAAAACAAAAGATAAAAGCCCCACTGAGGTTGGTCTGCTGTTGCTAATTTTTAATCCCTATCGGCTATCACCCTTTTGGGATAAGTTTAGAAGAGGGTGGCTTTGAAACGAAATTATTGAAAAGACCTTGACCTGCAATTTCCATCGTCCTTTTCGTTGTATGGACTCAGGAAAGAGATTATCTTACTGATCACTTAAAGCTCTATTTCTTTGTTAAAACCCTAAAATGTGTTATAATTGACTTTTCGTAAAGTTTGTCACAGCGGGATGTAATTTATATCGCCTTTTTGGTTTTTTGTTAAAAATTGTAATGTCTATTTTCAAATATACATTAAATAAATTTTTCTAATTACTTTTTATTATATAATTTAAGTAAATTATTCAATAAATCAGTAATTCGCAATCTCGAGTCTTGATTAATCGAATATGCCCTCTTTTACCTAATGCCAGATGGATTTGGCATAAAAAGAGAGGAATTCACGGCGGCTTTTAGACGACTTCAGTCACGTCATTTCAACCTTGGACTTGTCCATGAGTGGTTTTCTGTCAAGGATTTAGCAAAATTGATGGTCTAAGAAGCTAAAGTCCGGTCAAAGTTCTGTATATTTTAATTTTTCTTATGTATCTCAAGAATATGGCTACGGCACATTAGGAAAATGGCCGACAAAGCATTGGAAAATACATTACAGATACCTTAATGCATCTCCAGTGGTACTATAGAACTTAACGTGTATGACCAAATTAAGCAACTCCTGATCAAACTTGCACATTATTGGAGTATGAGAGAAGAAAACAGAAGTAAATGATTTAGTTGGACACGGTGATGATGCTGGGTGGGGAAATATCTTGGAGGAGAATTCTTGTAATCCCTATAGTTTACGAGGTTATTACCGGAAAAAAGGAGATTCATGGATGTATAATGTGATGAGAGGAGTGGAGTGGAGATGATTATTATGAGAGAAGAAAGGTGACTATAATGAATGGGGCATTTATAGTTTTATAAATTAATAACTTAATATTAAACTTTATAATATATTGGATATTTATTTACACAATCTAGATCAATTCATAAACATAAAAATATTATTTTATAAATTTGTTTCATTCGTTTTAAAAATTGTTTGTAATAAGTATCTATACACAATGTAATGTTAAACTTATACATTTAATGATTTCAAATACATAAAAATAAAGTATTATGCAAAGTCAATAAAATATTAAAACATGTGATATGTTAAGTATGTAATTACAATTAATATAAACATTATATGCACGGATGAGGTTTGACATGTTGATACTCTTACAAAGATATAAAACATGTGTAGTTGTAGGACGTACATGCACATTCTTTTAATAGAATCTAAATTATAGTAATAATCAGTATTTGGATAGGTATATCACAATTCACACAAGCAAAGCGTACAATTTGAATAGGACAAAGTCTTAGCACAAACAAGTAAAGGGAATGCTTAGAAGTTCCGTTTTGAGCCAAAATAGTATATTCACAGTACGTAGTTGGGAATTAACGATGCATGTTGGAGAGCAGGAGACCGATCCAAGAGGCAGCAGCGCTTGCCTTTTAGTTGGTAGATTAGCCACAGTTATTCCCGGAGAGTACGGTATCAAACATAGCGTGGGGAAGGAGTATATTATGCAACATATTTCTCAACGTACAAAAAGCATTAATTAGCATTGCACTTGCGCGAAGAGGTCTCATTACCATCATCTTTGTTTCAACAATGGGCTACAAACTAGATCTGAGGATGGGAAAATGAAGAGCTCTCTCGTTTTACGCTTTATGTCCTCTTACTGCAAGCTTGAACACCCTGGAATTTCTTTCCATCTAAATGCCATAGGCCGTATGTGAAATATAGCATCTGGGCAGGATTCAGATGAACGGAAAATTATTCATGAGATGGGTATGGGGGGACCACAATAGATTGCAGTCATGAGATGCAACTGGAAAGGAGCAGAGGGAACATTTCTTTGAGTTTATTAAGTTGTCTTACTTTTTAGAGTGCTAACCAGAATATGAAGTTCTTGGAGACCGAGTCAAGATCCATTCTTTACTGTCGCAGAATAATTATGAAATTTTTCGTGATTTTATATTTTCTAAAAATTAAGATATATTTAATTATATAAATTATTTAACATGAATCATAATAAAACGAAAATTTAATTCATATCTTATTCTGAAATTTGATCTTTATTTTGTTGTATCCTTATAATCGTTTTCGAAACCAATCTGTCTCAACTGTCGTAGTTGCATAAGTGTTCGACCTTTAACGGTATACACAAAATAGATTGAGAAAACTCTGTAACTCATACAGAGAGAGTTAAGTATGAAATGCTAACTCAATAGAACTTAAGCTTATTTATAATAAGCTTTGAACGCTTTAGTAATTTAATTGAAATTAAATTCTAGTTTCAATTAATATATTGAATCTTATATGGACATATTTGGTATTTAATTAGAATTACAAATATAATTCTAATTAAATACCAAATATGCCCATATAAGATTCAATATATAATTCTAATTAAATACCAAATATGCCCATATAAGATTCAATATCTTATATTGATTCTTATTTATTAAATATTTCATATTTAATCATAAAGTTTCTCAAACTTTACAATCAAGCCTAACTTGATTAAATTAACTTTGTTTTTTTCAACCCATTATATACATGAGACCCATTAGGTTCTCAAATATGTTGACAATGATTACAAAATCTAATTTTAATTCATAATTAAAATTAGATAAATTAAAACTCCTTTTAATTAATCTTTAATTATCTAATTAAACAATTTATAATCATAGATCAAGATTGGAGTCTAACAACGCATCATGACCACTAAATATTTAAGAATATTAAAGTAATTTTGACTAATCTTTCCGTGTATAATTTTTTCATATAATTGAATCATTTCATCATACAATATTTCGATTAGACATAGAGCTTGGAGTTAATATATACTCTATTTTAAGTTTAATCATATTAGTTCTCTTCTATTAGCTATTGATTCAATTAATGATATTTGTAAACTATTTACAAAACGTTATTTAACCTTAGCCAAAGATTTTCCGAATCAATACTAATCGAGAATAACATAACATTCTCCCTAATTACTTTAGGATAATGAATCATATCTTAATTATTCAACTATCTCCATATAGTTCATACTACATCCAATGACTACCGATTAAATGACCTATGATTAAATAGATCATAAATAGTATCAAAACATAGCAATTTCTATACAAAATAACTTTGAAGACCTCAAGTCAAAGAATCACTTATACAATCATTACAATGAGAATTCTATAGACATACAAGTAATGTTTTAAATGAATTTCTCATATAAGATTTGTTCAGTGAACTTTTTCTTTAGCAAGCATCCATACATTTGTTTAAGTATTTCTATACTTTAACCTATAAGATCGATTACTTCCTTCATAAGGAAAAGCAAAACTCGTGATAGTCTTTTTTTTTTATTAATGTCCAATTTTAATAAAACAATGATTAAGAATATTTAGGAATAATACATAAATGTAATATGAATCTCATAATTATAATCTCATTATAATTTCATTTGCAATCTACAATTATCCCATAGACTTTATCATATACATCTAAAAACGTATAAGATAAAGAATATTTTTTAAATAATTTGCTACTAAATTACAACCAAAACGATTAGTTGTTGGGCATAAATCAATAAAAGCTACCTTTGGGAGAATGGAATATAGACCACACCATTTTGCTCAATGCAATTAATAGAGCTCTTCCCGAAACACTTCTCATGTTGATTTGTTACAAGAAAATTAGATTTTGCGAGCATTCTATGTAACTTCATCCTCAAGTCTATAAGCAAGGGGAGGAGTTGTCATAAGAGATCTAATGCTAGATAGAATTCTAATGTTGAGATAAGGCCAAAATCCATTCACCATCCCTTAGAATATATGTTTGCTAGGATGTTTTATTAATAGAATGAAATAAAATAAAATATTATTCGGATGTTTATTAATGGAATAGAATAAAATGTACTATTATTCCATTATTTATGAAGAGGGTCTATAATAGAATAGAATGTAATAAGAAATGAGGATTTCATATTACATCTCATTCCTTCGTAAGAGTTTATAATGAAATGTAAAATGATAAACAATATTCATTATATTACATTATAAATTCTTCTGCCAAACAACATTTAATTATATTATATTATAAATTATTCCATCATTTTCAAGTAACAATTTTCTTCCATCATTTCCAAGTAACAATTTTCTAACATTATATTTATTTCATTCCACTAAAATCTTACGTCCAACCAAATATAACTTTAGTATATCATAAGCTCTAAAATGAGAATTAATAAAGGATGCCACCGCTAAACCCATAGGTTAGTGGAGTTTTCATTGCCAATGACATGAAAAATAAAGCCCACCTTAAGTGATGTCTGAAATTTAGTACCTTCTTCTAGTTTCAATTTCAAGAATCAGGTGATTTAGCCTTGATGTTCCAGAAGTGATCTCCCTCGAGGATCAAGGTGTGTATCTATTTTATCCATATTGAAGAACACCCAAATTATTTTGTCCATCAGCATCGTGTTCCAAATCTTTTAAGGGTTTAACCACTGCTAGTGGTTTATAAACCTCACTCTGCTTTAAATGTAGCGATTAATCGCAGACCATAAGAAACTTCAAAATATTGTCGCTCAATTGATTTGATTGTTCTTGAACAGGGCATATGCAGAGCGATTCATTGAATATGAAAATTACTAAAATACAAATTTCATTAGTTACATTGAATACATTTTGCAACAAAAATAAAAGACACGCAAAATAAGGCAAGTCTCGTGTTAAATGAAAACAAACGAAGAAACATAAAATCTCTTCAATTTCTTATTTGATGTACGAATATAATTGAAAGCAAAGTTTGAAAGGAATACTTCACCATGAGCCATTTTAAAGTTTCTATTCATGAATATTCATGACAGATTCAAATGCACATAGATGTAAACAGGAGTACGGAATATAATTATAATGTTGTCTATAAACGAAAGAAATAAAAAACAGCTCCTATTCATGGTAATTTTAGCTCTAGCTTGTTGGCATTGTCAGATTATCCCTCATTCCATTGTTGGTAAAATTCTCTGAAAGGACGTTGACGTCCAACAGGGGAAAGTCGACGCGCTGCCGATGAGAGTCAGACTGAGGCAGTGCGGATATTGTTTTGTTTAAAATAAGTGGAAGAAGAAAAAAGAAAAACCAGCGAAAGCAACGGCAGTAACAATCGCATACACACACGCCCCTGTAATGTAACCCACAGTTAACGGATGTACATTAAACTAGAAAAACAATAAAACGAATTTTGATGCTGACAATTTATGAGGCTTTGATATGAATATGTTACATGAAATTTTAGTCTAATTTTATGATATTTTATTCTATTTTATAAATTTTAACTATTTATTTATATGTGAATTTCGTATTAATGAACATAAAATTTGTATAAATAAATAATTAAGATTTATAAGATAAAATAAAATATCATTAAAATTAAAGAGAAAATTCTATCCCGTAAAAGTTAGTACGGAATCACTTGTACAGTTTAGCCTGCTTCAAGTCTATCTCACTAATTTTTTTAACTACGTAGATCTTATATAAATATGTGATAAAAATCAATACATGAGGTTGAAATATGGTTACGCGACAGAAAATCTGTTACCGTGAAAGTGAAACCCAAGACAAAAACAGATAATAACAAAACTGCTTCTTCTGTTACATATTCTTGTCATGTCTGCTTTGATCAGTCCCTATACCCTCCCTTTTCCATTTCTAGCCCAACCCAAACATTCCTTTAAAAGACACACTTGTCTTAATTCACTCCCTCTCCTCCTCTGTAATAAGTTAGCAACCCAACAACTGCTCTCTTCTTCCACGCTAAACATGTCCCTCAGGCGTCCAGGCACTAAACTACTTCATTTATAGACAAAAGAAAAAGAAAGAGAGATACAGAGACCTGAGCTTTTTCAGCAACATATATATATGCGTGAAGGATAGATGAGGAAGCGTTGGTGCTTGCAAGTATATGCGAGTGAAAAAGTTGGAAGTACAGAAGCTTGATGTTGTTGTTGAAGCATAAACCTCGTAGTTTCCTTGTAGCTTTCTGCGTTTAAGGCAACGGGACGAGTGTGGGCCACGCACCCACAAGACGGTAGTCCATCTAAAACTAATATTCCTTAGGTACTGCTGATGACTGTACATGTAATCCCTCTTCTTCTTCTTCTTCTGCAATATTTCCTTTTAACTTCTACCTATTGGGACTTGGTACACTTTTAACATTTAACAGCTTCTAAGTCATTTCTTTTGGCGAAGATTTGATTGACAATTTTTTTTTAATTTTTAATTTTGGTTGGGGTTCTGTGATCATCTCAGGAAGGGAAGAGATGATGGCGGTGACTTCAACCTGCAAGGATGGGGGGAACAAGATGGCGGCGGCCATGGATAACGGCAAGTACGTGAGGTATACACCAGAGCAAGTGGAAGCTCTGGAGAGGCTTTACCATGAATGTCCAAAACCAAGCTCCATGCGCCGTCAACAGCTGATCAGGGAGTGCCCTATTCTCTCCAACATCGAACCCAAGCAGATCAAAGTCTGGTTCCAGAATAGAAGGTAATGATTTGTGTCTGAGTTATATATATATATAGGGAAGATCCAAACAGGTATGTATATTGAAACGTGAGTTGGCATTTCATGTTTTCAACATCCGTAATCGAGATCTCTTGGAAAGCTTTACTTTCCAGTAATACTGAGTTTGGGCTTTGTACAGATGTAGAGAGAAGCAGCGGAAAGAGGCATCGCGTCTTCAAGCTGTAAATAGGAAGTTGACGGCAATGAATAAATTGCTAATGGAGGAAAATGATAGATTGCAGAAACAGGTCTCGCAGTTGGTCTACGAGAATAGTTATTTCCGCCAACAGACACAAACTGTAAGTATCTCTTCTCTGTCTCAAAACAGCTGCAACTTCCTTATTAAAATCTAACGAAAACGAGAAGTCTCTTTGCAATCAAACTTATAAGAGAGCTTTGATTTGTGTAACAATTCTAAAAATGTGCGAGAGATTTCTTATTGTTTTTGGGCGAATTTGTCTTTGCAGGCGGCCCTTGCCACCACAGATACAAGTTGTGAATCGGTGGTGACGAGTGGTCAGCACCATCTGACTCCTCAGCATCCGCCAAGGGATGCTAGCCCTGCTGGGTTAGTGGAATCTTTTCTCGGCTTGTTTGGTCCTTTTCTGCTCGCCGTTTCTTTTAATGTCTCATTTACATAGTGCTTTTGTATGGTCTCTAGACTTTTGTCCATTGCAGAGGAGACTTTAACAGAGTTTCTTTCAAAGGCTACTGGAACTGCTGTGGAGTGGGTCCAAATGCCTGGGATGAAGGTTACTGCACACTTCACGTCCTCATTATTTATTTTTCTTGAAAAAAAAAACACTTCTTCTCTTTGTTACTTGTCATTATCTATGAAAACCAGTAAAAAAGAAAAATAATCAAAACACGTTGCTAGCTAAACTTCTAAGCAAAGTCTAAATCACATCGTACATTTCTCTTGGTCTTTTAGAGATGCCACTATCCCATTCTTTTGCATGCCAAGATATATCCTTTTCTTTTTCGTCCACTTGTCTTGGTAAAATCATGCTTTTGTTTTTTAAAAAATATTTCTTTAACATACTGAAAACAATGCCTAACAATCAAACACAATAGTTCTCATATAACGTTCACTAAAACACAACGCAGCTTAGTCATGGTTAATCTTTTTTCTTTTCACCTTTGTTTTGCCCAAAAAGAATTATCTTTTCAAGGAACATGGTAGAGGTATCTATTCCTCGTTTACTCAAGACAGTTGAAGTTGAGTTACAAATTAATGACTATTGTTTCTCACTCTTTCTTATCCATAGTGACACAATTTTATAGTCTTTACGTGATCAGACTCTTGCTTACCCGTGCAGCCTGGTCCGGATTCCATTGGAATCGTTGCTATTTCTCATGGTTGCACCGGTGTTGCAGCACGTGCATGCGGTCTTGTGGGTCTAGATCCTACAAGAGTACGTCCTTTTCCTGCTTGGTATTGAAGGGTCTCATACCTTAATATGGCTTCTAGTGTTAGAATGATCTTGGTAACGTATACTGCAGGTTGCCGAGATCCTCAAAGATCGACCATCATGGTTCCGTGATTGCCGAGGCGTGGATGTTTTGAATGCTATGTCCACAGGAAATGGTGGAACTATTGAATTGCTCTACATGCAGGTAGGTTTTAGAGCTTCTGGTTCTGCATTAGAATTGATCAATTCTGTCATTTGCCAACGATTATTTATGCCTTTTGGTTCAGCTTTATGCACCCACAACCTTGGCACCAGCTCGTGACTTCTGGTTATTGCGCTACACCTCTGTTTTGGAGGATGGCAGTCTTGTGGTAAGTAATTTTGTCATAGCACCTTTTTCACTTTTTCTGCTTTAAGTCTTGTAGTTGAAGGGCTAGTGCTCTTCTTTTTCACCTAGCCTTGCTAAGTCAGGGTCCTTAATCGGACTGCTAATTAGGTCTGCGAGAGGTCGCTTAATAATACTCAGAATGGTCCAAGTATGCCACCAACGCAGCATTTTGTGCGGGCAGAAATGCTACCAAGTGGATTCCTTATAAGACCTTGTGAAGGAGGGGGATCCATTATTCATATAGTGGATCACATGGACTTGGAGGTATGCCAATTTCTGTTCTGTAATTTGCCAAGCATGTTGATGGTATTGCTTGGAGAACTAACTGCTAAGCATGCCTATTACTTGAATGTAGCCTTGGAGTGTACCTGAGGTGTTGCGTCCGCTTTATGAGTCATCAACATTGCTTGCTCAGAAAACAACACTGGCGGTATGCTTGTTCTTTATCTGCATTTTTGGAAGCAATATGCATCCAAGATTTTATGGTTCAGAAGACAATTGGCATAACTTGCGTGGTTCACTTGGCATAACTTGCATGGTTCATTTGTTGTAATACGGGTGATATAAGCCTGTCACTATCTAAGCTATTAACCAACAAGATAGGGGGACAAAGTGGTATGCAAAATTATTGGCCTCTGATGTACTTTGCACGCAATGTAGGCTTTACGCCATCTGAGGCAGATTACACAGGAAGTTTTTCAGCCAAATGTCACTGGTTGGGGGAGAAGACCTGCAGCTCTACGTGCACTGAGTCAGAGACTGAGCAAGTAATTATCTTGGAGATATGATTACATATAGCATGAATATGGTGATATTTCAGCATATGACAAGCATTATTTGCAGGGGCTTCAATGAAGCCGTTAATGGCTTTACTGATGAGGGATGGTCTATGCTGGAAAATGATGGCGTTGATGATGTCACTGTCCTTGTAAACTCATCACCAAACAAAATGATGGGTTTAAACATTTCGTATGCCAGTGGATTCCCTTCTATGAATAATGCGGTGCTATGTGCAAAAGCATCCATGTTACTACAGGTAAGAATTTCAATATTTTTGCACATGCCAACAAATGGAAGAATTTGTAGGTACGACATAGCTATCCTACAAACGTTTTGATGCTGAGTATACATGTTTAACAGTGTGCAAGTCCTATGCTACATTGTGTGTATAAAATTCCTTTTCGGTCAATGTTCTTAATCATACATGAAATAAATTTGAGCTCAGTGAAGCACAGAGATTGTTGAAAATCAAGTCTAAGTTATTGTTCTGGGTTCTGTATATCTGGCCTACAAATGAACAATTGCAATGTGATTGGCTGTGAGAATGATAAAACTATAGTTTTGATGAATATTTAATTTAAAAGTATTGAGTTAGAAATTCCTAAGGTCAAAGTGAAAAAATCTGTAATTTTGAGTTCATGTTAATTGTATAATGATGCAAATACAAAGAAATCCTTTGCAAGTTTCATGTGACTAAGCCATCAAAGATGCTATTATCGGTTCAGCTTATGGACACAAACAGAGGCCATATGCAATGCAAATTTTCTGATGTTCATGATGCAAAGCATGTCCAAGTCCTCTCCCTTGATGTACTTTTGCTTTCTATGCGTTTAATTTACTCTATGTTTCACTCAAGCACATGGGTTTTCCTTTTTCTTTTTGTAGAATGTGCCGCCTGCAGTACTTCTCAGGTTCCTGCGTGAACATCGGTCAGAATGGTCGGATAGTGGTATTGATGCTTATGCAGCTGCTTCTGTTAGAGCAGGTCCTTGTAGCTTGCCGGTATCTCGAGCTGGAAATTTTGGGGGCCAGGTTATTCTTCCCCTGGCTCACACAATTGAGCATGAAGAGGTTAGTTGTTTAGTTCTGAATTCTGGTCACCATGTTTTTGTCATTCCTTTGCAGAAGTTTATTGGAGATGTCCTTGCAATTTGCTATAAATGCATGACTTTTTGACAAGACATGACTTTTCATTACCAGCTTATGGAGGTCATTAAGCTTGAAAATATGGGCTATCGAGAAGATATGATGGTCCCGGGTGACATTTTCCTCTTGCAAGTAAGAGTTCTTTTTTTTTCCCTTTATTATCTTTTGATTAAACTTTGTACTAAGCAACTTTCTATTTATTTTAAGTGGTTAATAACGTTGTTTCCTTTCCAGTTTCTGATATTCCAATTATCATTGACTCTCAGCTTTGTAGCGGAGTGGATGAAAATGCTGTTGGTACATCTGCTGAGCTCATTTTTGCACCTATTGATGCCTCCTTTTCTGACGATGCACCTATAATTCCTTCTGGTTTCCGTATCATTCCTCTTGATTCTAGAACTGTAAGCATTAATGGTCTAAGTACCATAAAGCTCTTCCATATCTTAGTTATTAATATTTCTTCTTCTGTGTAAAACTGTATGTTGGATCTCTGAATTTTCCAACATTAATTAATGCAGGATACTCCTAGTCCAAACCGAACACTTGATCTAGCCTCTTCTCTTGATGTTGGACCTATTGGCAGCAAATCATCTGATGATAATTCAACAGCTAAATCAAGATCCGTGATGACTATAGCATTCCAATTTGCATTTGAGATGCACCTTCAAGAAAATGTGGCATCCATGGCTCGGCAGTATGTTCGTAGTGTCATAGCCTCCGTTCAGAGGGTGGCATTGGCACTCTCCCCTTCTCGTATTGGTTCTAGTATTGGTTTTCATTCACCACCTGGCACTCCTGAAGCACAAATACTCGCTCGTTGGATATGTCAAAGCTACAGGTATATACCAGTTTTATTCCTTCTCGTGGCAGCGTGCACTCATAATTTCTTGGAAAATGAGAAGGAAACGAAATGACAATAATTTCTTGGAAAATATGAAGGAAAAGTAACGTTCATTGCCGAAAGTAATTTGAATGCTTGAACTTCTTTGTAGGTGTTGTCTAGGTGCAGAACTAATCAAAACTGAAGGAACTGAGTCCATCCTCAAAGCTCTTTGGCATCACTCTGATGCAGTTATGTGCTGCTCTTTGAAGGTATTTGGAGAGTAGTTTCATGCTTTGGATACACATGGTTTATATTTCTAGATATTCCTTAGTCTATTGGTTGATGTACATTGTTTTGTTCGAGTTGTTCTGATCTTGGTCTGGATGAAGAGAAGACATTGAAATAAGATATTTGTAGCTTTTTGAGCAGTTGGACGTTTCCAATAAATTTTGATGGATGGTCCACATGTTAATAATTAAGTTGTCTCCCCAGGAAGTTTTCCTAAAGCTTGGCTCCTGACAGTTGTATGCATTGTTCTTTAATTTCGTCCATTTGTGTGATTGTATCTTTGTTTGTTCTCAGATATCTCTGCTTTTTAAATTCTGCCTTTATCGCTTCATGGCATTTTCGTCATAATTTCTTACCACATTTTCATCATAATTTCTTGTAATGATCTATACAGGCTCTGCCGGTTTTCACATTTGCAAACCAGGCTGGACTTGACATGCTGGAGACAACTTTTGTTGCACTTCAAGACATCACCCTGGAGAAGATTTTTGATGATAATGGAAGGAAGACTTTGTGCTCAGAATTCCCTCAGATAATGCAGCAGGTATGGTCTGTGCAACTCATGATTGGGAGTTTGAATCTATCAGTTAAGTGAAGATTCTCCAACACAAGTATGGGGTTGGAGAAATATCTTAAAGAAATGTGGAGAAACATATCCTTACTTGACAAACAAATTAGTTTAACATCGTCTTTATGTTGTTTGTTCATGTTTCTTTCCCTGAAAATTTGCATATATTTGCTTTAAATGTTAATAAACAACTGAAACTATGAAGAAAATTGCGCAAATGGTGTTCGTCAGAGCAGTTTAAAAGCTTTTCCTGTTTTATCCTGGAAAATTGAGTTCCATTAGATTTTGAAGACTTCTTGGCAAATGGACTCACTTTTGGAGCTCATATTGCCTACAAAATAGTAGTTATAGATGATGATTTCATGTGATTTTGGATAAAAAGATCAAAGTGGATCTTGAGGGTTAATCTATCCCCTTCGCAGAAGTTTTTGCAGACATGCAGAAGCTTTACTGCCTCTACTAAAAGTATCTCCCGCATAGACTGTTGTCAGAAATATTTCTTGTCAAGTTTCTGAACTCGTCGGAGAAATTACTAATGATTTTACTGTCAATTGTTTCTGCATGAAGCTTCACCTTGTTTAGTCTCACAAAACTGTAATTTTATGTTGGCAGGGGTTTATGTGCCTTCAGGGTGGTATCTGCATGTCAAGTATGGGAAGGCCAATATCGTACGAAAGAGCAGTTGCATGGAAAGTTTTGAACGAAGAGGATGCAGCTTACTGCATTTGCTTCATGTTCATCAACTGGACTTTTGTATGACAGAAAACATTGAGGCCAACATTCACTGCCTTTCATCATGTCTACAACTTGATATAATAGTGTCCTTAAATGTCTAGGGCAGGTTTCATGTTACGTGGCCCATTTCTCTTTTAAGCTTTATTTATAAGTCGTCTCCCCCTTCCTCGATGCATGCCTTTTGTTCCAACTTCTTGATAATCTTAGAGGTCACATCACCGTTTTCTATGTCCATGCTGCCTCCTCTATAAGAATAGGTTTCGTTTACAAACATGGCCCGCCTGGAATTTCCTTTCCACCTCTCTCTCATGGCCTTTTGGTTGAGAAATGCTTCAATACTTTCTACGACAATTTTATTTATCCTTCAATCTACAAAAGAACAAATAGTTGCATAAACTAAAACTTCAGATATTTTATAATTAATTTTAATACTATCTTAAGGTTGAGTGATGGGTGGTCCTCTAGGTTGGTTTTTATTAAAATTACAAACCGAGTAATGGTTATTTATTTTAAGTCAGAATAAATAATATAAATATTTAAATTAAGTTATGCCAATTGAATTGAATTGAGCAGTTTGAACTGTTGTAAAAAAATTTGATAACATAAATATTTTGACATTTGGCATGGTAAAATTAATTTAATGTTGGCCGCAAAACATTTAAAATATAAGAATGAAAAAGCATTTTATATTACATTGAAAACAGTAATTTAGTTGACTTTATTTTGACAAAAAATATTAAAACATAAGATTATAATATTAGAAAACTAGTAAATTAAAAACCAATGTTATCTAAAGAAAAATTAGTTTAGTATAAAAAAAAGTAAATAAAAATACTACAAAATTTTCTATTTCTAAAAGGAAAAAGATTAATAGAATAAAAAGCAAAATATAGAGTTATTTATTTGAAATATAGGATTATCGTGGATTATCTTGAACAATAGTATTCCTAACATGTAGATTGCTTTTTTTTTTCATAATAAAAACTTATGTAAGAAAAATTAAAATAATAATAAGTTAATAATGCTAAAAACTAAATAAATGTTAACTTCTAATGATATAATTTTTGTTCAATTTGGGGTTGGGTTATACTAAAACCAAGATCAATTAAAATATTTATTTTCTAATTTTGAAAACTAAACTATTTTGTATCTTAAAAAAGCATTAATTTTGTCTTGGCAAGGCTACTACTAGTACGGAGAGGGTTAACTGTGCAACACTTTTTGTACTGATTAACAAGGATTATGAACTACTTAATTCCATTCCCATGCTTAGGCTGGATGAGGATAATAAGTGTATAGAGGATGTCTTCCCAATTTCTTATACATGGATGTCTGAATCAAGCTAATAGAAGCAATATTGAAAACTAGCATGGAGGTTTTTGAAAACTAGTGACTATACAAAACTCGTCGAATTAGAATATGATTTGGATCCAAATCTAGCTCCTATTAAGGATGCTGCTTAAACAAACATTAAGCCTAAAATAAATACAAAGGCTTTTCCCATAAACTCCTTTTTCAAATTGCCTTGATCAAGATCCTCCCTTTAATAAGAATGATTATTCTAGAGCTAGAGCATATGATGAATGTAGCACCCCACTTCTGCGCGACCCGAAACCCGACATTGACGGTGATATCCGAGTTCGGGCCCCCCCGAGGGTGGCGTACTAAAACACTCATTCAGTAGTTGGAACATTTTTTTATAACAATATATGCGGAAATCAATGCCCAAGTTGGGTTCTCATTCAATCATATACAAATTCATTATATACAATTTCCAATAGCTACTCGGGCCTATTTCTCAAATACAAATATACACTTCAGCACATAAATAAAGACATGCAATGCAGACGCGAACTGATCCCGACTCTTATCCTTCATTTGAATCCTGCAAATATACTCTCGTTGGCTTAACGAGGTATTCTTCTGATCCTGAAAAATAATTGCAAATTTTGGGTGAGTTTTACGAACTCAGTGAGTGACCATCATCGACGGCTCACTCATCACATATTACATAAGACACATATATTTCATAAATCACATTTCATTACACATTTTTCCAACATCGCACATGTTCATATCATTTCACATTCTATCACTGAACCAATCTTACTTTATTTCCTATATCACAATATTTCCCATGTTCATATCATGTCATTAACAACCATATTAAATCACATAAACGTTTTCAGTTATTTCACATTCAATATCATTTAATCATTTATGTCATGCATACTCAGTGTATATGAGACTCACTTTTCAATTGTTACTCTGTTGTGACCGAGTGCCTGAACTGTCCCATATAGGGCTCATTGATAACTGTCCCATGTAGGGCTC
>JANZLF010000008.1:21441870-21451939 GCA_026546835.1 Erythroxylum foetidum
AGCATATCTTGAACCATAGAGCTCTGATTGGGGTGGTTCTTGTTTCTAAATGAACTAGAGACTAAGAGCTACCATTACGAAGAAGTTTTGGGGGGATTTTGTGATTCCGTCGTGTGGGCTCGCCCTTGGGCTTGAGATATCATGCCAAGGAGGAATTTCTCCTTGATGGTTTCCAGGTTAAGGAACTTGGAAATTCGCATATGTTTCCGTCTACGGTCCGATCGTTGGGCTTCGGAATCGGGGTCCAACAAAAACAATTGAAAAAAATTCTTTGGATTCACAATGACAATGGATCAAACTCCAATACTTCATAAAATGGGATTGCAATGCCAAAAATGTAGCTTCAAGTGAAGCACTACTTATATTTTGGAGAAAGGTATTCCTTAATTGATTGATTGTCAACTTTGACCAATAAGAATTTTAGCCATTGTAAAAATTTTTTGGAACTTTGTTCTTGTAAAAAAATTTAATCATTTAAACAAATAAAAGGAGAGAAATTAATTTATCAAAAAAAATCAAAATCAAAATTAAAGAAAAGAGAAGAAGAAGCAAAAAGAGTGAAAGAAGGTTAAGACAATTTCTTCTAGGGGCGACGTGGTAAACAATAGCTTGTCATGTCTTAAAGTTGATAAGATAGGAAAAATTAAAACCTTTATATCAAGAAAAAGAAGAATAAAAACTATCTAGGTTAGAAATCGATGAACGTCGGTGTAAGAAAATCAAACATAAAAAAGAAGAATAATCTGTATAACAAATGAAGACCCTCCCTTTTCCTACGAGGGAAGAAAAACCTCTAAAAATCAATTTATGAAATGTTTATAATTTTTTATTCATAGGAGTTTGTGATCATCTATCATGATCTAGTTGGAAGGTTAATTTATAAGAAAGAGAGCTTGATCGAAGATTGACTAAATTAATGACTCAAACGGTGTCATACCTTACAATTAATATGATAATTTGACATCCTATCTTTTCTTTGGAATTCAATCATAGGGCATATGGTTCGAGTTAGCAATCCTAAAATTTAATTCAATTATTTTGAATATCATTTTTCATCTTTATTATTTGAAATGTTGCAAATGATACAAATTGTTGTTTATATAAGAATTGATCTTATATAAAAAACAAATTTGAATTAAATTTTGTACATTTGCTGAATGTTAGATTTTGAATTACATAGATGAGATTAGGAAAATGAAACACTTAAGAGAACTTGAGCAATTATAAAAGCCCAATGCTCCTCTTTCTACAATAGTATGTGCAAAAAAAGATTATCCCTTGTTATTATCAATAACATAGGTCAAAATGTAGTAGCCTATAAATTTATAATTATTGTTATTATGAATAACATAGGTCAAAATGTAGTAGCCTATAAATTTATAATTATTGTAATAATACTAATGTAATTGATTTTGTTCAAACATATAATATCGATGATTGTATATTAGTGATAGAAAATCCTTAATTTAGCAAAAGGATAAGTTGTGGAAGTGGTAGTATAATCTAATTCTCTCTCCTTAATATTTTTACATAAAGACTTCAGTTGCACCTTATTAACTCAAGAGTGGAGGGAAAAAGAGTAGACTTAAGCAAAAAAATAAGGATTTTTTTTTGAAGTTTTGAGTCAATTTGAGGGATCTTATCTCAGGTACACGAGAAGATCCTTTATGTGGAATAATAAACAAAGCGAGAAGTGGTTTATTAAGATGGTGAATACTAGTTGGGTATAAAAATTTTCTTATATTTATTTCCACTTTAACAATATTCTTATTGAGATCATACTTTAGTTAAGATACAAATTAGAGAACGCATAATTAAAAGAAATTCCATTTTAAATTTATCAATTTTTTGTTAATACCCCAAACTTTGATTAAGTGGTTTTAAGGCAAATAAGTTCTCTAGATTATGGTTTTAAAGCCTTTACATTCATTAAAAAAAGGAAAATTGAAGAGCTTAAAATTCTAAATAGAGGAAAATACAATAACATTGAGCTTTTGAAGAAATTTGAGCTTCTCAATTTCAACTATATTTAGGAGCAGTTAAGGTTAAACCCAACGGATGAATTGGTTAAGCAATATAAGAGAAGTTTTAAAAAAAAGTATGTTGACGCTTTGGAAGTCTACCACTCTAACAAAAGTCTAGGAATAATTAGCTAAGAGATAGATATAGGAATACAAAGTATTTTCATAATGTTGTGATTGTAAGAAGGAATATTAGCATGATGGTCTCTTTATAAAAACTAGAGGAATTCTTAGGAACAAACTAATTAGAGATGAAAACTTTTACATTGAACTTGAGTAGTGTTGATAAAATTTCTTTTTCCTCATAAGGCAAAGATTTTTATTCCCTAGGTCATTACTAGTAAGCTAGTTGACTATTTAGCCATACCTTTTTCAAGTTTGGATATCAAGGAGGCTCTGTTTAGCTTGTGACCCAATAAAGCTCTAGGCCTGCGCAAATTCAATACTTATTTTTGTTATAGAATTTAGTTTCATAAAGGTACCTTTATCATCAATTCAACTCATAAATTCTTTTCCCATAGGAAGCTTATATCTTAAATCAATAATACTTGTATCTTCCTAATCTCAAAGACTCTAAATCCTTAAAGTTTGTTTTATTATATGTTAGTAACTTGTTTTAATGTAATATATAAAATCAATCTCAAAGCTTCTTATTTCTCATCTCAAACCAATCCTTTGATATATCATTACCCCTTTCTAAAGTACATTTGTATACGACATAATTATTGGGGACATTATACTTATTCCATAGGAATCTTTAATAATTATCATAGGAAAAAAGGAGAAAAAGGATTTTTTTTCTTTAAAATAAATTTTAATAAATATTTTGACTATATGAATTAAAACTTCTTATTCAGCATCATAGGGGTTTAAAGGTTTCTAAATTAATTCTTTAGGTGGCTAATTCATTATGTAACCACTTCTTTATATAGTGTCCTTATTAATGGGACATTACCTCAATCATTCAAAGGGGCCAAATAAATTAGGCAAGGGGCCTTTTATTAACTTATCTACTTATCCTATGCGTTGAAACCTTAACCAAAATTACTGATTTTAACATTAAAAATGGGAGCAAGTTTAAGTTTCACAAATGAGATAAATTAAGGATTTTTTATTGGTTATTTGTATATGATATAATTATTCTATATGGAGTTACTTTTGAATCAATCAAGGTGCTTTGTAAACCTTTGCAAGAAGTTAGGAACATATTTATAAGTCAATTTTTTTTATTTCCCCATGTTATAATAGACTTGTAAAGAAAATTGGTATCATCACTTATTTCAAATAAGAAGAGCTAACTTTAAAGTTTTTAGGAATTCTAATAACCATAAATAAGTTGACTTGTATGAAATGCTAGCCTCTAATAGACCTTATACAGGGAAGAATGGGTAGTTAGTGTAACATGTTTCTGTCTGATGCTAGTGATTTTGATATATTTTGGAGTTCCCATCTTTCTTTACCCCAACAAACCATTAAAAAAATATTGAAAGAATGCTTAGAAAATATCTTTGGTTAGGACAAGACAACAAATTCACTAGTATTAATGTTAAATGGTTTGATCTATATTATCTTAAAAGTTATGTTAATCTAGTCATCATTTTTATAAAAGCAATGGACAAGGTTTTATTATTTAAAAGAATATGGAAATTATAAACTAATAATGAATCACTTTTGATAAGATGGATTCATGGCCATTTTACTAAAAGACATAGCTTCTTAGAAGTATAATCTAGGTCTAACATCTCTTAGAAACTAAAGTAAATGTTACGATTAAGTGTATATTTCTACAAAGAACATTAATGGACCGTTAAACGATAAAGAAAGCTAGTTTTAGTTTGATAATTAACATGAATTAGGCCTTTTATATTTGTCTCATAATTATAACTCCGTTATAGCTTCCATACTTAATCAAACCAAGTTAAGGCTATGACCAAGGTAAGATAATTGGAGTTTGACGCATTTGGAAGTTTTTAGGTATAAGGAAGAGCTTACCAATTTGAAATCTCAATATTTAGGTAGAAGATGGATTAAATTAGCTAGGCAAAAGTCAAAGATCTTTATTAATGACTTTTGTTTGGAAAATTTTGTTACCCCACAGTAGAAAGTTAACTAGTATAAACTAGTTTAAAAAGAGTGCAATATGCTCAAAACCTCTTTCATTATTTAGTTAGAAATCTAATAGAGGTTATAAATTAAAGAAAATATTAAATTCAAATTTTCTGAGCCCTCGTGCTCCCTTTGAAGTTAGGAAGAAGAATTTATAGACCATTTTTTAACAACTCTTTCACTTATACATTATAGAAAAACATCGAAGTTCTATGTAACATTAATTATGAATGATATGATATAGTTGAACGGATATGAAAAATTCAGTGTTTGATAAAAAAGATATTATTATATTAGATTGGGTTTCAATTATAATGTCTATGCAGTTTGGAAGGAAAGGAATTATAAAGTATTCTAAGGTACAAAGTAGAATGAGCATACATTCTACTAAAGAACCATTACTCACGTTAAAGAGGCAACTCTTATTGAAGTTAAGGAAACAAAGACTAATCCCTTTTAGGCATGAAACTAGAACTTGGATTAACTTTTAGAATAAAAATCTAAAAACACGGATGCATCTAATTAGAGTGTTTCCACTACTTATTATTCTTTTAGTATATTCCTTCACCCGTGTTTCCTTCTTATAAAGTCTATAATTTCTTTATAACATGCATGTGTTTCCTTTCTTACTTTTATGTGCTTATTTTTTTAAGATGCTTGTATTTCATTCTTAGAATAGTTGTGTTAACAAGATCTCTCAATTTTGGCTATTTATCTTTTTGAAGTTTTCCTTTTATTTTTAAAAAATAAGATTTTAAGTTCACTTTGTACTACATCTTAGCTAGCTCTTATGACTAAGTATTCACCTTATAGTGCTTTTTTAAATAATTCATTTCAGTTTTTAAGAAAACATTTTTAATTTACATGAAGAACTTTAATGGCTTTATCTAGAATTTATATATTTTAGCTCATCTCCACTTTTATCTACTTTAGAAATTTCTTAGAATCTAGTTTAATACATCTTAACTATCTAGGTCTCTTTTCTCAATTTGGGTAAAACTATAGAAACTACTCTAACTTCCTCAATTAGTTTTAAATACTTAGATACCCCTCTAGATCTTTCTTAAATTTGGGTAAAACCTTAAAAGCTACTTTAAGACTCATATTTGGTTTTGAATTATTGGATACCCTCTAAATCTCTTTGTAACTTTGGACAAATTCTAGAAATGTATGTATCATGAAAGTGCATAGCCACGGGAAAATATGCAAGGCTATGCATTCCTTCAGATTCATCGATTCTTCATTTTATACCATGTTTTTGTCTGAATTCTTCTAAGTCCATGAAAACAATTATACTCTATAAACACACGTGCTTTAAGTATATTTACATATGATATATTTACATATGATAATTTCCTTATGGACTTAAAGGAGAAGAATTAGGGTGAAAGCATAACGTAAACAAAAATCAGCAATTTGAAAAGAGTGCATAACTGTGCACTTTTGCACATCTGTGCATTTTCTTGATACTCGGTGGATTCTGATTATGCACGATTCGATGCACAATCGTGCACAAGACTGTATATAACCTAAAATTCTAGATTTTCATATAAGTTAGATGTTTTAAAGGCAAAGGAAAGGAGGAAGCAACTGTCACTGCTCTCAGACGTTTGAAGGTGATTCCAAAGGCAATTTAGACCTTAAGGAGTTGAAGACATGGGACTTCTATCGAAAATCCATCATAACACAAGATTAGAGGTTTACATATTTAGAATACACGATAGAGAACAATAAAGGAGATTTAGAGTTATGATTTCTATGATTTCTATTCTTTTTCCTATATATATGGATATAATTCATGTTCATCGATGTATAACTAATTTTTCTGTTAGTATTTAGGTTAGATGAACCTTAGTTGAATACTTTAACATTTTTTGATTATTTTATGAATGTTATTGAATTGATTGATTGTTTCGATCCAATTATTTGTTTTATGATTATCTATTAATGTAATTTATTAGGCTTTAATATGATTTCATACTTAGTGATTGATGAATCCCAGTTGAATAGATCCATGATAATTGAAAAGAGTTGATTGCAATCCTAGAGATAGGATTGCATAAACCCTAGATTAGGGTTGAACATAATAGAGGGATTCATAATACGGTGACACAATTCTATAAGTTTTAACTTGAGTAATTCAGTTAAAGACCTTAGAATTAGTTGTTAGTAGACTCAATGTCAACTACTAGCGTACTTTAGGAATCTCCACAGTCCAACAAATCAACATCATAATTGCATGACAAATAATTAATTGGTTAAAGGTTTAGGGAGATTTGATGCTTAGATACTAATTATTTGATATCTGTAATTAATCTAGTGTCACCAATTCTTTACCTAATTCATATTTCTTATTTAGTTTAATTGTTTAAATTTTAGTTTCTTGAATTAAACCACAATCAATCTATATGCTAGATAATAGAACAACAGTAATTATTAGTACTCACCATTCTTTTAGGATCGGCTCGTATTTGCTAGTATTAGCTACAACAATGTCGTAAACTTGTGGTATCAAAAATTGACTAACACGTTTTAAGTCAATCATATTTATTATTGAGTCAAATTAACATTCAAGTTATCCTAAAATTAACTTCCTAAGCAATATTAATGGTAAGCACCTTGAAAATTGCATTAAAATGAAAAGCATATATCGTTACACCCTCACAAAGATTTCAATCAATGCACTCAAGTGTTTTAGGTGAAAAGCATCAAAATTCTCAATCAATGGATAACCGAACTCTTACCATATTTGCAATAAAATCACATCTCCACCATTTATGTACAAACTAGAAACACCAATCTAAAGGTCTTATGAGGTTGTAACGAGCTTAGATAAGGTATGATTAGGATAATAAAATGGATTAAATTGAAGGAAATTTACTGCACCATATAACTCAAGACTTGTTTACAAGTACACATAGGTCTTTTCATGCAAAACTAATGGTACTATATACTTTTTTTCCTTCCTTTCTTTTTTTCTCTTTGTTTTTCTTTTATGCTTTCCTTTTTTTCCCTTTTTCATTTTTTTTCACACTAAACATTAAGTACCATAATTTAAGAAATAATGGGCCTTTCACAAATTTCAAGTCTCAACAAGTAAATAATGTAAATAACTTTCAAGGTTCAAAAAAATAAAAAAGGTTTGTAAAGAAAAATATGATAAAGGTTCATATGTGGGTTTAATTAATGAAAGAAGTTGAAGCTCAACTTGGTTTTCCCTAAGGGTAACTTTAAGGGTATGGTAATTTCAAAGAAACAACCTAAAACAAATTGTTGAATCTAAGTGCCTTTATCATGTCAATGCATCTAATTTAACAAATATGGCCTCAACATGCATAATAAAAACAAGTTCTAGAATTATCATACTATGCAATGATAACACACATGAAAGAATAACAAGAGCTTTAATTTTTTTTTTAAAATTCTCTTTAAGCTTAAAAACTTATGAAAAAATTGGGTTTATATGTGTGTAAATAATATGCAAATTCATTCAACTTGAATATTTTAACCATTACAAAAAATATTGTAAGGTTCTGATCATGCATCTCATATATAATATATATCAAATATACGAAACAGAAAATAAAACGGAACCTCAAAAACTCGATTTACTCATGCATATAGATAAAGAAAACAAAAACATGAAATGTAAGATGTTTATGTACCTTTCCGACGATCTCGTTTGTTCGTTAATCTTCTTCACGTTGGGTTGTCGTAAACTACAATGATCAACATAGATTGACTCTAATGAAAGTCCAAACGAAGATAGAAGGATGAAACCTCACAAGGAGATGGCTAGAGTTTTTTCTTTGTACTAGCAAAGATAAGAACTCTTGTGAAAGTTAGAGAGAAAAGAGTGTATGTCTAAGAAATAATCTTTCTTTTTACCCTATGTCTTACATAAGATGCACGAAAATTATGATTATTTTTTTCCCACTTTGGCCTCCCATAACCCCCATTATTAATGGAAAGTTAATGGTCATAAATAGCATACGTTAATGGAACTCATGGGAAGTTAATAACCATGAATAACATGCATTAATGAAAGTTTTGGGAAGTTAATGACCAAATTAGCAGCCAACAACACTTGTTTCTAAACCATTCCATGCAACTTTTTCTACCATAATCACATTGCGATACAATCCCAAAGTAGTCTCTCATATCTTAAATCACCATTCAAGACCATTTTACTCATCTTTTGGATCTCCTATGTGTGTGACTCATTAGGTTCCCAGTTATGTTGTCAACTTCATTTAACACTTAATTTAAGTAAGTCAAGAGCGGTATCTAGCAATATCTTATGAGCCCCAATTGATCAGAAAGTCAGTGGTTTGATTACAAAACCGATCCATACGTAATGTTTCCGTGCAATTCGTCCTTTCACCATCTATACCTCACTTGATTCAAAGAATGGTCAAAGTGTTAGCTCCCATTAGATTGACTACGTCATATCTAGTCCAAGTGATATTAGATCTTGTGCTAAGGATCTCATTACTCTATTTATCACCGGAAACTCTCTTTATGACATATATTTGTTCTAGCCAGAGACTCTCGAGTAATGACCCTAACAAAAGGCTATAGGTATCATCTCCTTCTATCAAGAATCCTTTATTAGTTCTCAATTACCTTTGAATACCTCAAGTTGTACCCAGTCACCACCCTATGAGTAACCTTGAAAGGCATTGATGAATGGAGTCAAAGCACAAGATTAGTATCTGAGATATCCTTGAGTACCTTAGGTCAAAGGTTACTTGCACCATTGCTACGATGAGACTATCATTGACACTGTAATAGAATATCTATATGATTGTTTCATAGTAGGTCAATCCAATGTACTTACTACCCTTAGTAAGCATCCACATGTTAACTTTAAAAAACTCATGTGTATAGCTTATGCTGCTTGATCCAGTCAAGGAGTATAACATATGCTAGTCTATCCAGATTAATGATATCCCATCTTATTGATCTTATGACTAGGGAAAGTTTAGATACTAAAATAATTACACATAATAGGAATCTTATTATCATGATCTCATCATGATTTCCTCCATGCTATATTTCGTATTAAGAAATTCACTCAATCAATTTAAGATCAACAAAAAATCCATAAATGTATCAACATCGAAATAATGAAAATGTCTTTGTTAATCATAAAATGATTTGTACAATAAGTGCTAAAAGTGATTGCCTTTAGAGCACTACTCTAAATAAATCCCACTTACACTAAAGCCAATTGCCTTGATATATAATACCATAGGTGTGTACATATGACACAAAACTCTTTTGAGAAATAGGCTTAGTCAACGGATCAACTATATTTTGATTGGTGGGCACTCTCTCTATCTTGACATCATTTCTACCCATGATTTCTCTAATCAAATGGTAGCATTTGAGCATATGTTTGGACTTATGATGAGACCTCAGTTCATTTGTCTATTATACAGTCTCGTTGTTGTCACAATACATCTGCACTGGGTTAGCGATGCTCAGAACCACACCAAGTTCCATGATGAATTTCTTGATCCAAACTATTTCCTTTGTTGCTTTTAAAGCTGCAATGTACTCCACCTCTATCATCTAATCAATAGTCGTCTTTTGTTTGGAACTTTTCCAACTAACTACATCACCATTTAGTGTGAATGCATATCTAGATTGGGATTTGGAGTCATCCCTATTAGATTGGAAGCTGACATTAGTATACCCACTTACCACAAGATCACTGATTGAGCCAAGTTTACATTATAAATTGGCTGTATTTTCATAACTATTTATGCACTCGTTGACTCCTAATTGATGACTTTTGTGCTTAAATTGGTTCCTTATAACGAGCTCTTGTAATTCGCAATTTGTCAGTAAATTGTCATAATTTGATATTAATTTCTCTATAATTTTCATAAGGACAATTGATACTGCAAAATGTTATTTTATATTGCAGGAGCAAA
>JANZLF010000008.1:21463022-21492192 GCA_026546835.1 Erythroxylum foetidum
AAACAAAAGAAACAAAACTCATTTTAAAAACATAGCCGTTGGAACTGAGATAACGTGGGAGACAGGGACAGCCTGTCTCTGTCTTACTTTTTTGAGAGGGACAATAAATCTTGTCCTTGTCTACCGGAGACGGTAGATAAAAATTTATAGACAGTAACCAAACGCTCACAGAGGCAGGATTTTTTGATCCTGTCTACTCTCCTCACTCACAGGGATAGTAACCAAATACAGGGTAAGAATTAAAGACGGTTACTCTTAGTTCTTCAACTAAATTCTCAAATTGAAGGAAGAAGTTCAACAGTACATAACTTGTCAAATAGGGGCAGGGGAAAGAATTTCTCTATGGTATGATAACTGGACAAGTCAAGGGGCTTTAATTCACAATCAGTTGGCAAGATCTTTATTGGGGAGGTTCCCTAATAGAGCTAAGCTCCATGAAATAATTAGAAATAACAAATGGATGTTATCCTTAAAACAAATTAGACTTTTGCCCATTCCACAATATAGAAGCCTCGAGGAGGATGATATATCCTTATAGGATGGGATTCTTGTTTTAGAAATTACTATAAGGGAAGCTAAAAAGCTGAGGCATGGAGCAGTTACAAGGTAGGATGGCTTTCCCTTATTTGGAGCAAGGTTCTTAGACCAAATGCTAGTTTTCTCCTTTGGCTAATACTAGGTATGTAAAAAGCATCCATACATACCTAGTATTAGTCTCAAATGTCTATATACCCTTTTCATGCATAAAAACATGTATACATCTTTATAATTTGAGTATCAATGACTTTTCATCCATAAAAAATGATGCTCTAAAGTTGAACTAACATCTTTATTTTTTAACTCATGCCCATATTTTGCCACATTGAACATTCATTCATAATTTTCATAGCTCTCTCTTTTCTTAATTTCCTTTTCAAACTCTACGTATACTTAAATTAACAAAAATTTTAAATTCTCTATGCATTCCTTAACCATTTTAGCAATTATAATGCTTGGCTTCTCTAAAATTATATCCCTAAAATGCCTCATAAGAAATTTTTTTGAGGCCATTTTTGACTTGATTGTAGTGAAGAAACTATGTTGGGGCTTATATGTTTCAACCTCAAAGCACCTATCATTGTGGATATATAATGTAAACAACTTCCATTTTCTATCCTTTATACACCTAACCTTAATACTTATTGACTCATTTCTTTTGCATTGTATGTTGAATCTAGTAGCTACTATATAGTCATCAATAAAAGCTTTGAATTCCTTTACATTACCAAACCCTATACCTAAATTCTAGGCACATTTTCTAATATCTGCTTCATGCATAATACTCCTAAATGGTCTACTCATCAGGTTCTTCACCATTACAATAGTCATCACTATCTAAAAAACTCTTATAATTTGATGAATCTATTTCTACTAGATGATGTCTAACTTGAATAGATATATTGAAAATTCCATAATATTCATGTTGGGGATTTTTGTTCACCAGCTTCATTTTCAATTTTTTCATCATTACTAGTTTCTTGTCCATCTTGATTATCTCCTTTGTCTATAAATACACCATCATTAAGTATTCTCACCTTTATTATATGCCTTATCACTCTTATACCTATGACCTATATTTAGCTCATCAATAACTAAATCATCTCCACTTGCATCTTCTAGCTTATGACCAATATTTGGGTCATCACATAACTTATCACTCACTTTTTTTTCATAAGTAATTAGCAATATCTTAGGAGTTAAGTTAGGTTCATCTAACTTATGTATCGCATACTTGACTACCATCACTTATATCTTCATCAAATTCATAAGCCTTATACAACTATCATTTGATTCAATAAGTCTTAATGATACTGAAATTAAATCTTAAGCTCTATAATATGCTTTATCAACTTGGTCATACCATAGTTTCACACCCATCTCAAATATATGTCTATAACGTGTTAAAGCTTGTTCTAACTTATCGAATATAATCATTGACCCTCCTTCATAGCTTAACTCATGATCAAATTAAACCCCCACTATAAAATAGTCTTATACTTCCATACTCAATTATTATGGTCCCCAAAATAAACAAATGCAATTTAACATATGCATTAATTAAAAAAAATGAAGCAACTAATGTAATCAATAATGATTTACCTAAAGAACATTTCAACTTTTTTTATAATGAACAACTAATTAGATTTTTAATTAGAATTAATTTCAAATTTTAGAGCAAAAAAATAAAATTTGCATTAGTGGTAAATAACAAAATTGGATTTATTAATAGAAAAATTACAAAGTCACTAGAAATTTCAAATGAATTATAAAGTCGATAGACATTTAAATCATACCAAATATTAACATTGTATAATACTATATTAATCATGCATAATTATTAATTTCATTCATATTCTGATTCTCACTTTTCATTTTTATTCCTATTTTTTTATTCCAATTCCTTTATTATTTGTTACTAAACAAAATCTAATAGTTATCTCAATTGAAGAGCTATTTTAAATATTTTTTGAAAAACTTAGGGTATTTTTGTACAATGTAAAACATTATGGTATAACTTAAAATTTGACAAATTATTGGGAGAAAATGTAGGTTGGATGTAATAACTCGTCATTATGACATGGAAAGTGTATAAAAAGAGAGTACAATGCAATAGAACAGACTCTTTCTGCAACAAAGAACACCATCTATTTCACTCTTTATTCTTTTTTTTAATTGTTTTACATATATTCGAAGACATAATATATTGAAAAATCTCTCATAACATTATATGATGCATTTATTGAAATCGACAAATATCCTTTGCTAATACATATTTTTCTATTCTTGTAAATTTCATTCTAAATTAATGTTTCTTAAGAAAATAGTACCTGATTCATTAGATTAATACTAATCAATTTCGTTTTTACTTTTATTATTTTAAAAAATAAAAAACATTTTATTATAACTTTTTAGATTTTTTTTTTCACATCGGTCATGTAACTCTTTTTCATTTGTTTTCCATTTTTTAAGAATATTTAAAATAAACTAAAAATTGGTTTGGTGGTTTCTCCCCTTGCATGGCTGAGGTTTATGCTTTGCGACTCTCTTTGGAACAGATATTGACTCGCTGCATGGGATCGTGGAGTGGTGTTCACCAATGCCCAAAGTTTGGTGCATGCTTTGCGTAGTGATGTTCCCGCTTGATCCGAGTTTGGGTCCCTTATTCAGGATTGTCGTATTCTTTTATAACAACGTCTTGATATTAGTATTTCTTGGGTGAGTCGTCGTGACAATGTAATTACACATAGGCTTGCTCGTTGCTCTTTATCTTTTTTCGATTTTCAGTTTTTTGTTCCCCACCAGTTTGTATTGCTAACTTTATTTAAATTCATACAATGGTTTTTTCAAAAAAAAAAAAAAGAATGGGATAAATGATGCATTTGCGTTAAAAATTACGTATTAATCGTCTCAAATATGCCGTCCAGCTAAAAAGACGGAAAAGTTTAGTGGGATATCGCCGATTTGGTAAAAAACACACATCAATGTCTAACATTAAAGCAATTCTAGTTTAGGCAATGCGTGGGAGATGCTACTACTATTACTGTTACTATCACCATCACTACTCTCCCGTAATCATTAGAATTGAAAGTCTAAAGTCATAAAGATTCTTCGTCTCGGGAATCGCACAAGGCAGTGTGTGTGATGCTTTTATCTTAGGAGTGTTACTAAAATCTTGCTTGGACCACGAGTCTAAATCATGAGCGATAAAAGTAGGAGCAATGATGTTCACGTTGAACCAAGCAGAAAAAGGAAAAGATCCAAGATAATGGAACCAGTCACATAAGTTGGGCCATATAAGATGCACGTTATATGATACAATTCATCAAAAAAGATATTTAAATTTTACACTCGAGTAAGTAGTAATGTCAAAACATATACAGATTTTTAAATTTTACACTCGAGTAGTAGTATGTCAAAACATATCCATCAAGCAAAACATTTCTAGTAATAATCGTCTCCAAAACTAACACCTTCATCATAACAGAAAATGAAACCCAAATAAAAGGGAAAACAAAAAGGATTTAGGAACATGAACAAAAATTAATCAACCTAAGAAGGCGAAGAGCAGTTTAGGGCTGAAACACAAGAAGTGGTCTTGAAAGCAGTGTGTAGGGTGGTGTAAACGTGGCTAGCCCCTGGACGTGCGGTGGGGTCAGTTGCAGTGCAATAGAGAGCCAAATTCATGGCTTCCACAATGTGATTTTGCTGAAGAGATGATGATGGGTGCGATCTGATTCCTGGATCCACCCACAAGTCCAGATGACAATCGGAGTAGCAGTATCTGGCCCACTCAACAATGTTCTCCTGCGCGCCAAATTCAGGATCGTCCGGGCCCTTGCCTGTTAATAATTGGATGAGGATGAGTCCAAATCCATACATGTCGCTCTTTTCCGTTACCTCTTTGGTTTTTCTAGTTTCTGCATTTCACAAACCAACGGTGTCAATCCATGACACACGTGCAACTTACCACAATGTTAATCGGCCAAACGATCATGCTCCAATCTAATGCAGGGTTTAAGTAATTTAAGAAAGATAACTTTTTAATATATATATATATACACAAGAACCTTTCGTATTTGATTTACAGAGGGTAAAATAATACCTGGCGCAACATAGGTTGAAGAGATCAAATACTCGGCGACGGTCGGAAGCAGTTCATAAGGAAGGTTCACCCTCAGTCGAGGTTCGTCGTTTCCGTCGATCGTTACATTCTCCGGTGACATGTTACCGACAGTAACACTAGGAAAACAGTAGCAATGTAAGTATCGGAGAGCTCTTGCAATCCCCACTGCTATCTTTCTCCGCCTTTCCCAACTTAAATTTCTAAGAACTTCATTCAAGGTTTTGCTGCCGTCTATGTACTCGTAAACCAGATAAGCTACCTTATCGGAACGACATACTCCAGTCAGCTTGAGTATATTTGGATGCTGCAGCATACCAAACTCTGAGATTTCGGCCCAAACGCTCGGTGGAATTGAGTGCACAACCCTTATTTCCTTTACCACAAACTGCATGTTACTCATGATGGCAAGCCCATTGTATAAAATCCCTTCCTTGCCGCTAGAAATGACATTTTCTTGTTTGGTGGACGAGAAAATATCATCTATTGTCATGGATTGTGATACTTTCTTATGGAAAAACTGCAACTCCCAAACTCCATCTTCATTCTCAACTTTTTTTAGCTCCATATGCTTTCTTCTCCGAAGGAAAATAATGCTAAAAGCAGTAATAGCTAGTAAAATAAATCCTGCAAGAAAATAAACAACAACTAACCACCGCGTTAAGCTCCTTGCCCTTCTGCATGGAGCTAAACCACTACTGGCGTCACCACCGCATAAGTCGTTGCCAGCAACTGCACTCGCATTTATAGCTAAAAAAGCTCCTGTTGACGGTAGACTACCGTGGAAATGATTGTGAGAGATGTTCACTTCAACAAGCGATTCCACTGTTCCCAAATTCCTGGGCACTTCGCCTGATAATTGATTCTGTGACACATCCAGCTGACTCAGAACCGGTATGTTAGAAAATCCGGTAGGGAGTTGACCACTGAGGTGATTGTGGCTAAGGTCTAGACTAACAAGCTTATTGCATGAACATAAATTTTCTGGGATATTACCAAAGAGCTTGTTTTCATTTAGCTTCAGTTGCATCAGCTCAAGTAAGTTCCCAAAACTATGTGGAATAGGACCTGAAAATCCATTGTGAGACAAATCCAAGTTCTCTAGCTTGTTGCTGCCAAATGAATTCGGTAAGTGCCCAGAAAATCTGTTCCGAGCCATATTCAACATTTTAAGAGAATACATCTCCCATTTTCTCCCGTCAATCCTCCCTGAAAGATGATTGCTTGAGATATCCAAGAAGTACACAAGCGACAGTTTAGTGAATTCCGGTGGTAGCTCACCGGATAGCCCGTTGTCTTGCAGACGTACTCTCTGTAAACTTCTGCAAGCACCCAAACTCTTAGGAATTTCTCCTTCAAGTGAATTCGAGAACAAAATGAGTTTAAATAGATAGCCAGAATTGCATAGGCCTCCAGGTATTTTTCCAGTGAGAGAATTGGTGGAAAGGTCTAGTACGGTGAGGTTGTTTAGTTTCCCAAGATCTTTAGGTATCTCACCGGACAATTTATTAGACCAAAGCTGAAGGACTTGAAGACGGGGTAAGGAACTTAAAGCTGTAGGGATTTTCCCGGTGAAGTTGTTGGAGAAAAGATGAAGAATCTCCAAGTTTTGCATCTGGATTATAAGTTCTGGAATCTGTCCTGAAAGTGAATTATCACTAAGATCGAGGGAAACCAAGTTTTTGAGGTCAAATATGGATCTTGGAATCAAACCCTTAAGCTTGTTTTGATAAAGAAATAGGTATTGAAGATTGGAGAGGTTTCCCAAAGAGGATGGGATTTCTCCCGTGAGATTGTTGTAGACAAGATCAAGATGATTCAGAGATGTTAACTGACCTATCTCGTTTGGTATCTCCCCGGAAAGATTGTTGTATCCCATATAAATCCACTTCAAGCTCTTAAGTCGGCCTAATTCTGCAGGAATTACACCAACTAATTGATTTGAGGCCAAAGTTAATACCTGCAAACCTGTGATGTTTGTAATGGAGATTGGAACTCTTCCCACCAGAACATTTCCACCAAGATCAAGAAACTTCAGGCTTGAAAGTGATCCAATTTCCTCTGGAATTTTTCCCGAAAGCATGTTGTTGGAAAGGTCGAATATTTCCAGGATTGGGTTTGGACCAGCTGGTATGGAACCAGTGAGATTGTTATTACTAAGATTGAGGTATCGGAGGGAGGACCTAGAGGCAGAAAACATGTCATGAGGAATCTCGCCGGCGAGTTGATTGCTAGAGAGGTTGATGGTTTCAATAAATGGCAGTTGAAAGATTGAGGAAGAAAGTTTCCCGGAGATGTTTTTGCTGGAAAGATCTATGACATTAACTCGAGAATTGTTGCCGCAACTGATACCTCGCCACTTGCAAAAAGTGAGGGATGGATTCCAGTTGGAGAGATGTTGAAAGGGATCATTAACTGAGGATTTGAAGGACCAGAGAAGCTCAACTTCGTCTGCATGCAACATGCGGAAGCAAGGGCTCAAGAACATTAACATTAACCAGCACAACGACGGGCATGGCTGAGTTTCTTTCATGGCCATCTCTGTCTAGTACTGAAATAACATCTACGTAGCAATAACTTGGCGAGCAAAGAAAATGATAGCAGTAACTTTAGGAGCTCTTTCAGCTAATTAATATGATAAAAGCTTTCCCTTTTCCTCACCACGAACGTGCTGGTATCATTTTAATCCCTCGGATCTGAAGCTGTTAGATGGGCGAGAAAAAGCAGAAATTAGGATAATAAACAATCATGTTAAACTAAAGGTGCTAGAATAATTAAATAGTGGAGAATGAACTGACAATGGTTGCACTTGAACCAGGCAGCTTGCATATCCTATTCCAATGTTATAACATGCAGAATTATAAACTGACATCATGTAATTATATAAAAACAAGAATTGCATCATTTAATTTGCGCTGCAAAGAAGTCCAGGAACGCACCTAGCTAAAACCCATAGTTTATTTGAGAACTGTGCAATTCAAGGAAGATTTATTGAAAGAGAAGGAATGGCGTGTTGTCCGTAGAGAGAATGATTGGCTACACGACGTATAAATAGATAAGTGGTGAGAGAGAAAAGTAGGAAGAGCACTGAAATGAGAGATATTTACAAAAATGCACCTTGACTTTCGTTGAAGGTTTGAACACTAGGGATTGAAAGGGAGGCACAACAGGGACAGATGTTGGAAAAGCGCTTTGATTTTGTCGGACATACCCAAATGCTCTTTTTTGACCGACTCGCTCATTTTCATACACGTATATGTATTGACAAGGGTTTCTGTGACCGTTGAAAAGCTTCAAAGTTCTTACGGGGGCATGTGAATATGCCCTTTGTTGTACTTATTTTCAACGTTCTTCAAAGGTAACTTGCAGTCCCTTACCATTCTAATCATGGCTTCGGTGGAAGCTCAATCAACAAAGCCTAATGAAATGTTTGAGACACTCAGTCATGCCTGGTAAAAGTAAAACATTAAATTTTTAAATATAAATGAACAGAAAATTAAAGAGAAATTACTCAATATATTAAGATTAAGTTTCAAATACTAAATTGTACCATAAAATAACTTTAAAGGCTCTGTGGTCTCATGTGAGGACATTCATTTGCATTAGACCTGTATTTCATTGATTCAAAGGGGTTGCTAGATTCTCTGGGACAAAGGGCAAGCATGGACAGGATTTGACCACATCGGTTTACTCGTGTAAATACGCATCACAAGGGCAAGTTGGGGAATGCAATTTTACAAGGCTAAAAGCAGGCAGTCTTGAACCTCTTTCGTTTGGAGTCTTCATGATTATCTTGGATTCTCTTTCCGGGTAGAGATAGATAGGAGTTACAATATGAGGCAAACAAAGTCAGAAGACAGTGCAAAAGAATGAAAAGAAGATAAAAGAGAAAAGAAGAAGGAAAAGTTGGATGTCTTTACGTTAAGAGTAATGCTCGTGTGCTATCGTTTACCGTAATTGAAGACCCCACAATTGTCTTTCTGGAAGGAATATGCTGTGTGGTCTTTGTCATACCCGGCAGGCTGTGCTCGTCACCATTTTCTAGGGTTTTACACTTCTTCTTCTTCTCTGTCTCTTCTCTCCTTCCACCACTTCACGCCTATCTCCACTACTACCTCTTCGAACTCTACCTTTTGCATTTCTTTATTACATGTTTACGTCAGTTACCACTGCCGTCCAGTGTCTGATCACATTCTGTTTTAATTTGTGCTTCACGCTACGTATATATGGACTTAGTTACTGATAACTAACAGAAAGGATATCCACTAGCTGAGCACGCATACAGTTGTCGGATAATTAAGAATATGGGCTCATATCTAACTTAAAGAACTAAAGAGAATGATTAATTCAGTGATGAACTTAGTTAGCAAAATCAAGTTTAGCCCTAATTTCATTAACTCAAATACTAAATCGTCATTAAGTTGAATTAATCACACCATTTCTTTGTAGGAACGATCAAGATTTTTATAAATTACTGACATGGCGGGAGGTAAGGACCATATGCATATATTCATAACCATATGGGGTAGAGCCTATGGGTTATTTACTAAGTTTGCCATATTTTGCCTTCTAAACTAAATAGCTACTTTGTTTCAAATAACTTGGGTAACATGTAAGCAACCAAAGCACACTTCATTAGAGGACATTTCCATGCAGAGACTTCTTGTATACATTGATCAATCTTTTTTTTTTTTCCAAATTCTAATCGGAGTACTAGCATTTCATTTGAACGATCAAGTTGGTTGGCTTATTACTAACCTTTGAAAAGGGGAAGTAGATATTGCATTTCAAGCCTGCGTAGTTTTAAGTTCAGTAGAAGCTCGCATTAATCCAACACTTCAATACCCATTTAGAGAGCAAGTCTAAGTTAAACTCCGATGAAAGTCTCTACATGGCTGATTCTAACATCACAAAATGCAATTTTATTAATGAAGACATCCCAAGATGCAATATACAAGACCTCTAGCTGGCTAAAATTCATCTAATTGATTGCAAGAATTTGCTATGAAGTACTGTGGCCTTTTAGTTTTAGTTAAGGTGACCCAAATAAGTAACGCTGTAAAGGGCATTACCGTCCGAAGATAGTTTGAGTGCTATATTCGTACTTATCAATATAACACTGTCCTCACTGTCCATACTTTCTTTTTGGTTCTTCCAAGAAGTCACTTTATTTTTTCCCCCTTAATTGATTGAGGTAGGCCTGACGTCGAGCCAACCCATTTCCCTTGAATAAGGGTTTCAAGCTATCTCCCTCGCAATTGGTAGGTTTTCCATGTTCTTAATTAGTTAGTGGTCCAGCCTGATCACTTAGTAGAAACTTTATCGATCGATACTTTGTTTAGATGAGAACTATTAAATACTTAAGCAAGAACATTGACATGCACTTCGCTGCGTGCTCTTTTTTTAATTCTTTCTCTTTTATATAGAAATAGTTTATTATGAACATTATGATCTTGGAATGTCGGGCGTAATGGTCCACTAAGATTCTAATTAACATGGTATAATAACACGTTAGCTCGTTAGCTTGAGCCAGACTATGTCGCATGGTTTTACTAGCTAGTTTCACGATTAATACCAACATACATTGTCATTACATCTTTTCAAAAGACAACTGAATTACATTAATTCATTTCACTTTATTACCCGCTCTAGAAACCAATTAACAACTGTTCTCATACCTTGATTAGTAAGTTGGCGTGTAATATATATGGATTGAAGAGAAAACTGACTTCATACTCTTATACATGTCATATTCTTCCCAAGGTCTTATGCTTGTAAGGGTTGAAAACTTGAAATTATGAGAGCAGTATAAACTATTGAAGAGATATTATTTACAGCAGACTTCTGTATAGTATATATGCAAATACAAGCTATAGAGATAAGTATGAAAAGATATAAGAAATTACAGCAGATGATTATAAGAGATTACATTAGATGAGATCCTTATCAAGCTTATCAAGTATCAGATAATAGATATCCTTATCACCTTCCTACAAGTTGACTGTGGGGTGAAACGATAGACAACTTGTCCCGTAAATGAAGAAAGCGGGTTTTGGGCAAAGGTTTCGTGAAACCATCAGCAAGTTGATATGTAGCGGACTTGTAGTTCTTTCTGAGCTCATTTATCGCACACAAAGTGAAAATCAATCTCTAAATGCTTGGAACGGGAATGAAAAATTGGTGTAGTTGTTAAATATGTGGCACTAAGGTTGTCACAAAAAAATAAGGGAGTCTGTGAACAAGATTGTCCAATTTCATGAAGTAGAGATTGTAACCACTGAAGTTCTTGGACAACAGATGCAAGAGTTCGATACTCTGCTTCTATGGAGGATTGTGCCATTGTGCGTTGCTTCTTGGAGGACCAGGATATCATATTACATCTCACAGACAGAGTATAACCACTAGTTGATTTTCTGTCATTAATGGAGCCAGCCCAATCACTGTCACTGTAGGCAAAAAGCTGAGTTGAGGAGGACTTTACAAGTAAGCCATGATCAGAAGTGGCTTTCAAATAACGTAAAATACATTTAACGACTTGCCAATGTTGATCTTGAGGATCATGCATTAATTGTGAAGCCTTATTCATAGAAAAAGGAGATATCAGGTCTTGTCATATACAAATATTGAAGACTACCAATGATGGATCTATACAGTGTTGGATCTTAAACGAAAGTACCAGAAAAAGCTGAAAGTTTGAGGTTAGTGCAAGTAGGTGTTAACATAGTATTGACATCCTGCATATGAGCTTTTTGTAACAGATCATGAATGTACTTTTGATGGGTTAAGAGCAGGCCCTCAGACGTCCACTTAGCTTCAACACCAAGAAAATATAAGAGGTGACCAAGATCTTCAAGTTTGAACTCAGAACTAAGCTGCATGAGAATCCGTTGTATGGCTGCTGTCTTGTTTCGAGCAAAAAGAATATCATCAATGTAAATGAGACAGAATAACTTATTACCATTTTGATTGAGGAAGAGCAGTGATGCATTTGTTTTGGAACCTTAAAAACTAAGTTATAAAAGAGAATTTTTCAGACATGAGAACCACTGTCGTGGTGCTTGCCATAATCCATATATTGACTTGTGTAGGTTACAAACATGGTGTGGAAAATTTGGATTGACAAATCCTTGGGGTTGTTTCACAAAAATTTCCTCATCTAGAGTGCCATGAATAAAAGCATTCGACACATCAAGTTGTTTAACTGAACAATCATTCGTCATTCGTCACAGTGAGAGATAGAATAAGTCGAACTGTTGTTGGTTTAATGACAGGACTATATGTTTCATGAAAATCGATTCCAGGTTGTTGGTTGTAGCCTTTTTCCACGAGTCTGGTTTTGTATCGATCAAGTTTTTCATCTGTCGTGTATTTAATATAGTAGACCCATTTGCAGCTAATGAGATTTTGATTATTGGTAGAAGGAACAAGATCCCATGTGTGATTGTCCATTAATGCCGCATATTCTTCGGCCATTACCTGTCGCCATTTATGGTGTTTATAAGCTTTGGAGAAGCAACTAGTCTCAATTGGGTGAGAATGTTCAGCAATCAAAGCGTTTGGTTTCAAAGAACTACTCATGGATCTAGTTACCATATGGTGCCATCTATGGATTGGAGGAGAGGATGCGGAGGAAATCAAAGGGTACTGTGTGAGATCAACAACCAAAGGAAGGCCAGAAAAGTTGGTATGAGATGATGCAGGAAATGGTGGTGTATTGAGTGAGTGACTAATAGGTGAAGTGTCAGTTGGAAGGGAAGAAGCTGGAGATATGGGTAAGGTTGGTGGAACACCAGTAGATGACAAAAGTGGAGAAGAGGATGGTTGGTGTTGTAATGGAGATACGGGTCTGTGATGGGAAGTAGAATTGGAGGTGGGTCTAATAGGAAGAGATGTAGGATGGTTGGTGAGCAAAAAAATGGGCACTAGTGATGATGGCTCCTGGACGGTAGTATCTGGACCAGCTGAAGATTTTTTGAAGTGAAACACCTTCTCATCAAATAAAACATGTCGTGAAGTAAAAATTTTTCTGGTAGATAACTCCAAACAAAAAGATCCTTTATGAATTTTACTAAAGCTAATAAAAACACATTTGGAGGATCGGGGAGCTAATTTATTTGCAGCATATGGATGCAACCAAAGGTCGCAAAGAGAGCCAAAAACCTTTAACTCATTTAGATTTGGATGAGTTTGGAATAACAAGTAATATGGACCACAATTTTGTAAGATCAGGGTAGGTAATCTGTTTATAATATAGATCGCAGTATCAAAAGCATAATTCCTATATTGCAAGGGAACAAAAGAATGATGTAAAAGTGACAAACCAGTTTCAACAATATGTTTATGTTTACGTTCAGCACACCCATTTTGTTCTGGTGTTTTTGGGTAAGAACTACAATGAATAATGTCGTTGTCACTGAGAAATTTAGTAAGTTTTTAAAATTCACCACCCCAGTCAGCCTAAAACTGTTTAATAGATCTACCAAAGTATTTTTCCGCGACATGTTTAAATTTGATGAAAGCATTCAAGACTTCATATTTGTGAGAAAAAAAATCTAACAGTATTTGCTAAAATGATCATAAAATAAAACATAAAAATGCTTTCCATCAATGGATACAGTACGAGATGTCCCCCACAAATCACAACAAATCAAATTTAAAGGGCCATCAGCTTTGTAACTAGACAGAGGAAAAGGTAACTTATGACTCTTACTAATCGAACATACGTGAAAAAGGTCTGATATTTTATTTGAAGACACTAAAATTTTAGTTTGACTGAGAGCTTGACGAACACAACACAAATTTGCATGTCCTTAACGAGAATGCCAAAGAGAAAGGCTGGCTAAATTTGCTACCTTAGGGAGTGAAGAAGGAGAAATTGGTTGAAGAAGCATGGAATACAAGCCATTATTAGTCGATCCGCTAAGAAGTAACTCCTTCGTGCGGATATCCTTGATGTAAAAATGATGAGGGAAGTATTCAATGGAAACATCGTTAGTACGAGTAAAAGCTGAAATAGATAAGAGATTATTACTTGCAGTAGGAACATGCAATAAATCATGTAAAGAAAAATTAAAAGAGTCATTCTGACAAAGAGAGCTTCCAATATAAGTAATTGGGAGTGTTTTACCGTTTCCAATCTTGATCTCATCACCACTAGTGTAAGGATTATGGATAGTTAAATTTTTTAGATTAGGGGTGAGGTGATGAGTGGCGCCTGTGTCCAAGATCTAGGGAGCATTTGATTGGGATTTAGAGGTAGCTAGGTTGGTAGAGGGCTTAGGATGTAAATTGTTGGTATTACGTTGGAACTTTGGTGAAGGGCATTAAGGAGCAATGTGACCAGGACCATTGCAATTATGACAGGTCAAATGACTATAATTAGTTGATGCGCGAGAAGTGAAAGTGCTACGAGTGCCACCACGGGATGAGTGGCCACCATGACCACCACAGCCAGTACGTGTTCCTTTAGAAGTACTAGATGCAAGAAGCCTTATTGGTGCAATGTCAGAGATGGAGGACTCAACGGCAAGTGAAGCCTCTTCACTTAAGAGAAGTCCGTATAGATCATCAAATGAAACAGCATCAAGCCGGTTTTCAAGAGACCGAACAAATGGAAGATAGATAGGGCTAAGGCCATTTGTGATAACCTAAACAAGATCATCCTTAGAGATAGAACTTTGTAATGCAACTAGCTGGTCAAACATTGCCTTGGCACGTTGAGTATAGGTAGCAATAGTCTCTGTGTGGTCCTTTTTCAACCTATAAAAATTGAACTTAATGGTTCTAATTTGTGCTTTAGAACTGAATGCATAAGCGAAAGACAGTTTCTGCCATACTTGTTGTACAGTAGAAGCACCAATAACTTATGGAATAAATCTTTTTGGAATAGAGGTAATAATCCAACTAAGAACAAGTTGGTCCCGTCGAAACTAGGATAAAAAATCAAGATTGGGAAAATCATTGTCAAGGGTACGTGAAAGAGCTATGGTAGTCCCATCGACATGTTTTGCCAAGTCATGGCTATGAAATAAAGGCATAAGTTAAGCTTGCCACGACAAATAATTCGTGGAGTTGAGTTTGATATGCAATTGGGTAATAACATTTGGTAAAGAGGACATCGAGAGTTCAGAGGTATAAGAAGAAACAATTGTTTGGTGTGGAGTTGTGGACATGGTGAAAAGGAAACGATGAGAGCAGGAGAGCTGTGAGGCTTTACCAATGTTCTGATACCATATGAGAGTAGTATAAACTATTAAAGAGATATTATTTACAGCAGACTTCTATACAATATATATGTAGATACAAGCTATAGAGATAAGTATGGACAGATATAAGAGATTACAGTAGATAGAGATTACAGCAGATGATTATAAGAGATTACAGTAGATAGAGATTACAACAGATGAGATCCTTATCAAGATTATCAAGTATTAGATAATAGATATCCTTATCAAAAACATGGGCAGAATTCGCTTCAATGATGCATTTTTTATATCGGCCCCACTTTGTCAAAAGAAATCCTTCCAAGGAAGCTTGAACTTTCACAATTAAAAGTGATAAAATAAAAAGTATTTTGGGGTTGAAACAGCCAAGATAGTTCATCCTCAATCTCGAATAATAACACTACAACCTGACTTGCGATCTTGGTCGTGTCATGAGCCATACGCATTGATTTTTGTATATTTCGGAATAGACCATTCCATCTGCTTACTTGATGAAGGTTCATGAGGTGTTAGAAATCCTCTTCCCTATGACAAGCTTTTTATTGTACCAAAATAGGTCTCGACTTAGGTTCATTATGGCAGCCACAATATTAGAGTTGTGAATCAAATTCACAGTTGCAACACCATTTTTTGTGGCCATATGTTTTGAATGGCTTTCACACAAGAATACCAGTTAACTATTTTGTTTTAATGGCTCAATCGCCCAACCTTGCTCTATTATAATAATTACATGAACTTGAGTCCAGCCCAGTTTAGTTTCACGTCAAAACCTATCGTCAATACAATAATGTTGAGATTACCCACATGTGAGTATTTCAAATCAAAGAAAGAAGGGAAAGAAGACTAAGAGGTAAGCTTAGTGAGCTACTCCACCTATTGTCAATTGATTTTAGATTGAACCTTACTTGAGTTTGTGTGTGATCTAACTTTAGTACCCATGTGAGCCTATAGACCCATTGCAAATTTAACATAGTATTAGAGTCAATGAAAATTTTAGCCTATTTTTTGCCTCAGAAGGGAGTTCATCATTTAAGCAACTGAAGAAGGATTTGAAGCCTTCATGAAGCAAGTGACCTAGCAGTATTATTTTCCCCAAGAGGGGACCTATTTGACTTCAATCAGAAGTCCAGCCTTGATGAGGATTGTTTATGTACCTCTTTAGATTGTCCAAGTAAAAAGGAACTCACATGTGAGGGGAAAAGTTGAGAATACTTACATGTGAGTATCTCACATCGAAGAAAAAAGAGAAAGATGACTAACATATAAGCCTAGTGAGCAATTCTACCTATTATCAATTGATTTTAGGATAGAAATTTACTTGGATTTGTATGTAATCTAACTTTTTTCCTCATATGAGCCCGAGGCTCATTGTAAATTTAACAAACAAATGTAACAACATAAACATCAATTAGGATTGTCGAAGATAATTGTAGATAAAATTGTACAAGTTCAATACATTTAATTGTGAAAAAAAGACGGATCTAGAAATTCAAATTGTCTTAAGAGGCAAATTTCATTGAAAAAGATAGCAATTAAGAGTGAAATGTAGTGAAGGAAAACCAATTTGACTACGGAGACTATAATTTGATTGGTTTGTCATAAATCCATGTAGAATGATGTAGGTAGTAGAACCAACGTTAACGTTGAAGAGAGATGTGCAAAAGTAAAGAGAATGAGGAGAGTATAGTTTGGAAGAGTTGAATTAGGGTTGGTGAAATGCCTAGTGCATAAAAGCATGCACTAATCTTACCCTGGAGCTAAAAAATCCCTTAATTACTCCTTATAACCTGACAAAAACTTTTGAGATTTTTATACAAACAAATTGGCTTAAAAATTAGTGTTGTATTCATTCATAATAAATAACTAAATAAATATTCCTTCTTCACTTTTTCTTTCTTAAAATTTTATTGCTTATATATAATACCTCTATATAATTACACTTCTTCCATACACATGTTACATTGTTTATATGAAAAATTGTTAGCTTATTCCTTTATACAAATTCTATTGAATGTATAATAAATGTATGATTATGTGTATTTGGAAGTAAGTTTGCATGTGAAAACGATTCATGATTAGGATTCTCATAATTTGTTCTTTAACAATGATGCCCGTATTTGTAGTTTAATCATTTCAATATGTCAATCAAATATAATTTAAAATTTTGCTATCAAATAGTCCAATAATGAAGGATAAATAATGGCAAGAATATTTTCCTTAAAGTTTTAAATTTCTTTAGAGTTTTCATGAGTCGCAATAAATAATAATTGGCAGTAAAATCTTATATGTGAGTATTTATTAATTTAATTCATAATAAAAACACTGGAACAAGTGAGATCCTATTCTGTAATTTTAATAATAATAAAATATATTACTTAGTAAATTTATTTTTTTGGTGATATATATTAGTACTTATATTAGAATGAAATCATTCAATATGTAAACAATCCAATCCAATGGAAGGACAAAATAAGTAAATGAGCGAATTAAACAAATAAATAAATCAAAGAATGAATAAAATGAGTAAAATAAAGTACATATGCAATTGAAAAGAACTTCATGATAGTTCAAATTAAGTGGACTAAGAAAAAAATTGGAACCTTTTTATGCATAACAAATCATTATCATCTTATTTAGTAACATTTTCTTAGTCAGTTCAATTATTTAAGGGCTTAAATAGTGCATAATCATTTCATGGTAAGCATAACCAAAAAAAAATTATAATTAAGAAATTTAGTTTGAGTTTAATGACATCCTTCTTGATGAATCAAAATACATTGAGAGGATTTCTAAAATATTTTTACGTCAAGTTTTTATCAAATGAATGTGTTTGATCTTTTAAAAAACGAGAACAATGTTGCAAAACTTTTTTTAGGAGAGGTTTGGTAGACCTACAATTAATTTAAGTGGATATATGTTAATATTTTAGATTGGTTTGTGCATTTTATACATATATTGGTCAATTATTGAGACATTGCTCGATTAGTGCCTTTAAAAAAATATTTCATAAGTAATAAAAAATAATTAGTAATAAAATCTTACATGTGGATATCAATTAATTTAATTCATACAAAAATGATATATAATGGAGGACCAAGTGAGACGTAACCTATAATTTTAATGATAGTAAAATAAATTACTATTAATGAATTTATTTTTTGTGATGTTAGTAATGATATTTAATAAAATCATACAATATGTTAAGAAATCCAATTCAGTGGAAGGAAAAAAAATGAGTAAGTGAGCTAATTGATTGAATTGATAAATAAAAGGATGAATAAAATGAAAAGAGAGAAGTGCATATACAATTTAAAAGAACTTCCAGGTAATTTAAGTCAAGTGGACTAAAATAAGAAAAATGGAGCCTTTTCATTTTTACTAAATCATGGTCATCTTTTTAGTAACATTTTCTTGACCATTTAAATTGATTAGGGGCTCAAATATTTCATAATTATTTCATGGTTTGTATAATTCTATACCACTCCACTATTAGTTTCTTTAACCTTAAGTAGTCTCTCGTGAATTTTTTTACAGATGGTTAGTAGGTCGATTATGCCAGAAGGAGGATTGGGAAAATATTGAGGTTAATTTGTCACAAAACTGTATTACAGGCCATGTTCCATTATAACTTATTCAGTTTCCCATAGAACTCTATCATCTAAAGAATATAGCACCTATATGCCACTTTGTTTAGATCATGTTTTGAAAGGGCATTATGTTTTTCCTTGTACGCCTAATATACCCCTTATTTAACCTATGTTCACTAATATGGGTATACATATTCTCATGTTTACTCCCATATAAAAATATCATAGAATATGGTGTAGAGTAGTATGGCATATACACGACTTTGTATTAGAGCCATGTTAGGCATTACAAATTAGGTTTTTATTTATTAGAAAAAAAGTTAGTGGGAAAATGAGCTTTTAATCGTTGAGGAGTTTCAATACAAAAAAGAATCAATTAGAAGCCAAATACGATAGTGAGAGATTGAGAAAAAAAATCTTGGAAGAGGAATAAGGATTTTAACAAGATTTCAAGATTTATTATGATGATTTCGTTATTTTTGTTCTTTCTTTGGTATAAGTTGTTCATTCAATTCAAAAGATCATGGTCCTTATAAGGTCAACCCATACTCGCTAGTGTTAGGTATAACTACACCGTGCGCTTATGGTATAAAATAGACAAATCAAGCTTTTAACATCATTGTTAGGACAAGGCGTAGTTAATAATGATTTAATTTATAAACTAATTAGAATATGCCTTTTTATTTTGGGTTTATAGTTAACTTATTGCTTGCAAAAGTCTAAAAATCTTATGAATCTTATTAAACTAGAACCTAAGAATGAATTAATTCTATACATAATAAGAAAACACCATAGATGGAAAAAGGTTAAAGAAGTAAAGATGGTTGTAGAAAGTTTGAGATCTTTGAATAATTTTGTCACATCAAGGTCCTCAAGGGATCAGTTTGAAACTTACAAGGCCACATATCAAAGTCAACAGCTTTGAACTAAATCCCTTTCTTATCTCTACGGTCTAATATGATTAATTTAGAGGCCCCCTATTGAAGATCTAAACCTACACCTCTCTATGTTCTTGAAGTATTGTAATACACTGAAGCTTAATGGTGTCTCACTAGATGCCATCATTCTAAGGCTATTCCATTTTTATTAAGGGATAAGGCAAGAGCATTGCTACAAAACTTGCTAATAGGATCTATTACTACTTAAAATTTTCTTAACAAATACTTCCACTTGGCAAGGCTACTTAAATTAGAAATCATATTACAAATTTTGTTTAAAAGGAAGGCAAGTTATTATATAAAGCTTAGGATAGATATAAGGATCTATTAAGTTCATGTCCCCATCATAGGCTAGAGAAATGAATCATCATTTAGACATTCTACAATAGGATGACCTATAACACCAAGATATTAATGGATGTTATTGTTAGTGGTGCTCCTATGAATAAGACCATATGTTAGACCCCGCTTGCTTCCGAAGCCTAACTCTTGCGAAATCATGAAACTCGAGCTTGCTCTAATACCAAAACTGTTGGACCCCGTTCTCGGAGCCCAACATTCGGGGACACAAACCTTGAGCTTATTTTCCTGAAGGGTCATTTATTGTCATTCCACAATGGTACTGAGCGCATACTAAACAATTACCAAAATCATAAGTTGACTTCTTCAAATAAATTATAGCTTTAAGTCTCTAATTTGCTTTGAAGCAAGAATCACCTCAATCGGAGTTCTACAACTTAAGATATGCTTAAAAAACCTAAGTGTGCTCATGCCCCAAACATGCCCTCCTAACCTATGTCTCACTTACTTTCATGAAAACTCTCTCAAATCAACTCCAAATGGTACCAATTTTTATGGAGAGAAATATATATTTCTTAGGAATCCATTGGTCTAAGAATCACTTCAATTTGAGGTCGCATGAGTGAGTTATTCCCAAAATAGTAAACCATGTTTACACCGGAAATCAATTTAAACCTCTCTTGGTCCGATCATCATAACTTTCAATCTCAAAATAGGATTGAGTTCATTTTTAGACCATTAGAAAGAAGACATCCAAACCTACAACTTTCATGAAGACTAAAAAATGAGATTCGGCCTCTAAAAGCATAAAAAATCATCATATTTCCCGTGGATGTCCGTTAATGTCCGTTTAACGAACATGTATCTGGTGAAGGAGGCCAAAATAACCTGAAAAAGTCCTTTAAATGGACATGCATGTCTGTTTAACAGACATTGACTAGCCAAGGGGTGTTTTTACACCCAATAATGTCCGTTAAATGGACACCCATGTCCGTTTAACGGACATTGGGTCTCTCCAAAGCCTCCAATGCCTCTCCAAAGCATCCAATCTTCAACCTAACATCATAAACACTTGCACACTTCCCAAATTCACTTACTCTAAAGCCTAAACACCTCATAACAACTCAAACACCAAGTTAAACTCACCAAATTCCCAAATCTCAACTTAATTGGTTCATCAAAACCACAAATTTCAAACAATCATCAAAGCTATCACAAATACAAACCATATACAACACTCTAACTGGCAACACTCACATCTCTCTATTCTGACAACCATAAGTCCATCATCCCTCACTAACACTTCAGATTTCTTACCATTCTGAATTTCTTCTCGGAGCTTACTCAATTCTGCATCCTGTGCTTGTAACTCCTTGACTTTCTCCCTGAGTATCGGCATTACTCTGAAATTTGCAATCACACAATCTGGTTCCTCCTGCTTCAAACTTATTCTAAGCTTCACCATTTCTTCCAATAACGGTAAATACACTGTTTGTACATGAGCAATAGAAGATTTCCTACTCAAGGCTTTCGCAACCACATTTGCCTTTCCTGGATGGTACTCAATCATTAAATCATAATCTTTGAGCAACTCTATCCATCAAATGACCTACAGGGTCTTAAGCACAAGGTTTAAGACATCCGAAGTTGGGCTCTGCAAATGGGGTCCAACATGTGTGGTATCAGAGAAAGCTCAAGTTTCATGATTTTGCAAGAGTTGAATTTCGGAAACAAGCGGGATCCAACACCATGGATGAAGCATATAATTTAATCGATAAAATAGATCAAACCATTACATATGATATCTGTGGATCTTCAAGACATTTAGATACTAATTTTCAATTAAGGAATTCATTTTTATAATTAATCTATTTAATAATTTTGTATGTTAATAATCCCAACAAAAAAATGATCCTTTTTCTAGCACCTACAAAATTAGAGAAATCATCTTAACCTCTCTATAGGAACAAGTTTAAACCTTTACCTCATAATAACATTAGATAAACACCTAGTTTCCAATCAAAATTGTTCAATACAAATCTAAGCAGGTGTCATGTTTCGTAATTCTCCAATAGCTTTTGGTGAACAATTTAAACTATTTCTAATCCATCTAAGCCCCTCTTTATGTCACAATAGCTTATTATCTTATGTAACTTGATTAGATTCTTGATTCTTATCAAATCTCCTTGCAATCAAAACCCCTAGGTGGCATCAACTTATTCTACAAATTTCTTTATTACATTTGAATATAACCCAATAGATTTATATGGTCTTATCTCTATAATTTTTGCAACTGTGATTATTCATGTCACAATCTATAGATACATCCTTTACATATGAAATTTGAAATTGAATAAAATCACTAGTAAATTTTGATTCAAACAAAAGAAGTTGTCATTAATAATTTACAAGAAAACTTAGGAATTACACTAAATTAATGAATCAATCTTAAAAAATAGTTATAAGATTTAGCCCATCTAGATCTATCCTAATTTAGTTTATATTAAAAAGGTTAACAAAAATTAAGAAAGAATACAAAATAAAAGAACTCGTAAAATCTTGAATTGCTTTACTTAAATCTCAATGAAAATTCCTTCTTTCTCTTAAAATTTGCTCTAGTTTGTTTTTCTGTCCTATATTTGATAATTTACCTATCATAATAGTCTCACTATCATTTATATTGTAAAAAAACTTAAAAATACAAGATATAACTGCCAATATAGGTCTAATAAACATCCATATTGGACTTTTGTTGGTCTCTCACCTTTATTAAGAGGCTTTTTAGAGGTTTTCATGGTTCTTTCTATATAATGTTGGCAATTCTTTTTTTTTTTTAATATTTAGCTGAGATCGTAGATAGGGCTAAGATATTAGAGATAAGAGACATGGAAGATCATAAGAGGAAGTAAAACAAAAAGTTATAGAGAATTTTTTACAAGAGACAATGAGATGATGGCTTATCTTCTATGATTCAAATGATTCACTTCTACTTAAATGAAATTTGATATACATTTAAAGAGGAAAAAAAATATAGGCCATTTTTATAGCCCTTTAGAATCTAATGGTGCTAGTTATAACTCTTCACATTATAACATTCTGTTACCCATATTAAAGCTAAAATAGTAAATGTGACAGATTACTGAGAAATTAGGAAAACACATCTCATGGTCACGCATTCACAAGATGCACATACACTTGAATGTTGAATCTTTGCACATAAAGATAATTGTACATGCATTCATTGACAATTTCTTGATATAATTGTTTATATATTTGAGTATATTGGGAAATGTGGTTTTTATATGTTGAAAATTGATTTAGAGAGTGTATAAATTGATTTAGAATTTTTGGAAATTTTTGGAGAAATTTCTAGAAATTGTTGGGCATTTTTGAACTAGGAACATTGCCAAGTAACAAAACAATTGTTAAATGATAGTAGAAATTACTGTCCAATGGCAATGAAAATTTTAATAAATGACTTTAGGATTTAATGACAAATGTCATAGAAAATTTGGGAGATAATTGGATTAGAAGTTGGAGTTAAATGCACTAGATATCAAAGGGGACCAAATGGATCCATAAAAAGATGACAAGTGGCAAGTGATACATGTCACCACACTTGCCACTCGCCAATCCTCTCTCCCTGTCACGACACTTTTCACTTTAAAGACCAAATAAATGTTTTGTCTTTCATTTTAACTCTTGCTTTCCTCATAATTTCGTGGCTTCTTCTTCTCTTCTTCTGCTTCATGATTCTTGACTCACCTAAACCTCCATCAAGTTACATCTTGCTTCCATCTTTCAATTGCTACTTCCATCTTATTGTTTCTTCAGCTTGTCACAAAAAACCTATCCTTACCTCCTTCAAGATGATGAACGTATGGTGCTTGGGAGTTAGGGCTAAAGGTGATTTTGAAGATTTGGAAGCTAAACCAAGTAAGTTATGCTTTGAATGTTATGGGTATTGTTAAAATGAAACTAAAATGATGAGAAATGTGGGATTGATGTCTTGATTAAGTGAGTTGTATGTGTGTAACATAGATGGTGAAAAATCTATGTAAATGTCATGTTTTTGTAATTGTGAATGATCATTAATGACTCATGATTTGTTATAGATATGTTTTGGAAGTTGGATGATTCATATAATGGTGTTAGGATTTGAAATGGAGTTAGAATAATGGGAAATGATGAATAAGTGAGCCAGAAGGGATAGATTAGGCATTTGGTGTTGAGTGTGATAAGTAAGGAGTTGGAAATCTAGAAAAAAAATGTAGTAGGAAAAATGTTCACTGAGTATGATTCAATGTTTTAGTTATAACTTTTTATCTAGTTATTCAAATGTGATGATTCTTAATTTGGATTAAACTAGAGACTTATATCTACATTTTTCATGAAGAAGTAGAATTCAAATTCTATCTAAAAGAGTCCCAAAATCTGACCTGAAGTTGAAACAAAAAAAATTGGGTATGCATCTTTGAAAGTTCACACAAAACCTCCTTGCTTCTCTGTGGTGAACTTGAAGGTTAGTTATAATTTCTTTCAGGTAAAGTTCAATGCGGCCAACTCTAGGTTTACCCGTGGCAAACTTGTGAAAATTTCACGAGAATTCCTCTCTAGAGGAGTTTGTTGTGGCAAACTTTTCTCTACACTGAATATACTTCAGTATTTTGGGCATATATACATTTCTATAGTTATCCAAATGGACTAATTCTTGATTTAAAGTAAACTAAAGACATAGAGATATAAATGATATAAAGAAAACAAATTTTGAATCGGACTCTAAAAATTTCAATTTCTAGGTGGAAGTTGAGTATAGGGTACTGTCTCATAATAAAAGCAGTCTGAAAAGGTTTGGAGTATAACTATTACAATACTGACTCAAATTGAATGATCTTGGTGTCATTAGAAACCTAATACAAAGGGGAGTAATTTTATAGAAGAAAGTGATCTCAAATTTCCCCATTTTTATTGTCAAAATGATCAAGAATAGTAGACTCGAAAGTCAACTTTTGGGAAAAATATGGAATTTTGATCAATGAGTTATGAAGTGTGATTTTAATGCTTTTATTACGATATAGACCCTAAGTATACATGGTAATTATGTGAGTTGGTAATAAAATGTTTATGTGATGAGAATAATGGAAAATACCCGAGATTGTCATGAACATGTATGGTACATATTTCATTGCATACATGTGTATTATTAAACACTTATAATTGTGCAAATGTGATATGTGTGTGTTTGCATGATATAGAGAAACTTATAGAGCGCCATCATCCAGACGTTTCCAACCTTGGAAGCAAATGCTAATTTGCAGCAAACTTTGAGTAGAACTAGATGGTCTCATTTCATTGTTTGTTTTGATTGAATTTTTATATTGATTGACTACTAAATGCTCATATGATTGTGATTGATTGTGTTAAATTCTGGATAGAAGGTCCGATGATTGTGAAATGTAGATGAGATATTGAAATACTACTTGCATGTGAATGTGACAAACTAAATGTTTCATGATATGATTGATTGAAAATGTCAGATGCATTCCATACATGAATGCATGATTAGATAATGGGATTTGTGACTAGAGTAGCCATCAATCAGAGCTTAAAGCTCAAAGTGTGTAAAGAGCCTCGAGCTTAGAAAGTTATTAAGAGCCTAAGGCTCACTATGTAAAATGAGCTCTGTATCTTCATCGAATAAGGGACAGTTAGTAATGAGCCCGGTATCTAATGGATACAAGACAGTTTAGGCACTCGGTCACATCAAAGTAACAAATAAAAAGTGGGTCTCATGTGCACCGCATATGCATAATACGAATGATTAAAGTGTATTGAGTGTGAAATGTGAAATGAAGTGAATGTGAATTATGTGTTATAAGACTGGGTGAGCCATCGATGATGGTTACTCATTGAGTTCGCAAAACTCACCCAAAATTTGCAAATATTTTTCAAGATCAGAAGAATACCCCGTTAGACAAACGGGAGTATACTTATAGCATACAAGTAAGGGATAGAGATCGGGATTAGTTCGCATCTGCATTGTATTTCTTTATTTTCGTATTAAATTGTATATATTCCAAAATTTTTGTATCAAATAATGTATTCAGAAATTTTGCACAATGTGTATACAAATGTATGTATGTTGTAATGTAAAGACATTATGACTAAAGTGTTTTATATTTGTAATGGGCCCCAAATGGCTATTGAAATTCTATTGATTGTATTGTTATGGTTGAAAAAGTTTGTGAATAAAATGGGCTCGATTTGGTTATGGATTTTCGCATGTTATGTTTGTGATTTCAAAAAAACATTTGTACCGAGTTTTGACTGATTGAGTGTTCTAGCATGCCACCCTCGCAGGGCACGGACTCGAATATCATGTAGGATTTTAGGTACGTGTCTTACGGGAGTGGGGTGCTACATACACTCTAACAGTACTCTCACCACTTATTGATTATATAAGGTGGCACATCGAGGTCTATTTCATAAGTAAAGTTGGAGCATACTACAGATATAAGTAAAAAGAATATTGGGCTAGAGAGGGCAACATCTTGGGATCCCAAATGTCTAAGAAAAGTTTCTTTTCAAATTTTAAGTGTTGTTGAGAATTGTAGTAATTATATAGGATACACTAGTAGTTTGGATAATAGAAGTTAAGTAGATTTTAGAAGAAGTGAAGGTAAGTGAGTAGCTAATGAATCCAATAAGGTGGGTCCAGATTAGGCTATAATATTTGCTCTTACCTAACGTGGTCCTACTACATCCAATTCTTTTGTGATAATACACTTTCTATGCATTATTTTTGTGTCAAGGTATTATGTGATCAAAGATATACCTTTTCTTTTATTTCACCTCTTTTTTCTAACCACTAGGGGAAAGAAACTTACTTTTTATGACATTAATTATTAGGAAAATTTGAGAGTAAGATAAATGAAAAACTAGTTACAAAAATTATGAAGTGAAAATAAAAGTATGAGCTTAGTGTAGATTTAGTAGTGCTTGAGATGACCAACATTAACATTATCTTAAGAATGAACTACTTTGCTTCATACTTTTCTTCTTTTGGTTGTTATGAGAAACAAACTTTATTTAAAATACTTAAGGTAGAAGACTTTATTCTCAAGGACATAGGTCTAATGTGCCTATCACTTTGGTTTCTTCAATGCAAGAAAAATATTAATGAAGAAATGTTAAGGCTATTCATACTATATGTTGGTCAAAGGTGAAGAGAATTAGGAAATAAGTTATGAATGAAACTTTGGATGTTTTCTAGAGGAATTTTTAGGTTTTTCTCTAAAAAGGGAAAAAGATTATATATTTACTTACTTTTAGGAAATGAGCCTATTTCAATTCTCCTTTTTAGGATGGCGCCTACTAAGCTAAAGGAACTAAAGTTATAGTTATAAGATGATATATAAAAGAGGTCTCTCAAACTGATTTCTTCACCTCAAGATAAACATTTCAATTTTTAAAGATCACAGATGGATCTTTAAAATTATGTAACGACTACAGGCCACTCACTAAGGTGAAAATTAAAGATGTACCCGCCTCTTCCATGTATAACTTTCTTAATTAATTACAAGGAACTGGTTACATTTTGAAGATTAATTTGAGGCGGTGTATCAATATTTTAAGGTTAAAAAATAGTATATATTAAACATATCAATCAAATATCAATATGGGTTTTATAAGTTTTTAGTGATATCATTTATTTTAATTAATCCCCCTAAGTCTTTTATTAATCTTTAAAATAGTTTCTTTAAACAATTTTTTGTTCATTTTGACATTGTTTCTATTGATGATATACTAGTACTCCAAGAGTGAGAAGAAGTATAAAAACACTAGAGATAAGTTATCTAGAACCTTAAATAAAATTAGTTGTATGCTAAATCCTTTAAGTGTGAGCTTTGACTAGATTGTGTCAATTTTCTTAGTGATATAATATATGAAGATGAAGTCAGTGTTGATATAAAAAAGATGCAAAATGTAATAATTTTTAAACTTAGATTTTGATGGCTTAATGAAGTTCAATACCTTAAGAGAATTGTAGTTTGGATTAAACTGGAGTTTAATATTAAATGATTATAAGTTATATGATTAATTAATTATAGTGAAATCACTAAACAAAGGAAGGAAATTTTCATGAAGAAACATGCTAGTTTCACTTTTCCTTTTATCAACACTTAATATAGTTTAGTGTCTTAGACATTATTATTCAAATGAATATTAGATTAGGATGATTAAAGAGGTTATGGAAATCTAATAGTATTTTATACAATCTAAAATAGACATTTAGGACTGATCTAGGTTTATTATTCAATTAATATGCCTTATTGGTCGATTAGTGTTCGGTAAATTTAGGATATTGGTTGATTGGTATATCATACTAATCAACTAGTATGCTCAAAAACTATTTTTTTAAAAAAAATTTCTTCAAAAAAATTCAATGGAATTTTTAATGCTAAAATAAACAAGATAGATAGATAGATAGATAAATAGAGAGAGAGAGAGAGAGAGAGAGAGAGAGGTATAGGAGTGATGGTGAATTATAAAAACGGACAATTTTGAGTGATAAGAAAGACAATTAGTTAGGATTTGAAAGTTGTAGTGGGAATTCAAGTAGTGATCATTCAGTCATTTAATTTAAGTTACTTATCATAATGTTAATAAGTGGAATCTACTAATTGGAGTTTCTAGCTTCCTTTTTAATTATTTTTATTATTGATTCTTTATTTATATCTCATTTATTTTTAAAATAAGTAAACAAACCTTAAATAAGTTTGTGGTATATTAGAGTCTTGATAAAATTAATAAAATTTATATAATCAAAAATTTCTATTCATGTTAAATATGTACGAATTTATTGATTTTTGACATTTAGTTATTCTAGTAGGTATAAATTGTGCGATAAGATATCACAGAGATACTAGTGGTTTCCTTAGGTATTCAGTATTGGTATCTTATAAGTGTGATTGACTCATTTATTTGATTAATATATACTATTTGATATTCCGTCAAGCAATATGAGAATATGATATGTATGTTTTGTGATGGTTAATTAGAACTTATTATTTAGTATCAAAATATACTATTATATTTGTTAGAACATATCACACAATGCCAAAGTGGAATTGATATCATTTTAGGGATATTAGTTAGTGCTACAATGGAATATGTACCATTTTCTTGTCTATTATGTATCATTTATATCATAATGGAGTAAGTACCATTATGTTGATTTGGAACTATCTGACACGACCCACCTTTTTGGGCCGTGTTGGCACTAGGGAATGGGTAGGCTTAATGCCACTAAAACCTGTAGTAAGCCCAACTTCTACTAAAAATTCGGCATGACCCATTTATTTTTCTGATAATCCTTATCGTATTTAATTGGTTGTAAGAAGTAAGGATCCAATCATGAAATTCTCACATACATCATCAACAACCAACATTGTTCGCAAC